>CM052266.1:5156984-5745481 GCA_028455795.1 Lasioglossum marginatum | reverse complement strand
CAAAACGAAGCAAAAACGAGCAAATCTCTAAAAGACTTTTTGTCTTAATTTTTCGGTCCCCTACACGTTCCTGAAGTTTTGCCATTTAAATTCGGGACACCCTGTATAATGTATATACGGACGGTGGTACTCGTACTCAACAATATTGTTTTCTCATGTTTAATCGATGCGATGGGCTTCGGGAACTCGCATTAAACCACGCTCCGAGATTAATTCGTCTCGAGGCTGATGAACTCTGCGGTGAATTCACTGTCTTCTCAGCTTGTGATTTCAGTCATATGCTTGAGAAAATCAGTTTTAAAGAAAAACATTTTCGACTTCAACCCCTTGTCCTACGATTTACTTTACGGTTTCACATATTAGAACTTAGTAGATCGTAATTTCCTAAAAAAAGGAGAAAACTTATATCTATGATATGCCTACATGTTCTCCAATAGCTGTACATTAACAAAACCAAAATAGAATTTGATTTCGGTTATAGGAAATTATTGACATACATTTTTATTAGAATCTGTTCAGAATTTTTATTACGAATCAGACATGATATTGTAAGTCAGGGTTAAAAACATAGAAACGTACTTTAAAAACAATTAAAGTAGAAGACGCGAAAAACGCATCAGTTTTCACGGATAGTTTCTAAGCTTTCTCAGAAAGTCTCTTTCGAGAATTAAAATTTGTTGTACTATGTATTTTATGCATATAATATTCTTGATCTTGTGAAATGCAACATAGACAAACAGTTCAAAAAGTCTAATAAAATACAACGTAGACGAACATTTAAAAAAATCTAATAAAATGTCCATCTTCTACAGAATATAATGTATCTGAATTTATGCTTGCAGAAAAATTTGCTATTTGATAATTACGAATGTGAGAGACATGTCGGGACAGTATCTAGCTCAAGCTTTTACATCGCCGGTTTCGTTTCACTGATTCAAGAACCGTTTGCAGCAGTTAGGATAGCGATCGCAATAGTTTAGGTCTCCATCCAGCAAGTGGGATTGTATCGGGTTTACGTAACCGGCAATCGATGACCGCATGATTCCCCGAAGATTTCATGCGACCAAATTGTGTATCATCCCCAACGATTCTGTTCTATTCGATCTTAAATTCGTTTTACGGTGTCGTTTCCCGCGGATGCAGCGTTTTGGCGATTTTTCCTTCTTGTTCTTCTATTTTCTGTGTGCGTGTGCGACTCGCGCACACGCCCGCACACACACGTAAACGCGCAGCAACGTATTATCACGAGATTAGATTATCGACGCCGCCTACAATGGCGTCTGTAAGTCGGAGAGAATGAAAATAACCGAGAGATTGAAATTATTCTGCGCAACGTTCGCTTCGTTTTATTTCAAGATTGCGGATTTCGGAAAAGATCTGCGGGAAATCTTTCCAGGAAGTCCAGAAGAAAACTGGAGTAAAATTTGTTAGATCTATATCGTTTAAATAATCGCAGGAAGATAGAGTTGAAATATGGTTGGATAATCGAGAAATAATGTGAAGATGTGCGATAGATTATGCACTTCGGAGCCAAGCAGCGCGGTCTATGGAAATCTACTGGCTGCAAACGACTTCCTATTTTTTTTACGAAGCGCAAGCAGAGACATATGTTTATCTGTCCGCATCCGTTGCACTTGCAATTACACTTGGCGGCATTGTTCTTGTCGTTATTGTGCTATCGATTGTTGTTATGATTTCTACGCGCGTGATGGACGTATGTAAAAATACGAGATCTCGATCGAGAGGTCATGTTTTCTTTGTGTTTCGAGTGCGCTGCTTGCGAGATATCGTGATAAAGTGATTTTCAGAAAAATCCTGAAGGCGGTATCGCGTCTTTCGATTTTCGATATCCAACCAATTTAATTCACTGCTGTTATGAATGGAGCTTAATTTTGAGTGGAGCAAGATTTATTTCTTATACTTTTGAATTGAATGGTTATTCCTACTTGGAACTGAGAGGGAATTCTTACTGGAAATAATTTCTACATGTTCTCTAAACATTGATAAATGAACCAATAAAGTTTCAAAATTATGCAATGGTTTCTTTTCAACAATTGAAAATGGTCCACCTATTTCGCCCAGAACACGGAAGAACTTTTCTGAAAACGCTCTCGTAAAAATGTTACAGCTCTGAATTCAATGAAAAATCTGATATGAAATAATTTTTGCATATTCTCGAAACGTTGAAGAATGGATCAGCAAAGTTTCCGAATGATGCGTGCAACAGTTTTATTTTAATGATCGAAGCTGACCGCTCTCGATCGCGATGTTGGAGGGGTCCTTAAGGGAAAACGGATGCAATTGCAGTTTCGATGGACGCGCATGTCTCGATCCTCGTCAAAGCGCTTTTATATATAGCGGCCGTCGGACGGTAAATATTTTTGGCGCCAACTTTTTCCGCAAAGACCTGTTAGCATTCCGCGAAGGCTGCGAGTCCGTGTGCCCTCCCTGAGTGCATCTACATGCGTGTCGTTCGGGCTTGACGACTATTGACCAAAGGCATTATCGGCAGAAGAACGTATAATATATGTTGCTGCGGCACCGGGACAGTTCGCATGAATATAAATTATTCATGCGGCATCTGAAAAATAATGCGCGTATTTATGCCGATCATTAAACGAAATTAAGGAACCAATCATCGGCGATGTACACGGGGAATTATAAGCGTCGGATCATTGCAAGAAACGACGATACGAAAGTGCATCCGGACACTTGTTCGAGCGATTAATATTATTCAACAATTTTTTATCGTCGCACGGTGTTTCTGATGTCACGCGCGCGCGCGAGCAACTGCGGTCGCAGCAACGCGTTGCAGCAGCGACGGTATCATCTCGATGTCTTCTTCCAATTCTTCCCATTATCAGCGGAGACAAACACGAGACTTAAATAGTGTCACTGTCCTGTACTATTGAAATTATGAGTCGCTGTTTGAAGCTGGAAAACAAGAGTCAGATTTAACGGTAAGCTTTCCCGTCGCGAATGCGTTGCTGTTAAGCATTGATGTGCACTGCACTGATGCGTTTAATCCCGTTGCGTCATTTGGTTACTCCCGTGAAAAGTGTATAAATAATTTCTAAGCTTAGATTAAGAGGAAAGTGTGCACAGATAGACTGAGAATTGAGATTTAAAGATTAGGAGGAGATTAAAAACTTTGCTTTTTGCATCTGATAAATTTTTGATAATCATACTTTGATAATTAATTTTGATTATTCGAAGGTAGAGACTCTTCTCTGTAACACAAAATTCACATACAAGTTTTTATCATTCAATCAAAAACCCATTAGAGCGATCAAATTGCAAATGACTTTTCATATCCGACGTTTCATATTTCTGAAGATATGTCAGTTCGAAATTGATGATTGAAATTTGCAAGTACATTAAATCACACCAAAATACGTTAGCTTTGGGAATTTATCGGAGAAAGATGTGGAGCGGAAAAACTTTTTTAATATATGTATTCAGAGAGCGTTCGATCGACGTTTCGTATAATTCCGTAGAAACTGTAGCAGGTGACTCAACTATGACCCAATAACGCGCGTTCTGCAAATTCAGCAAGCTCTCGCGTTCGTTGTAGATCGTAAAGGCATCGATAGAAAAGGGGAATGCGTAGCGTTGCGATACGCGGGCCGATAAAACTCATTGTATACCATGTGATCGATCAGTAATAATTAATGGTATTGCGCGATCGTTTTCTGATCGAGTATTACTGATTCACGGGAATCCCACCTGAGAAAGAAATCGATCTTGTCTCTACACCGCAGGGGAAACATTATCGCCGGCCGTTATCGGTACCGTTTCCGTTACAAGCACGATAATATTAATAATTAGAGGAGTAATTGCCGACATATCCTACCGAAGATAATTGATTTGTACACAATAGGCGCACTGATTAAGCGCAATTCCCCTTCTCACCTCCCTTGGCATCTTAATTCGTCTTAAATTATTGGTGCAAAACATTTCTGCCAAACGCTTCCAGATTCGACCAACATTCAGAAAGCTTTCGATTAATTGCGATTAGTTGTTAATCTTTCATGATAGCAAGTTGGGACTTTAATTACTATATAATTGATAATGACCAAGAATTACATTTTCATGTGTGAATATATTTTAGACTTCAAGCAAAATAAAAATTATTAATCGTAAGGGACGAAGTAATCTTGAATAATTTTATTAAGGTATAAACAATCTGTGAAGATTGATGAATATCGAACATCACGAAGAAGATGGACATTTCACACTACTACGAAAATTATATTCGAGAGTATAATATTTTTTGTTCATTTATAAATAGTCAACAAATTGACGAGGGAAAGGAATTAACTTGTACAGTTACTAAAAGCTGTTTACGCAATCTAATGTAATAATTCTTTATAAAAAGAATTCTTTATGAAGCATCGTCGAGGCTCGAAGTGCTCGGAAAGAGAAAAAACACGCGTTACCGCACGGGCAAATGGTTAATAATGATCGAACAGGCGAGCGATATGTTGCAAGCACCGGTTGACGGACGTTCTCGACAGGATTCTACCCCGCGTCCCTTGGAGAAAACCGATCGAAACACGAGGAGAGTCGCATTCCACGAATACAGGCCGCCAACTACAAGTGCTCCGCAAACAAAGTAAATGTATTTATAGAGGGAACACGAAGCACATCTTTTCCGTTTTCTTTGCTTCTCCTCTTGTCAACGTCTAGACTCGCGATCACTAAGTTCGGAGTCTTTGTCGCTCATTGCCCCTCCGGGACGACGACGATCGTTTTTTCTTGCACACTCCCACTTTCTCTTACACACGGGAAAGATAACAACGTCGTCCTACATCGATCGCGATGCCGGCTGCATCATCTCGGACGGAATACCATCCGGCACGATCTGCCTCCTTAAACGCGAATTTAGGGTTGGTCCATCGAGGATGTACGTCCAACGCGAAGGAACAACAAATATAAATTTTCTTTTCACGAAGAAATTTACGGAGAAATTTTAACCATTGTAGAAATCGATAAAAATCGTACAACGGGTGTAAACCATTTGTGGACGAATAAGGTAAAACTAAATTCTTGAGAATGAGGAATTTCATGATTTTTATTGACAATGGATAATCTGAAATAAATTTTTAACGAAATACATTATCTTCATCTTAATTTGACTGCAGGTTTAGTCTCATTACCCGAACGAAGAATTTGATGATGTCGATTTACAATGAAAAATTCTGGTTCCGCGAACAAAATAGGTCGACCATCGAAAAATGCAATATAGAAATTCCCCGTAGGTACATGGTTAGATTACTTGGAGTTCACGGAATTTTCGAGGTTTCCAGGCTGGCAACGAACGTGTTAATGCGGGCCTCGCGTCGCCTCGGAGGGGAAACGTTTGGTTGTTTCGGCGCGGGACGTGTTAAAAGCGTACTTTAGTGGTATCGCGTAAAGATCAGGCTAATGACGACACGGCGCGAATGTATCGATTGTGTCTTCCCTAGAAGGGAACCCGGAATCGGCGAGGCGGCAGGCACGCGTGTCACGCGAGGATTTCGGTAAAATCCGTGGCGCGTGAGAGAGCAAAGCTTTCTCCTAATTTGCATTTCGGCAGCGCGGTGCGGCGAGGCGCGCAGTGGCGGGCGTTATGGCAGCCGTCGACGACGACAACCGCGACGGCGGACGGCGGCGGCGGTCACACCGATATTTGTCCCGACGATTAGAGCGCGGCCAATCGTCCGGTTGTTTGCCTTTACGAAGGTATTCGAGCCATTCGAGGAAAACATTGATTGGGTCGTTGCGCCGCGGCGGCTGTTGGCCAGATTAGCGGGTACAGAAACAGCGGGAGCCTAAGCTCCGAGCTGGCAATGACGCTGCGAACGTCATTCCAGATTGATTCTCCACACGACAATTCCAATCGTGGAATTTTAATCGATCGTTTCGAAACGCACGGGTGCTCTCGGAACGAGGAAAAATTTCTTTCGGATGAATCAGGATAATTTACTCGGCAGTCGAATTCGTTTTTCTCTGTTTGGACACCTACTCTGAGAACGATGCTTCCTTACTGAATATCTGAATAATTCATTCCCTGAATACCAAATTGATTTCTAATTGCGTTCACTCCAAAGGGAAAATTTTTCAATCCGAAACTGGTCTTCATTTGAATACAAGATCGAAGCCTTGTATTTTCACAATCTTTGCCTAAACTAGGATAACTAATACCTAAAACGCTCTTGAAAATATCTATATCGCTGTCAAGCTTCGTCGGCAGCTTTTCTCGTGTCAGCAACCTCCGGAAAAAGAATGACGCCAAACGGCGTCTCCGGTCGACGATGTGTTAATACGGTGATTGCTGTGTGAGAGGATTGCGAGTGACTTCGTATAGAGCTTCTACAGTGCATAATACTTGAAAGTGTATCGTACCCAATAATCTGATCTCTTCGAAAAAATTTCGAAGTACCCTTCAGAGTCAATACGCTGTACAGACAACGTCTCTGCGAAGGGTTCAAATATTCTTCGAACCCGAAAATCGTCGAAATTTCTGCAAAACTTCTTTGGCTCGAAGTAGCTTGCTTCCGGAGAAAGCGAAGCTTGCTGCTTCCACTCTTGGCAGTGACACCACCGCCCGAAATCGTCTCCCACTAGGTGGTTCGAGGTGCATATGAGTGGACCAACACACACACAGCGCAAAAAGTAAAGAAAGAATGATTTTTTGGAGTAGTGAAAGATCAGAGAAAGGGACCGCGATCACCAGAACCAAGTGTAATTGCATGTGCGTCGCCCGAAAGGGTCGAGGGTCCTGGCGAGCCGGCTAATTAAGAGCTCGAGCTAATTTAATAATAATTTCTACCTTGCGGTCGCTCGGATCTTTTCTTCTCGCCAGTTCCTAGGCAATCAATTATCCATTCTTAAACGCCACATGTCCGCAGAACAATAATTTACAAGGCGATCTCGAACGAGACCTTTCGTCGAACGGGAATCATCGTTCGCGGACGAGTTTCATCGTTCCTTCGTCGTTTCGCCGACGTTTCTTCGAGGAGGAACGGTCTCTCGCAACAAAGGGAGGAGACGTCTGCTACTTGGGAGGATTGAGACGTCCTAGGTTATTTGTTTTGAGTGCAGCAAGCCCCGCCCAGCTCGTCTCAGACTGTTCTTTGGCCGCGACTCGCGTTTTCGTCTCTCGCCGTTCGACTCCTCGGTTTCTTCTTCCGCGCCTCCGACACACCGCGTTTTTGCGTTGTGTCTTCTCTCTACCTCTCTTCCTCGTACCAGCTCTCGTTCTTTCGGGAAACGAGAAACGAGAGTCGAGAGAGCAAACGGAGAGCAAAGCGTTAGCTAGTCTTCTGTACTCGTTGGTCGATGCACTTAGGGTGACGCGTCCTTGGTGCTGGTTCTCTCTCTCTCGACTAGACGCTGCCACCACAGTGAAATAATTCTGCAGCTCCGGTCTCTCGAGGAGTCTACGTCACGTCAGGGATCTGTCAGAAGAGCCGCGCATAGTTGTGGTAATGTCCACTGACCTGATTTAACGGAATCGCGCGCAATTTGCCGCCTCGATTCATTGATTTGCGGCATAAGCGAACCGCGCGCCGCGCCGCTTGATTCAGTGAAAGCGCAACCATAGCGCCGAGCCCGCGAGATCTTCTTGACGATCCCACTATCCGAAGCTTGTCAACAGGACTTTCAATTATCCTTCTATGTCTGAGAGAAGTTTGAACGAGTCTTTCACAAATAAAATCTCGGATAAAATGATTAAATTCTATTGCTAGGGGTGGCTTGTTGATTCACGAACAATTATTAAAGAACTATTAAACTATGGCAGTCGCAATCCATAAAAAACATTTACAAGGCTGGCAGAGTTATTCGATAAATGTTCGAAGAATGGCACCTTCGTCTTTTCACTCCCCTGCACGACATAGAAAATTCTGAGGAAAAATTGTTCAAGGATTTTGAAAGTATTGGGTCGTTCGGGAAGTCATTTCGTTTTTCGTCTAGAGATGGCATTGCTTCCATTTGTTATTGCTAACCTTATCTTAAATCGCGAAATCGTGGTATATCTTGACAGCTGACATTTCGGACCTAATTTCCTACCTTGTAGTGCTTTCTAATCTTTCAAGTATGTTTTTATCATCACATCAAATATGCAAAATCAAAGTACGCATTTCCATCGCCTTTTGCCTTTTCATTACCGCAAGGATAAAAATGTAGTGCACGAAAGAAAAAGTTGTGCGCTGTTTAAAGAGAGGATGTACCATCGATTACTATTTTTTTCAACATTTTTTATACGGTGCAAATTTCATTTCAAATAAAGTCGTGGAAAGTCATGTAACTCAATATTTTGCTAATAAAAAACAGAAATTCTACATGGGATCCTTAAGTTGCCTGAAAAATCACAAGAGACCATAGAACAAAATGTCATAAAACTTATTCTAAATGTTAAAAAATTGGCTTTCATTTTCTCGTATGAAAACGAAATGACTTCCCAAACGACCCGATAGAAGTGTCACGGTTCAAAATGAGATCATGATCGTGGGCGTAATGTTTCGATCTTTTCGGGATCACGATCGAAGAGCTCGACGCAGCGAAGAATGTCACCGTCGGCTCTACTAAAACCACGAGTACACAATCGGTAAGGCATGCAATTAATGCGATACCGATCTGAATCGTGTTACACAGGTTGCGAGAGCGCGGTTGCCGTTACGCCGGCAATCTCTTTTCCAGCTTTGCTCGAAGCCCGATCGTAACTCCGCCTTTTATCGGAGGAGTTTCGTTTCCGCCGGCGCGTGCAAAACAAACGGCGACGTTTCGCCGTACGTGAGTAAAGTCGGAGTCGAGTCGAGTCGGGTTGAGTCGGGCTGAGTCTGGTCGGGTTGAGTCGTTGAGCAGCAACCCTCTCCTTTCTGTGCACCTCGTCCTCACGATGTCCGCTGCTCGGTTTTCTTGGACCGTTTTCACGATGTTCCTCTCCTTCTTCGCCTGTTCGTTTACTCGATACAGTTGCCACGACATATCTGCTTTACGAGCGAGGAAAGCAGACGTTTATTATCGCGAGCGTCTCGCGATAAGCGTTCTCCCTCGACGCTGGTTCTTCTTCCTCGGACAGCGGAACAAGCAGCACAATTCCTAAAGACTTCCGGTCGCGGAACGAACGCTCGAGATCCTCGCTTCTTACCTATCAGCGGTGTCATAAACTGTCATTGTTGCTAGCGCGGCTGGAAACACGGGAAATCTGACGGGTAACCAATTTTGTCGACCGGAAGTTGATTCGTTTCAATGTGATACTCAAATCTCGCTTGTGCAACGATACTTTTGTTATTAACAACTAGATCCCGGGATTTATGATTAATAAACATTTTCTGTGGTATAATCGTTAAATGAAAATTTATATTCATCCTTATTAGCTGTAGTAGATTGAAAATAATGTAACAGTACTTTTCCAGTATAAATTGGTATATTGCGGACTAGTGGTTTGGTATTATTAAATAAATTGTGGGGGCAATATGGCTAGACAAAAATTTATTTCCACACTTATCAGCCTTAACAATGGATTGAAAATAATTTACAGTATTTAAAAATCCGCATTCTGAAAAGGACTAATATGGCAATGAACGTACTCGGATCCCAATATCAAGGCTTGTCGTTACATGTTGTCATTTTTTAAAAGCTGCGGCCTTAGTGTGTTATTAAATTTATTAATTTACTTAGTAAATTTTCCCTTGTTTGTGATCTTTGTATTGAATTCTTTGTTATCTTGAAATAAATCTCATATGAGATTTTCTATAATAAAAAGAAAAGACGTACGAGGATTGGTGGAGCAACGATTTGTCGGGAACCAAGGACGAAAATCGGCAATAAGATGACGACGTCCTAGTGGTCATTAGACAGGAGGGGGCATAAATAATCTTGTTTTGGCGTCGGCCATAATTTTCCGTTCGGTCGCGCCGCGTTTCCAGTGACATTCTAATTTCGCCGGTGTTGGTACACGCGATAGGGCGGCCGTGGCTCGTCCTTGGGCTAGGCCCCCTGTAAATTCGGCTCGTTAATTCCGGCTAGTAGACACAGGCGATCGCGGATAATTAATTTCTAGTTCTCAGCGAGATCGCATCGGGGGCCGCACGTAGCGCCGGCGCGGCGTACACATATCCTGTAGTTAGAAACGATGGACGGGCCTAAGGTCGTACATCTTGCTCGCCTCTTTGTCGTCGTTTAACAGAGAAGGAGAGTAGACCTCTCTCACTCTCTCGCTCTGTCGGTCTCTTCCTTTTTCGACGTCCAATAACAGAGGAAGAGGGCGGGATGCGCGACAAGAACGAACGACGAAGAGAGCGATCCACGAAGCGGCTAAGAATAGCAGGCGGTAGCCGTTCGGCCGATGCAAATTTCGAGCCCGAAAACATTCATGATGTATAATTCATCGTGCGGACTGGCTGGCGTCTGCCTACACGCGATACTACGCGTGCTCTCGTGACAATGACACAATGTTTGCGGTTACCGGAGGGTGTGTATCGATACCTTTGTACAACCACTCACACGTGTAGCTCCGGGAATACGACACGAGAAAGCGCGGCCAAATACTCGCCCCCTTGTACCGACAAATTTCTGAACATCTAGCCAAATCCTTTCCAGCTACCTCTGCTGAGAGGCTCGCAATACTCGGCCGGCTTTAGATACTCTTCTCAATGCTAATGAAATGATCACACTCAAGGCCCTTTTTAATTTTCTATGAATCATTTAGTGATTCATTTTGCTGGGTAGTTTTTTTTTATATATTAACGAAGCTATTAGACAATTCTTTTTTTAATTTTGAATGAGTTAGGCGAGAAAAATATTGAGCACTCTGTTGAATCTTCCTCATTATTTAAAAAGTACATTGCACGTGAAAGAATTCTCTTTTTAATTTTCAATCAGTCATTTACTGTCAGATTTGGTTTGATGTCATTCTGACGCGACGAGATGAAAATCAAACAAATTGTTGGAATTTTCTTTTAATGTCAACGAAGCGATTAAACGAAAGACAATTCTCTTGTCAAGTTTCAATGAGTCGTTCGACGTCGTCCCAGTGCGACGAGATAAAGATCGAGTAAATCCAACAAATTACAAGCTTACGCTTCCGAAAACAGCGATGGTGTGAACCAGTGACGTCAACGCGAGGTAGCAATATCGATGACAAGCATCGAGGTATCTCGTCCGCCTATCCGTCTCGTTCAATCTCGCGAATTTTACACAAGGAGAAGACTTGCGAATTTATCGATCGAGCAAGAAGCCTGCGAAGACCGACTGCTTTAGCAAATTTTATCGCGGACCCTAATGGCCGAAGTTTTCTCATACGCCGCGCAGGAGCTTTCACCGAGAAGGAATGAGTAGGATCTTTCAAGGGGTAGACGCGACGTCCTCCGAGTTTCTGGATAACGATGAACCGTCTTTGAAATCCGGGTGCCCGACCGTTGAACCTGAACAAACGGAGCAATCGGTGATACGGCTTGTAAAGTCGTAAAAACAAAAGTATCTCGATCGAACGGCTCTTGATATTTGTGTAGATATCTACTTTGAACGCCGCGCGCGTCCCGTTAGAGCTGCGAGCCTGGCGAGGCCACATAGACACGCTCGTGGAACACGAATAAAAGTCCGGCTAACTGCATCCTTCCCGGTGAACCAAGTGAAAAAACGCATGCGTGCACCGGTTCGTACCGTACGAGCCAAAATATCCTTCTTCTCGCGGAGTTTTATGAAACGAACTCGCACCATAAAGACGGGACGACGACCAATGTCTCCGGCTGCGCTCATGCCGACGGTAAATCTCCGACAAATACGGAGGAGCTCGTCGATTTAACTACCACTCTGATATTTTTACATTAATTGCTGCCTGGTACGGTTGTTCGTTGCAAAAGTTCCTGTTACAAACATTGTTTGTTCGTTCGGACGCAGAAAGTTAGAACGATTGCAGTTACCGATTCTCTTGGTGCATTTAGAGATCCTCCTTGATTTTCGAGGAGAGTGAAGTGCATTTTTAAAGTTGAGAAATACCTTGATGCACTTACGAACGTTTAAGAAAAATGTTGACTTTTGATCATTTCTAAGGATGGATGAAAGCGAATTTATGCATCGTAGAAAATGAGCAATTTGATTATTCACTATCGAGATTAAGGAAAAATTAGTCAATAGTAATTAGTTTGACCACGAAATCCTTATCGATTTTCAGGGAAATTGGAGTACGATTTTTCAAATTGAAAGAGGAGGATTTTTCTAATTTGTGTTTGCATGTAACTTCAAGAGTATGTGATTGATAGTCACGAGACTGGAATGTTTAATAGTATCTAAATGCTCGTCGTTCGGAGAAAGTGTACGCCGTGAATAGCGCGTCTGACTAGTGCGGTTGTTATCTACTTGTATTCATGCTCGACGACTCTGTCGCATCTACCGCTAATAATCATTTCACAATTTTTATATAATATGCAATCATTTTCTACGAGCAACGTTTTTCCTGAACGTACACGTTCAATAAATTCATAGCAATATTGCTAAAGCTTGTTGACCGCATTAGGGAAATTTAACAGAGTATGCTTCCGTGTCTTGTACACTTCCAGATAACAGTGATCGGATAATTCTTTATTTAGGTAATTAAAAAGTTTACTCGTCTGCTGATTTTCTGACAACTTAGGCTTGCTTGAGCTCTGTAAACATTTTGAAAATGAATGGTTATTACTAGACCGGGGATCTTTATGCATTTATGATATAAAGAAATTAGTTGAATGAAATATAAAATAGTAATATTGTTTTTAACGTGACAAATTCAATAAGGGATGAAATAAATTTTTTTTATTTTATTCCTGTTTCCCACAATCAATGTGTATTTTTATTTTGCAGAGAGATTCGCAGTCTAGTTCCTACATTTAGTTCCTATATTTTTATACGAATTAATATTTTCACACTTTAAACTGCTAATTTTTGCATTTATGACAAAACACACATATTAAAAACAATTAATAACGCTGCGCTTTTAAATTTGCCAGAAAAAACCGTCTAACAAAACAAATCTATCCTTCTAATTATGATAAAATCAAAATGGAAATTGTAATTTGCATAAAGATATACTATTAGGTGAGAGAATCGATCAGTTCCGTGTTGGAAAACGATTTCGAAGCAGCGATCTATACCACAGATCCGATGAAAGACGCAATCCGCCATGTGGTTAGCGGTCGAAGAAACCACTGTCCGAGGATTAACACGTGGAATTCCCACTTTCAATATGATAACCGCTTGTTTCCGTTAGCAAGTACTTTTCAGATCTCTTCCCGGATGCGAAGCGTAATTTTCGTGAATATTTTCGACACACTGCCGTATACCATCATTCGAGCATAAAAGCCACCATGTTTTAGCACATTTTTTGCCGAAGACAAACGCAAACGGAAACCGGATTTGCGAAAATAGTCGGATTTGCATGTATTATATTTGCGGCTTCGAGGAGAACTGCACGCGAGTCGAACACGCGAAAACATGTCGTTAGGCGAATTCATTGTCCGGTGGCTCCGATTATACTCCGAACATGGCATGCTCGAAACTCCTCTGGGATATCGGGATCGAAATAAAAATCACAGAATTGTTGGAGTAATTTCGAAAATTCGCAGTCCGAACCACGGAGTATGGTCCTGTCAAATAATTTATTATTATACCAATAAATATTTTAAACGACGAATCTGTTGATCGCGCGACGATGTACAATGCAATTCATTTAACCCTCGGACAACGGACGATTTCTATAGCTATATAATTGGCAATGCTTAGGACCGTTCACAGCTCTAACTAATAATTTTTAAAAATTTTCTTTTGATGATATCTCGTATAGACACATTAGTCTTTCCGATATGCTCAACGAAACAGCTATTCAGTTACTTTAATTACCACAAATTGAGTACTTAAATGACAATTTGGATGTTCCCATCAAAAATAACTCCGGCACAGCACTCGGAGGGTTAAATAAAAGAACGTATTACAATTCCTAGTTTATTAAAAATGTGTCGCGCGACAGTCGACAGCTGCAGTAAACAGTAATTTCGAGAAACTTGAAGAATCGAGCAGTCTCTAAAAAACAAATGAATTTTTTAATGAAACGCCAAAGAGCGTCGGCAGGCGACAATACTCGATTTTCATCGACAAAGCCAGCGATTTATGGTGTTGCGATGGTAACGTGATATTTTACAGCGGTTACGCGTGTTGTAATTTACGATACTTTCACCTGCGCGTTTATCGGCAATAAGTGCGCGACGAGTGCGCCGCGCCGCGCCGGTTGATTTAGAATTACAATTTGCGGTAATAAAACAACATTTCGACGGACCACCTAGACGGAGTTAGATCATCGAGCGTAGTCGAACTATCGAGACTAATTAGCGACGTTGCGTACCGCCAATTGGATATCACGTTCTCGCGACGTTTGCTCCCGATTGGATATCACCGAGCCATGACGAGGTCCCTTCTGCTGCAAGAGAGGACCGATCGTTTTACTCGACGCGCGTGCATACATCCGCCTCTAAACTGGTTCCCAGTTCGCCACTCTAAGAGCAGGATACCACCTCGTTCTCTCTTTTGCCCCTCTACCGTCGTGCCGCTATCATTACTCAGTGCAAATCAATCGCTAATTACATCGAAAACCGATCGAGCAGACGGTTTTATCCAGGTGAACTAGTTCTGCTCGAAGACAGTAGCCACTACTTGTTCTAGCGTAGCAATGGCGGCCGATGTACTCCGCATAAAGAAATTTCAATTCTCAGATTTTTATAGCGCAACTACAGTGACTTCAAATTATATTTTTCCATATTTTTTCAATGTGATTTTCTAAAGGAAATTCTCCTCTTTACAATGACCACGCAGAAGTCAATTTTTAATCTTTTTCCGCAGTTTTATCTAGGTGAACTAGTTCTGCTCGAAAAGATTATAGTTACTACTTGTCCTAGCGTAGCAATGGCGGCCGATGTACTCCGCATAAAGAAATTCCAATTTTCAGATTTTTATAGCGCAACTACAGTGGATTCAAAAAATGTTTTCCCACATCTTTTCAATGTGACTTTCTCAAAGAAATTCTCCTTACCACGCAGAAGTTAATTTTTAATTTTCTTCCGCAGTTTTGTCCAGGTGAACTAGTTCTGCTCGAAGAGGGTATAGTCACTACTTGTTCTAGCGTAGCAATGGCGGTCGATATACTCTTCATAAAGAACTATGCTGACTTCAACTATAGTGACTTCAAATTATATTTTTCCACATTTTTTCAATGTGATTTTCTAAAGGAAATTCTCTTCACAATGATCACGCAGAAGTTCATTTTAAATGTTTTTCCGCGGTTCCATTATTCTTATAAATTGTGCTGTTAAATTCATTAGTATCGACTGATTCAAATGAATTAGTACCTCTTCAAACCCAGAATTGTTTCTTCCTGAACAGAATAAATTCCACGTAATTTAACTATGTAGTCGCGATCACGAAGTCGTTAATGAGCAAAAGTGCATTTCGCGGTGTAATGCACATTCCGGCCGACCAAGATGATCGGCGCGAGTTATCGCCGTGCGAGAACAACATTGATGACCGCTCGATAACTTTTCTGGGGTAAGTAAACACGCGGTTAACCATATTGGTGACGTTGAGCAATGTCACCGTCAGGTATGTCGGCAATGCACGTTAACTCATTGACGTAATATTCCTTTTTCGGGGCCGCTCCACGCGACTCGAGGCGCAGACCGATTCCACGAAATTCCTAAGAACGATTACACAAATTCCGCCATCCACTTTGCGTGCTTATCGGCGAGCATACTCCCACGCTTCTGATATCGACAATTTTTAAATGCTCGTTACCACACGTGGACGCTTTCCTGAAACCAGCCGAAAATAGTCGCGGACGATTTATGACGTACGTATATTCGAACGCGTCTGCATATTCAAAAACAATACCCGATATCATTATAACCAGGCTGCGGATTTTATGCATTCATGACAGAAATGGATCGGTGCGATTTAACAGAATAAACAGATTATGAGTATTCAGAAGCGCCGATGCATTATTTTCAACTTGTTACATTTGTTACTGAACGAAAGAATTTAATAAATATTTAATAATAATTTAGTGACTAATTGTCACTAAAACATTGGTTCCAATTGCACAGATAACACCTGATAACTAATTTTATACACAATTTTTTTTACAATATTTTTTTTTATTCAACCATCTACAAAAGTAGATATAGTCGTCTACAAAAGCTTAATCAGAACTTATCAGAATTTTTGTTACAAACTGGAGAAGCATCGTTGATGAAAATTTGGCAATGGTATGGCTTAATGGTTCAGAGCTAATGCCATCTGTTTTTTCTGCAGATATCTGCAAAGAACGTTAAATTCGTATCGAGAGTGAGACAGATCGTTCGCTTGGAAAACGTGATACGTCAAGCCGAATTAGAAGCTCTGAACAGCCGTTGGATTCAATTTTCTTCTTGGAAGGATTCGAGAAGTATAGGTAATTGGTACGATCATCGGGCAAATCGATCGGTCGACGAAGTTAGGTTCGTTGGCTCAAGTTGCCAGGAGACTTCCCTAAAAGTGCGCCGGCTCTTGTGTGGATTCCGTGGCTCCCAGTTTCGTATGACTAACTCCGCTGACTCATCTTCGACGACACGACAAGAAAACGTCACTTTTCCAAGTTTCCGCAGTGTTCGATCAACAGTGTTTCGTATAATATAACAAAGTATATTTTCCATCCATTTTATGTTTCAATGCCCCCTTGTTCAGTTTGTACAATATATCTTTCTTCCCAATTCCACAATTTTTTACAATGTTGGAATTTTGCAATGTTCCATTAACAATGCATGTACATGTTACATTACATGGATATCGAAAGGTTGAATTCTTTGTTTTTTGAATTTTATTATTATTGTCATTTATCAGGTCCTTTTGTTAATAGTTTCTAGAAACAGTGACAATTTTGCTCCAGTTTGCAGCAAGTGAAACGTCACTTTCCCAAATTTCTATCAGGAAAAAAATTGAATTTCCCTGTCTTTTAGTAGCTTTATTAATTTTCAATATCCTTGAATCGACGTACGTGTGAACAGTGGTTTCCCTGCTCCAATTAACGAAAAATCGGTATAATCTGACCGCAGGGGAAATAATTTCGGTGTCCAGGTTAACGGTAAAAATGTGGAAAGGCGGTTGTCTTCCTGTCGTCATAGCGTACACCGCACCGTCTCAGATAGTGCGAGGGTTCGGAGAAACGACAGAGAGAGTTAAGTGACGGTGGGTGGGCGAGATGGTTATTTAAATGCCTATAGAGTCCATTAAAGATTACAGGTTGAACAACAAATGTCCACGCGAATGAGCCAGAACGAACGGCGATATCCCTCGGAATAAATGTTCCGTTTTATCTTGTACGACGCAAACAGCTTCCATTTTAATCTATGAACAATTTTATTATCGGCCCTTTCAACGGCAAAATCCGCGAAGCTGAAACAAACTAACTGTGCATAATAACAGAATCGAATAAAATTCTTTTTATCGAAGGCGAGAATGGTCTTCATGGGGAATAAGGAACTTTTTTTTATTAACCCGATCCTCGGGAATATCCGCACAAAATTGTGTATTCATATCATTATACAATGTAATAATTAGACTGCGGATCTTATGCATTTATGACAAAAATAGGTACGTACAATTTAACGCAGTAAACATATTAAAAAGATTTAAGGACATTAGTATATTAGTTTCAACTGTATAAGATAATTAGAAGAAGAACAAATTTTCTAGGTGGCCCCTGTGTTTTGCAATTGATGTAGAAATTTTTTATTTTGCATAAAGATTCGCAGTCTAGTAATAATGTATTAACTGATATAGAATTTTGTAGCAACATGTATACGGTAAATAGTTTGTACAGTGCCTAGACTGAGAATGTTGAAATTTTAACAGACACAATAATTACACAAAATGTCTAGTCAAACCACATCTCATGTTTCACGCGTTTCATGTCCATTTTGCTCATTCGCCTTTATCAGAATCACAGATGAATCATGTTCTTGTTAGCCAAGTTGCTCTTGTTACGACTTAATTAAATAATAGGAATTTTTAACACGTTGCTCTCTGCGAATGAGAAACGTAAGCATTTTCAGATTAGCACATATGAAACAATTAATTTAGGAAATCAAAAGAATTTCTAAATCATATATGACACAGAAGATAAGAATTATTTTAATATTCATGAAACTGTCGTTCCATTTCTCACAGTTTGCGAGTCACAGTACAAAACCGACAAGCAAGCGGAAGTTCGAAGGTCAGTGCTCACCCCTTAGAATAAATTCGAGCATAAAAAGATTTAAACATCCCCAAAGAAGAAGAAGAACTTTCTAAATTCCAAGGAGTTTAATTGTTCCTTGCAACAGCGACTGCATTTCGAGAAAGGAGAATACGAAAGTCGGAGCACGTTTGCCGAGTTCACTGTGTTTTCGGGAGATACAGTGACGTTTGAAATTCCTGGAGACGGGTCAAACGAATACGGCCCACCGGCGTGTTTATCGGCGACGAAATGAATTCCTAAAACTCAATTAACCGTGGCCTTCTTAACTGGCGTTCGCTTTAACGAACGGGAGACAAGTAATGAATGGTCCCGCAGGACGGCAAGCCGTTGTTTAGTAGTCTCCCGTGCGAGAGGAGGACTCCCGTTCGAACCCGATATCCGCCCTAAGAGCCTTCGAGCGACCAATCCAACCCTTTTAAGTAGGCCTAAGTAAAACGCCAGGAATGCGGGGAACAGCTCTCGATGGTGCTCGATCGGCCAGGGTAAAAGATCCGTTCCTCCGGTGATTCATCGTCGGCTATTTCTGGTGACACCCAGGCATAAAAATCTATACACGAGCGAGATTAAACGAGGCGACGGACGGCGATCACTTCGACTATAAAAATTCGCTTTGGAGCCACCGCAACCGATCCTAGGGGAAACAAAAGTTCGGCCCCTCCATGCAGGTGTTAACGCCGGTGAAAGTGACGGAGTTTCATTTTGTTACGAAACCGGCGCGGTGCAAATGCAACATCTGTTGTGCATCTTCTTTTTAACACTAGATTCGAAAGTAACTATTTTAGTAAAATAACGAGACTGGTCAGATTTTTTGCCATTTTAACAGTAGACCGTCATATAACGAGATCAGAAAACTGTATGTATGTATTTTATAATAGACAAACAATTGTTTTGTACATTATTTATCGATGAAACTTTTATCAACATGTTTTACCTGACATTTTCCTGATTAAAATAAGCTCGAACACGACATAATTCAGATCATATTTGTTTGTTTAATACACGGTTGCGTAGAATCTCGATTATCCGAACCAATGATATAGTTAAATGATTCAATAATGATCTACTCAAGCACCACAGCTAGGTAATTGTTCCATTGTCAGATTATCGACATGTTCCTCTGACCAGTTCGGATAACCGAGGTTCCACTGTATCGTGGATCAAAAAGGTAAATATAACGCGAACTGTACCGTGTTTGGTATCGTTTTAATCCGAGAAACGCCTGGAGTATGTTAATAAAAACTTCATAATAATACGATTAGAAATAAGGAAGATTTATAAGGAGATAGAGGAGCAATGTCAAGCATGTGTTCGCAGATTTTGATTAGCCACGGGTCGGGAATAATTGATTGCTCGTAAGTGTGGGTCTGCCTAATAGGCATTCAATAGTGATTCCTTTTTATCGGAAGGTGACGAGGAGCGTGTCAGAATGAATGTGACGCCGGCGCGGAACGTCGCGGCTCCGAAGCAAAAACCTTGTCGCGTATTCCTCTCGCGTGGCTCCTCTTCTTGTCCGGCTTCTTCCTCTTCCTCCTCATCTTTTACTCTTCTTCCCACCCGCCTCAGGTTATCTTCTCCGTGCCATGGGGCACTTGAGGCACGACGAAGACGACGACGAAGAAGAGGACGGTCCTCTCTATAGTAACGTCCCAGGACGCGTTCAATCGTTTCTCCTTGGCCGTTCCCCGTAAAACGGGCGACGTCGGCGACTACTATCTGCCACTTCACGTTGTCCACCAGCCTTCAGTCACGAGTGTACTCATCGTGCACGGGGGAAAAAAAATGCTCGGCTCAATCAACGAGATAATTTGCATGCCGCGCGCGTTACGCGCCATCTGCAAAAAGACGAATCGGAAAAAAACGGGCTCGGTGACTCGGTGACTCGGTTCGATGCAACCTGCCGCTGCTGTCTCGCGTTACTCGCAAATTGAGCTTTCGCTAAATGGAACGCGGTGACGAATTCGATGATGCTCACCGCCTTTTCATGGAACCATAGTGCGCTATCTGTACGTCAAACTAGGAGGCGCCGGCTGTCTTGCTGGTTCTTAGAACATTAGCGGGCTTGTCCGCAACTAATATTCGTCTACTCGCAACAGCCTTTGCGTAGAAGACGGCGGACTTCGTCGATTCGATGATATTCAAGTGTCTGCATCATCATTCTGAACTATTTTTTCCCTCTTGTTTGCAAATTTTGTTAACACTAAACCTACCACCGGCGGTCAAATGACTGGTTTCATATTTTTCATTTTATGATTATTGAAATTATGGAGTTGCATACATGGAAATTGATTCGATAAATTTTTTCGTCCAAGCACGTATTGTATTAAAAATTGCGCGAGATGTAAATAAATAGAGCCTTGTCATTTTTATCGGCTGAAATATTTTAATCGCTTTTAGAGCTCGGTAGGTTTAGTGTTAATATCGCTCGTTCGAGAAATACATATTTACGTTGGTATTCGTGTGGGGATCCTCCGCTGCTCGTTTTAAAAGAATTTCGAAATTTTTGGGAGATATTTTAGATTATATACAGGCTAAGAAAATAATAAGAAATTTTTGTTTTATATTAAAAGAATTGGAAGTGACGCGTTGAAAAGACGAAAAATGCGATAAAAATGAACGAAGTGGTGCATGGCAGAGTCCGCGAGTTAATATAGCCAGTCGTCTCTCAGTGGCGGAGAAAATAGCGATGATTTGATACATGAATGCATCCTGCTGCCCGTATTTATTTAAGCGGAGTGTTTGTTCAGTCATCTTTTGTAACGGTGGTTATTAGCAGCGATTTAATAGAGGTGAATTCAAATTTAGATATTATCTAGCCAGGAAGGAATGCGTGTTGTTCCAGAATCCGAGATAAAGAATTCAGAATATGAGAATCATCCTCTTCACCGCGGAACGCGGCCGCGCCGCGCCGCGCCGGTTGGATAAATCTGTAAACATTCAGGGATTGACATGTAACATTTTTCAAGCACTCCGTCGGATTAGACTGTACCTATACCGCTCGCCCCAGGGCGAGCATGATCTGTTAGGGGCTTTTAGTGGTCGGATTTATTGAGCCGGAGGATCGCACGCGTCGGACGTTAATCTCGAGCGAATCGCTGTCAACGCGGTACATCAATCCGGCGATTTGTCACGGCAATTTGCCACTGTCGCTCGGGAATTCGTTGACCGGCGTGATTTGTCACGATTTGCCATGCCTATTTGGGAAACATTTTCGGGCCGCGGCCATTGTCAACCGGAACGCCAGGTGACTTTTTCGTTGGCTGAATGCGAGCCGGTCGGCTCGTGCTTGGCTCGCTAGGAAGGTAGTAAATTTTGTGGTCGACTCAATAGAGACGTGGCCCTCTTTCTTGGCTGTTGCCGTGACGGGATGCACCGTGCAGGGAAATGCGTTCCGCCGGCGATCATTCACGATTTACGACAAAGTAAACATTAGTTTACGAGAATTAAAGTGCTGCCGGGTACGCTCGACAGTGGGAGACGATATTTGCCAAGGTTCTGAACATGGAAAATAGTATCGAGCATTTATTAACGCTTCACCTATCGAGAGAGATTACGAAAGAAGCTATTACTGTCAGATGAAGTATCTTTGACATTTTTTTATAATAAATAAACTGCGGATTTATATGCGATATAAAAATTGTTTGTATTAATTGCGAGATAACAGAGCTGTATATTTATTTCTTTAATCATTTTAATAGGTCAAGAATAATACAACAGTATTCTGAAATCCTTTAAATATTTGCACAAAGTTTTCACCAAAGATATAAAGCAAACTTTAACGGACCAAGACATTGGTTTCACTACGTCATCTTTTTTTTTATTTGTAAGCATTTGAACCTTTCTGGGTTTATTTCTAATCTTTCTGTATTCTATAATATAGAATACAGTAATAAAACAATAAGAATACAATGATAATACAAGTGAATACAATAACAATGTCCGTTAAGACTAAATACGCAGATTGCAATTTTTGAAAAACGAACGAATACTGAGACAAGCTTCAATATTTGGCTTCGCTATGAGTGTGTCTACATTAAGAGGTAGTTGAAGGCCCATACCAAGTAGGGCTAGATGACCACTGCGTCATCTTCTTGTCATTTTAGTTTAAAATTTTATGAAGTGTGTCCAGTTTTATTGATAACTTTAGCTTAAAATCGTGGCAGGATGGGAGGTCCTGGAGGAGCAGTTAGCAAAGCAGCTCCTCCGGTAGAGTCCGATGAAGCGATCCACGAGATCCACGCGGCGCATCTATCCCGACAGGCGGTGTCCAGCTGAGAGCCATCGGCGTCGGGTCGGTAGCCGCGTTTTTCATCGGCGTGTCGGGGCCTATTCAAGTGTTGGCAGTTTTTCACGCGGCAGGCGACAAATATCCCCACTAAAATCCTCCTTAGACGAGTCCCTACGTGGTTGGGGATGTCACGCCGGATCCTATCCCCGGCAACATTCACCATATCGGTCTCACGGCGGTGACAGCGAGCGGTGTTCGCGATTCGCTCCTCCGAATCCTGGTGATCCAGTCTAAGGTTTTTGCAACAGTCTAGTCACAAAGCTCGGTTCAACTGTAACGATCGTATCGGGACAGATTCCGGGATAGCACCGTCGTAACTCGCGTAGATCGGCTTTCCCGTTTCCTGGCCCAATTAGGCAGATCTTCGCAGGATCCTCGAGCACAATCGCCCAACTATCTGGCCTAAGATCGCGGGGTCGGTCAGCTAATTGTGCGCCAGTATTCCCGAGATCCGTTGCACCGGATTGCAACTTCTCTCTGCCGCTGCATTACGCCCTCGCATCCAGATAACTCTATTCAAGAAACAAGACAATTCTCGTTCCGAGTACCGCCGAATGTATAGTGAACGTTCGTGATGGATCTCCGAAGTGTTGGACACGCTTATCACTGCAGTCGGGATTTTGGCCAACCGACCACTCGATCCGAGAGACGTGTTCAAGTTGTAGAGTGATCGAAACATCATTGATATCCGTTCAACCGTGCGACGTTTACTAGCCATAAATTGTGCGGCTCCCTGTTGTAGTTCTAATAAAAAGTAAGTTGCGAGGTCCTGGAGGCAAGCGGGTATCTCAATCTTTAAGCCGGATTAGTGTCAGGATTCCAGCAACTTACGGCGCGTAGATTGAGATGACAGTTCAAAGCGGCGACGCGCAGATATGTTTACGGCGATTCGGTAAGTTATGGCTGTGTTAAAACGCGTTGTAAAGACCGTGGGAGATTATCGAACAGAGGCGATCGGGAGTAGATTATCCCCGTTTACTTTGCCGGTGATTTATTAATTGAGTCGGTGGTGATCGTTTACAACCGCAGCTTGTGTGCAATTGAC
The DNA here is from genome assembly GCA_028455795.1 of Lasioglossum marginatum. NCBI lineage: Eukaryota > Metazoa > Arthropoda > Insecta > Hymenoptera > Halictidae > Lasioglossum > Lasioglossum marginatum. The sequence goes on along the minus strand of CM052266.1, from coordinate 5,721,868 downwards.
ACATCCCTGTGGCATCTTTCACGGAAAATGGTCGATCAAAACTGTGAACGCGATTGTCGAATGGATTGTCGAGACTCGTGTTTATCAAGAAAGCAAGAGAAGTTTCTTTTTATATGTTTATTGTATCGAAGTAGGTATAAAAATATGAGAATGCTTGAAAATCTGGTCTGCCTCGCCAGCAAGAATACATTCTCATTGAATTGTACAGATTTATTCAGGTCAAAATATTTATTTTCACATATTTTAATCTCATTGGGAAAAAAATTGCAGTATTAGAACTCTTTGTGTGATATCTCTCACGACGAAGACGACGGCCGTGTTTTCTCTTTAGCGATTGATAGAATGATTCTAGTTCTAATGACAGTTGCTCTTTGGCCGAGGCAGCAGTAAAAAGCGACACGCTCTAAATCCGACGAAACAAAACGAACGTCCGAATGCAAATGAATTCGCGAATAATTACGTCACCTATTTATGGCGAGTGCGACGCATGACACGGATCCTGGTTTGAATCTTGGAACGCGCGTCATGGAAATCCTCGGAATGGCGGAGTGTGCTCCCGTAGACTCACGTCCGTGTTCGGCCTCGATGGGAATTCTTCTCAACGATAGTAGAAATACTGGAAAGACTGGATTTTTCATGGAGAGCTTGCTGTTGTCGCGTGTTACGGTGCCGGTGCCATGTCGTCTGCCATTCGCAGTTAGAAATTTTCTTCGTCAAACCCTCGCCTCTCCCCTCGCCACCTCCCCGACGAATGGCGAGGGACAACGCGTTTAAGCATTTTCCTCGTTACGTAACGGCGAATTTGAATTTTAATGGAGCCCACGCCTCTGCGCCGCGTGGATGCGAAGCTGCTGTATCGAACCACGATCAAGCATATTCCTCTGACTAATTTGATAGATGGTCGTTAACGAGCCGGCTGCCAGCCGATGTCCAAACGCTATCGTCAGTCGCCTCGGAATTATTCACTTGTATTGTTGTCCGGCAAATACTCACCTCAGTCGTGGTCGTATTTGAACATCAATTATTCCGATTCCGTCAATTGCTGGAATGCAAAACGTCATACCGGCCGGGGGAGAATTGATTCCACGATTTTGATATAAATGAAAGACTTTCCATTCTCTGTCGTGTAATGTTCGTCTAGCGATGTTTGCTATTTATTTGCGAATTTTAGAAAGTAGTAAATATCTTCCCCTTCGGCAGTTCTAGAAGAATGGTCTCTCTTTATTAGGTTTTCTGTTGCATTCTCGTAAATTTGTAGCTAACCGAAATGTATAGATTATTTAAACCCATTTGGATTTAACGTATTTGCCCAAATTCTATGGACATTCAGAGAAATTTAGTAATATTTTTAGAGGAACATTAGCAAGTTGTTGAAAGAAATGCAGTAAATGACTACCGAAGTATCTGGTTGGCTACACAAGGGTTAAATAAAAATGAGGCTGTTGAACGAGACAGAAAAGAAATCATATTTGTATAGATTCTTTCTACAGTAATACCGTCTGAAAATATTTTTAAAATTTCGGTTATCTGCAGCTCTGTAAAAGTAAGACCATTAAATAGTACTGGACGGGAAATGTACTTTTATATTTATATGATGATGTACTTAATATAAATTAATTAAGAATTGTCTACACCAATTGCAAGAATTATCATCTCCAATATATATCCAGAATAATGCAATGATTTCCGCAAGTTTTAATTCATACAACTTGATAACAGCACGATGCTCAAAGTGATTCGAACACCTTCGAGTAAGTCCCGCAAACACGCAGCCGCATCTTCGCGAGTTCATTTTCGCGAAACGTTCGCGTGCGAATGTCGGCCACTCCATACTCGGTCAAGTATCCATTTGAAGCTTCCGTGCCGGCCGTTCCAATGCAATTAAACCACGAAACTCGAGTCGGCTGCATTTTCTGTGCCGCGATGCACGTTACCACTTGATTCACACACCGCATCGTCCAAAAAGCACGCGACCACTTCCCTCTCTCTCTCTCGTTACTCGGAAAGCAGAATCTTATTTCGCGAAACCGACAAGCCGAAATTAGAACGCAAATCGTTTGTATAATTGATAGCCATCGCGAACTTTAACTGTACGGTTATAAAACATTATAGTCTTTCATGACTTTCGAATCCCGAGGTTTCACGACTCCATACCGCGCTAAATGACCAGTGATAAATAAATCGAATCATGCTCATGCGGATATACAGTGGCCGGAATTAATATTCGGACGCTCTAAAAAGACGATAACTGTTTTAATATTGTACTATACGATTTGAACTTTTTTTGGGAAGTTAGAGCAATTAGTTTACTACAGGATGTGAAAAGAAATTTTTTCAAAAATTGTAATAGATCGGAATTGTAGAAAAAATACTAAAAGTTGCATTTTACAATTTTTTTATGTGAGCCTATATTGAAAATTTAAAAAATATGTTTAGATGTGTTAAAGAAGTACGTTCAGTGTTAGAGAAACAAAAATCTGCGATTCATACTTTATGTGATTTTTATACATTTGCCTACAAATTTCAGTGGCTCTCGGAGATCTGAGCTCGTTTGATGGTTTCTCGGTGGCTGTAATCAATTAACGTGACGCAACGTAACGCAATTATTTCTTTTTTCTCGAATCTTGTAACAGCTGCCTTCCGCACTCCTTTTTATCATAGATGTAATCACCTGCACAATTAATTACTAACAAACGAAAAATTTGAGCTCAAGAATAAGGACACAAGGAAACATCACAAGTACATACAGTTAGGAGCATAAATGATCACACACACTTTAAATCAGAATAACTTCTTTATGAATGACGTTTAAAAAATATGTTGGAAAAGTGCATTTTTACAACTTTTTTGGCTGGACCAATAACGAAAATTTTAAAGATGTGTTTGGCCAGCTCGTATAAATTATATACGCTCTGAAAATTTCATTGAAATTGATTTATTGGCTTATGAGTTATAAGCGATCAAAAGTGGTAAAAAGGCCGAAAATTATGAAAAATTGCAATTTTGACCACTTTTGATAGTTTATAACTCGTAAACCGATTTCAATAAAATGTTCAGAACGTATACAATTTATACGAGTTGATCAAAAAGGTTGTAAAAATCAATTTTTACTATTGTTTTTCACAATTCCGACCAAATGCATTTTTTCAACATATTTTTCAAGCGTCATCTACTAAACTAATTCTTCTAGACTTACAGAGAAATTGAAGTCGTTTGGTCCATTCATAAAAAAGTTATTCTGATTTAAAGTGTGTGATCAGTAGACTGCGGATTTGATGCATTTATGACAAAAATGGGTACATATAATTCAAAGCAGTGGACATGTTAAAAATATTTAAGGACATCAATGTATTAGTTTCAGCTTAATAGAATAATTGAAAGAAGAATACAATTTTTATTTGGCTCCTGTGTCCTGCAATCAATGCATTTTTTATTTTGCATAGAGATCCGCAGTCTAGTGATCAGTTATGCTCCTAACTGTACAAAGAGTTAGTGATCAGAACTTTAAACGGCAATATCTTGAAAGTGAAAGTATGCGACATGCGGCGTTCTTCCTTACAAGAAGAATTAGGAGATCGGTTATTAAGGAAAAGCAGAGACATTGTGTCGACGAATGAGAATGCGGCTTGCGATCGGCTAGCAACGAGATTGGGCATGGGTTTCTATAAAGTTGACGGGGGCAATCTAAAGTAAGCGTTTTAAGAGCGTGCCGGCGTGCCAACGGAATTCCTTAGCAGCGCATCGAGGTGGATTCGAACGAGGTAGGCGGGATGGTGCGAAAGAAAGGAACGTTTGGTCCACCCCGCTGCTCCAGCAACGAGCCAATAACCCAGTCGAATTAAACCGAACGTATAATGAACGCTTCCGACGTCATTGGTACCGGCGCGGCGCGGCGTGCAGCTCGGTGCAGCTCGGGTGCAGCTCGGCGCGAGCACTGCTGTGTTCACCTGTGTTCTGTAATACGAGATGCATTCGCATTACGCAAGTCCTTGCGGCTGCGAACCGCACGCAGCCCGTACGCAGCTGGGTTATTATTTACAACTCGCGGCGTTACTCTTAATTTCTGCGTTTCTCGATTTCATACGGCGCGAACTCTACGACATTGATCGAAACTACAACCTTGATTCGAACCGTCAACCCTTTAGGCACGAGGATTTTTTCGAACGTTTCTCTAGAACCTGCAGATTGTACGTCGGAGACTTAAACATTAGGAAGAAAGAAAATATATCCACCTAGTTATTAATTATAATTAGTAGACTGCGGATCTTTATGGAAAATAAAAATTGCCTGCATCGATTGCAAGAAATAGAAACCAAATTGGATTTCGAAGAAATGAGTTATTTCTTCTCCCTTTGACATCTTCAATTTTTAAAATTGCCCAACAATTTTGTATTTCATCTACTCAATTTTGCTACAAATGCATTAAGATCCGCATTGTAACATATCGTGATAAATGCATAAAATCCGCAGATCTATTCATAATACGATGGAACAACTTGCATTTATTTGTATTTGAATCAAGATCAAATTTTAAGCTTCCATCGTCCTAGTAATAATATGTACCGTACACAAAATTGTTTAAACGCTCCCGACACGTCATTTATGTAATTTAGAGCACTGGAACGATGTATGCTAGTGATTGCTAGTTGGAGAGCGCGACGTGGCGGCAATGAAATTCGAATATTTTCAAAGTCCCAGGGGAAAAAAGATCGGCCGCAGCGATAGTCGTCTAGCGGTCCGTCACTCGTAGCAATATTATTATCGGATGCGAATGAAGATAGAATCGTGAACTAGCTACAAGATACAATTTGTCCGGTATAATTTGTTTCCGTCGCTAATTATCTCGTATATCTCCTCCTTATCTGTCAGAAGCGATCCGCCGCGCGTCCCGTGCTTTCAATTTGCACCGCTGCTAATAGTAACCTTCGTTTTATTCGGCCGCGAGGTTCGTAATCGTGCGAAACTTATTTGAATACTATAAATCATACGGAGATCGCGAGCGATTAGCTTGCGTGCCACAAATTGAAATCTCGCAGGTGCAATAGCAAATACCGGTCGAGAGTGCATAGACTCGACACTCGACGTGCATGTCCATTTTCCCCCCGTAGATTTAGAACGCGTTCCTTGAATCGAACGAATGTGCATTTAACACGTTTGTCCCCGTTTGTTGCAGGTTACCACAGTTTGCCGTTTTAGCGAAGATTTTGTGCCTCCTGATGGTACGTATCGAACACTTTCCTATTCAATGCTTTACTCAGAGTTGGGCATTAATCAATCAAAAATTTTAAATTTTAAAATTGATTGATTTAATCAATTGTTGAAATTAATCGCCACACGGTCTATCCATAAATTGTAATAAGTAGGCACATAGAGATCGTATTATAGACCAAATGACAATATACCTGAGCTCAGTTTACATTCTTTCAGTATGCATACAGTTTTGATTCCGTATTTCATTTTGAAATTTCAGCAGTTAATCATTAATCAATTACCCGATTGACGATTACAATTGAAAAGAATGTAATCGTTAACCGCAATTAACGACTAAAGTAGGAGTTTAATTGTTAATTGCGATTAACGATTGAAGTAGGAATTTATTCGTCAATCGTTGATTAAATTTTTGCCCAACTCTGGCTTTACTTATCAGAGGATCACTAATGGTCCATTAACACTTTTTAATGGCTGTGCCGTATTGAAAAGAAGCTTTTCTCTAAAAGTTATCTCATTATGTTACTGGCAGAGTCTTCTCATACAATTGAAATTGTTGTTGTTATTAAAAGATTAAACATTCATTTTCTATATATTATAAAATTGCCATTAATTTCAAAGGTTTTCTCAGGCAATTATTGTGTTTCAATTTTGTTAGATCGAAATGTTACAAAACGACAGAGTTTGTTCGTCTCAAAATTTAACTCCATGGAACATCCTCTGCTGGTTGCCATTGTTACAAAAAACTGGAACGTCTGAAGTGAAAAATTCAGATTGTTTTACCAACAGAAATGTGTTTTATGCAATGCAGCATACGAAATCTTCACAATATTCAATTATAGAAATGGCGACAACTCGAAGAGTTGAGACGCCAGTATTTACCACGAAATACAACTTTAAATATCTATATAATAAAAAAAATCGTGTGCGTGGAGTCCACGTGCAACAGGAGTGAAACTTCTTGCTCGTTAGATATAGATAGAAATAAATTATTAGTATTTTTTTATTGAACAAGAGATAATAAATGAGAATAGCAAGAATGCGGGTATGATCTCAAATGAAATTATTTTATTTCGTTCCGTTCCGTTGTATTTTATTTTATTTTATTTTATTTCCCCCACCACTATTCCCCTCATGCGATCGGAATTTTCATAACGCTCGAAAATTGTAGCCCCCTCAGCAAAGAAGTTTCACTTCAAAAACGTTCCACTAAATTTTAGGAAACGTTATCGAGAATATTCTGTTCAAGTCTACATAAAATCGATTGTGAAATAATACAGGTTTTGTTGTAACAAAATCCAAAGAAGACATTTTCGTGAAAAAATCGCTTCGCCACAACAACATACACGCTATAAACTTTAAACGAATTAAAATGAGGAAAAATATGGTTGTTGGATAGCGTGCTCTGTTTTTTAAATAATTTTCGTTTCACTAAGCCCCGGCTCTATCGAAAAAAGTATTCGGCCGTGTTTTCGCGCTGGAACCATATTTTCGGGGATATACCGGTGACCCGGTTACGTTACCTTTAACGAGCCGTGCAAAATTTGAACGAGGGCTTTGGCCGCGTTCGTGCGGAATCCGTAAACTCGCATACTTTAGTTGTTCCGACGGATACGTAAGCGATATAAGATACGTGCCAGAGCTTTGTACACTGAATGGTGACTAGGTCAGATCGTAGATACCCGGTGCACGGGACCGGGTCGCCGTTTAGGGTAGGATGGCGTGTCGAAAGTTCATCCAGGTCCTGGTAAATCGTCGAGTTAAATTGCCGAGCACCTTACCTGTCATAGATTAATGACCGGTGCTTCTACTCCTACGCGTTAGAGCGTAGGTTTCGAGCAGCCCTTTGTCGGCCGCGAGCCCTTTGATACCTTGTCGTGTACAATGATTCTCGATGAGTGTTCCGGCTAAGATCCGTAGATTTTTACTATAAGAACTATCAAGATCTCGAAGTGGGTTTCGATTTTATTGCATCAATTAGGTACAACATTCATTGAGATATTAATCGAGTTTTCTAAAACATAAATGATTTGTTCAATCAGTTTCGAAATAGTTTCTATTAGATGATTGCATAAGTTCGTGCCCGATTTGAAAACAAAATTCAGTGGCTAAATTTTAAAGATTGGTTAAATTAAAATTAAGAAATAATGAAATTTTCTACAATTAGAAAAGAATGGTGACTATATGTAGAATTGATTAATAAAGTTGTATTCTTTAAAATTTAACCATTGAATTTTATTTTCAAATCGGGCACGAACTTATGCAATCATCTAATATTTTGCGTGAACATATCCCCAGTTTGGTTAGAACTGTAATTATCGGTATGCATAAAATTGATTTTTTAAATTGTAATTGCACATCTTGCAATTTATTATGCCAGCTATAAAGCGGCTATGTAATAATGCGTCGTGTGCGACAACCTGCAAAAAGTTGAATGGAAAAATACTGCAACCGCAACCGTGTGATTGGTATTTAGAGGATAGGAAAGTGGCGAGTTCGTAACTGTCTGTCTGCAGTTTCAAATGCGATCGGTTTGCAAGAGAAATTGCAGCAAGATAACTTGAAAACACAAGATCCAATTTCTAAGTTAATCCGGACAAAGCCTGCAAGACAATAAATTCTGAAAATAACAAATAAAACAAATTCTAACTGGATACTATTCTAATTCCGAAATTCATTTTCTAAGCTAAATCTGAAAATAATAAGCAGCTCCTACTAAAATTCGATTTAGTAGAAGCTAAACTAAATCGTTTGTAATCGAATAATTTCAAAAACTAGTTAAAATTAATTTTTTATTTCGAAAGTAATCCCAACAGAATACTATAAAAAACGGATTCGAAAATATTAGCTAAGGATTTGGATGAGTATACGTATGTGCTTTGAATAAGTCTGACAATGAATAAAGAGCAACTTGTTATTGTTACTTGTGATTTGTCACTGGGTTTGTTTAACATTTCTCTGGCATGAAGTAATTTTCCTTGGATTTGTTACAATCCTATGTTAATTTACAATGTCTACCGATGCTTATTCATATGCAAATTTCATTTCATACGTGTGTCACGCGCAATCGATAATGCGAGATGCCGAGTTACTTCGCATCTAGTATAATCGCACAGGAAATACATACTTGGCGTCAAAACCGAATATTTAAAAAATGATTGATTTATAGAGATACACTTACCTAGAAGGGCTTTTGTATTTCTTGTAGAGCTTATCAATGAGATAGCCGTTTTGTTGAATTACTTGGTAAATATTTGTTCAAGAGAGCTTATGAATGAAATACAATGGCGCCATCGTTCATATCGGGAACGGAAGAACACTATCGAAAGGAATCAATTTAATCAACGCGTGACAACGTCGCGATAATTAGTAACAAAGTTGATATCTTGTATTACGTCGATACCGGTCGGTAACCATACCTAGTCTAAACCTATCCCTATCAAGATAATGTTGATGTTTGCGAATTATCGAGCTTACAACTTACACATACAACATACAAGCTTATATTAGATCGGCAACTAAGTTCGCGACCTCCACATTTTCTCAAACAAAGTCATTTATATATATTTTTGAAGCACGAGAATTTTATATCAAATTAATCGCAAAATTCAGAGCTTCCCAATGAGACACAGTTCAAAAGGAATGGTCACTGAATGAGATTATAATGATACAATAAAAGAATTACGAAACAAAAGATCGCGGATTTAGTTGCCAACCTAATAAATTTTTGAAATTTAAATTTTCAAATATACAAGCTTTATAATTTTCAAATGCTTAAGACTTCACAAGTCATGACTAAGTTAGTCGCTAACAAAGACATACCGAAGACAAACCTGTGTACCTGACATTAGAATCGGTAAAATGAAGAACGCCGTCTAGCCATCATAACATCTCCACGTCGCCACTCCTGAAATAAAAGGACTGCAGATTCTACAGCCATTAATGGACAGCTCGTGTTCGCTCGTTAACAAATTTCGGCATCACTATACGCCCTTTGTAGTTCCCGCTATAACGACATGCCTCCGTCCTTCTTCAGCATTTTCACTTCTGCAGATGAATCGCAGAAAAGCCTCACGAGGGACGAACGACCAGACGAATGATTCGATGCCGTGATATGCGAGTCGTCCGTAAAAATGTTCTTGTTTGGAGTCGTGAAAGACCCGTGACGCCCTTAACGATTTCGCTTTCGGTCCTCGCACCGAAAACACGTCTCGCAGATTCTTATTTGCTCTCGTCCTTTGAACCTTTTCAAGAATTGGCGGTCTCTCTTTTTGCGTGCTCACGGAAGAGTCAACCATAATCCCTAGACTGCAAATCCTTATGCAATTTTTCATCTTCATACGTTGTTCTAGTCAAAATTCATAAATCAACAATAAGGCTTATAGGCCTTTATGCAAGTTTTCGCTTGACCTTATCGAAATCAGAACGAGGGAAAAATTTCTTTGACTAACCAGATTTCTTCTAGCAAAATTTCATGACTGAATAATAATCCCAACGCTGATCTCAGTTAAGTTAATATATTAGTGTTAATATATTATATAATATGTATATTAGATGATTGCATAAGTTCGTGCTCGATTTGAAAATAAAATTCAATGGTTCAATTTTAAAGGATACAATTTTATTAATCAATTATACATATAGCCACCATTCTTTTCTAATTGTAGAAAATTTAACCATTTTTTAATTTTTTAATTTAACCAATCATTAACCAAATCTTTAACCAATCTTTAAAATTTAACCATTGAAATTTGACCATCTAAATTAAGATCGAAACGTTGAAATTAATGTGATAATTTGCAAAATTGCTTTTAAATAACAATTGATCGAACCATTGCGCCGATAGCATTAATATATTTTTTATTTAAACATTGAATTTTATTTTCAAATCGGGCACGAACTTATGCAATCATCTGATAGATTAAAAAATGAAAGAGTTAAATGTATCAGATTTACATGAAAGATTTAAATTTAAATGTAATATGAAGGTTATTGCTGATATACAAACACTGCCAGTCAACCTGTTAATTTTTGTTAATATGGACAATTATTTACGTTCGTGAATGTTGCATATACCAGAAATGCACGAAGACTTGTAACCACCTTTTTCAATGTTGCTACTGCCAATTCACTGTTATGCCATAACTTTTCAACATCTGTGACGCGAATCGTTCAACCGTTCGGTTAATTCAAGAAGCGTTTCGTCCGAGATTTTTCTTGTCAGCCGGTACAAGTTGTAGCGGCATCATCGCAGATGTCTGCAATGTTGCCGATCACTTTGTACAGTGCGAAATTGTTTACAATTGCAGGTGGTGATGTGCGGGGCGGTGCCGGCAATGGTGCGCTCCGTGAGTCTATACTCAACTTGCAGCAGCGGCAATGTTACCGTAATCGGCCGCTCAGTCAAAGCCATTGGACGCAATGATCACAATGCACCCTACCGTAAGTAAGACCATAATTAATCACGTGTCTCCGACAAATAAATTTCACGCGTCCTCGAAAGTGAAAAACATTTGACTAAATTCATTGATCTCCCGAGCACTAACAACATTTTTAACGAAGGCACTTGTTAACGAAGGCAAGGTTGTTTAATTAACAACACTTTCGATCGAAGGCACAATTATTTCTACGCTTTCTTCAATAATATTAATTATTCTTGTTGGGCATGTTTAACTTTATACGTAAATTTATTATTGACATTTTAATATGATATCAACAGTAATCGTACCGAGCCAAGAAAGTAACAGTAATTTATTTAGACTGCGTGGTTGTTCTTGTATTATGTGCTCTAATAAAGATATTTGTTAAATCATGTCTTATGAAAACATCGTTATAATTTCAATGATAAGATTTAATTTATTTAGACTTTGCGTGGTTGTTCTTGTATTATGTGCTCTAATAAAGATATTTGTTAAATCATGTCTTATGAAAGCATCGTTATAATTTCAATGATAAGATTTAATTTATTTAGACTTTGCATGGTTGTTCTTGTATTATGTGCTCTAATCAAGATATTTGTTAAATCATGAAAGCATCGTTATAATTTCAATAATTGTAAAATAAAAAATCTAGAACCGGTCGTGGTAGGTTTAGTGTTAACCCTAACCTAACCCTCTATAAACATCAATGTTGATGATTATTATTGCAATAATAAGATTACGTATGAAGTATAAATAAGCACAGATAATATTATTAAAAAAGAATGCAACTGACGCTGGAAAATGTATTTTTTGTCGTATTTAAATGCATGAACAATTTAGAAATGGGAATGTACGAAGGCATTTGGACCCTCATTAGAGAATAAGGTCGGCCACGCGACACCGACACAGAAAACAGCTTCCGACTAGGTAGAGCTCATCAACGTGTGTGGGTTCGTTGTACAGGACGAGTCGATTGGTTAATTGAATCGGATCGGGTAGCAGGCTGGTGACGTTATCTCCCCGAATCGATAGTTTCGTCGACTAATAAGGATTCCGAACAAAAGAGTGGCGAACTCCTCAAAGAAATAAACGTCTGGGTCTAACGGCACTAAAGATCTTAATTTATAGCGATCCTTATCGATCGACCTAGGGTCACAGGGCCTTATCTCGTTCGCTCTCCTTCCGGAGAGCCGAGTTTTATCTTTACGAACTAATAACCAAGCTCTATTTCCGCGGAGTCTGGTTACGTGCACACGTACACGGAAAAGAACCAACGGGGAGCAAAAGAAAAACCGGTCATCGAGAACCCTGGATGAATTATCAGCGTGCCGCTGCCTCGTTTCGTCGCGATTGTTTTCGACTAGACAATGCTTATCTCGCGTTTGGCTCTGCCGAAACGAACCTAAGCTCGTTTCCGCCGCTTATTTATCGGGACAGCGTCGCCTCGGGAGTTCATGGCCGTTCTACCAAAATTGGGGTTCGTTGTATCAACACTGGAACCGGGAAACTTGTCGGAACGATCAGTGTCGAACTTCTTAATTTAGGATTACGTTCAGATTTGATGAATGCATTCGTGGAAAGTTATCAAACAAAATTTCTTCGAATATTTAACTGGGACGTTATGCTTCCAACACAGGTCTTATCACTGCCTAGGTGACAAAGTACAATGGGACGGAGGTCTTGAGTACCCATTTCCCCGAATTGAACATTATGCTAGGTAAAGAACCGAAACAAATCAAAATCAGTAGATATCCATGCTTCCAGCTGGAACCTCGTGGCCAGCACGCAACTTGGCTGATTTTAGGCGGCAAAGCCGAATTATTCAAGGTGCTAGTTGCCAGTATCAGCGAGCAGGTATCGCGAGAGTGCGAGGCGGCTCCTCTTGCTCGCGAGGAAGGGGAGGAAAGATGGTCTGAAAGGAGGGAAGAAGGCTTGTGCAAATAGAGGAGCCAGGTTTCGCGCCGCACGCTGCGCCGCGTCTGCACCTCCCCGAGATCCATCACCTTCGTCCACCTCTTCCACCTTTTTCCACCTCCTCGGTCTTCTCCTGTTGCTGCCGGTCTGCCTCCACTCTCCACCTTTTCCTTCGGCGTCTCCTACCTTCGGCTCTCAACAAAACGAGCCGAGCTCTCCTCTCCTGGCTGCTAGCTGCTGCCTCGATTACTCAAGCTCCGTCCCGCGAAACAGACCAACGTTAGCCTGCATGGAACATTCAGACACCGTGAGAGCGTCCTTGAAACTTTGGATCCTAACCGGCCGAGCCGGGCGACCGGGTGACTCCGGAGGATTCCTCTTCACGAGTCGCCGCGCTGCGCCGGGGCTCGAGTTGATAATTAGCCTCGCGTGGAAAAGCTGTTTGTTCGCGGACCAGCCGCTAATTAGTCACCTGGACTTTATGAATCTATTTTATGACGGTGTTGTCCGGACCGCGTGCTCGCGCTGCTCGCGATCAGGATGGCTAATTAACGAGCGCGCGATAGTTTCAGAATTAATGGGCGATTCTGGCGGAAACCGGTCAGAAAAGTTTGTAGATAGTCTGTGATCTTGTAAACCAGCTGCTGAAATGTTTCGATCAAGTTCATATAACAGACGAGTCCACAAGAGAGTAAAAAGCAACGTATGTGTCGGGAGATCATTATGCGTTGCTCACAATTTATGGATCTTATAATTGGATACCTAGGAGGTTACCGTCAGTTCATTGGTGTGGCTAGTAGATAACTTAGTGTATATGGTAGCTGGTAACAGACTTGAATTCGAAACAAAATTGCAATTGATCGTGCGAAGGCTACGAATTTATTGTTATGACTTTGAGAATGCGCATTTTCACTAGAATACGTTTCTGAAGAGTCCAACTCGTACGTTTCGCATCAGAAAATTTCGTTCAGAAAAAGTGCCGTGAGTGTTCGATGCGGAATGATAAAAGAACCTATTCATCCCAGCAAACGTTAGGTTCTAATGAGCCAATACGCCGCCGAGACGTATCAATACACCGGAGACGATAATTCATAGATGTCACGCGCTAGTCACCGACTTTTCATTATCTAATTAACCCGGCTAGTTCGAATGGTCGCATGGAATAGTTGTAATTATATAGATCCTCGTGACATTTTTATCGCGCGGAACGGCCTTAATTGGCCCGCGAAGGGGGTCTCATTCCCCTTAAACGTCTCGTGTAGTCACTATAGCTCATGATGCGACACCTCGCTGACCGATACGAAGAAACAGGACTACCGAGAGAAAGGGAACGAGAGTTACGAAAGAAAGAAAGAGAACGGTATCGAAAAAGGACGAAAGAGAGGAGCTCTCTCGGAGGCTGCAGCGGTATTCGCTCGCCTTGGAATTTAATTATTCTAGTCCCTAAGGACTGTGATTATCGCGTCAGCTCGGCAAATCATGGCGTCAGTCGTCGCGGGGTTTGATCCGTGCTGGGACAACTGGGCATATTTCCTCCATTTCTGCACCGTTGCAATTTTGAGCATTGACGGAGAACGCTTCTGCGTTGAGGGCCGGCTTCAGGTGTTAACGACAGGATCGCTATTATACGTGCCAGGCTTATAACGAGAGCCTACACGCAGCTTTTCCTTCTTCTCTCGAGACCTTTTTACCCTTGTTCCTCTCTGCTTACGCAGTCGGTACCGGCCTACTCGGTTTCGCGTCGTATTATAGCTTTCATAACGCCGACGCCGTGAAATTGTGGCGCCCCAGTGGCTCTCAATCCGTCGTCCTTGGGCTGCCTAATTCGCTTCGGATTCCGATTCAGTCCTTTAGTTCGATTTACCTCCTCGTTCTTCGATCCAACCCAATTTCTTCAAACAATCAGTTAAATTTGGGTACGTACTTTAGGAGTTCGAAAAATAGTCGAGTACAAATTTTTACAGCCGACCTGCAGTCAAAATTATGAACAATCATGCTATTCTCTAATGATGAAACAACGCCAGCCAATTACCAAAAAGCTCCATTTTTCTTTTTTAACCCTCATCCGTCCCTCATTTCGCGAACTGAATCTGTCCCTGTCAAATTGACACAGTGATAAAAAAATTGATAAAATAACAAGTCAAACAGTTACTTTCCGATGTTTTTTTCATTCAAATTGGTGAGTTAACATTTACATCTTAGGTTTTTGCGGTTATATGTTTCGCATTAAAAAAATAAAAATCACCGAGTTTCGGACAGATTTACCTACAAATAACAGAACAGTATAACTTATTTCGGGAAAACTGTGTCAAATTGACACGAGGGACGGATGAGGGTTAATTTAGTATTTTTTATTGATTCAGGCAGGTTTAGTACGATTAGAAATGCGTAATAATTGCTTGATATCAGATTTGCTCATTCGGAAGAGTGTAGCAGTTTCTCTCGTGAAACGTGCACGCTCCTTTCTGCAGCCGGGACGGCGAAAAAATGTTTTGACACCGGCTTTGAAGGCGCCCGGCGATGATCGGTTCCCTATGGGAAAAAAGCTATTAGTTGCGAACCTATAACGAACGAAGAATTGGTTCCTGTATCGCGAGAAGCACGTAGAAGTAATATATGGGATCCATTCTTCTTTCCCCTCTGTCTTGCTCTTTCCTACTTGCGCGCTCGGTCCGTCCTACCAGTTATTATCGGGGGTAATCGTGCCTAAAAGCCGGTGCCCGCTTTTGATTAAAATTGGCTTTTAATTCATTTGGCAGCCTCTAATCTCGTGGCGGCTTCGATCAGAGGAAACCAGAGCGAGAGAGGAGAGAGGGAACGGTTCGGGAACAGAAGACAGAGGTACCCGGGCGCAAAAATTTAGTTCCTTCCACCCTTCTTCTTTTCTCTTGTTGCATATCGGCCGATTATGCCAGTAATATCATTAATAAATACCGTCCTGCTTCGGTAAAGCATCGCCAAACGGTTTTTTAAGGCTAAACTGCATATTCGAACACGAATTTACATCTTCTTCATCGACCGTCGTTTTTATTTCTTATATTTATGGCGCAATATCTAAAATGCAAGAAAATGTGTGTCTTAATAAAAATGAATAGTATTTTGAGAGTATTTCTAGAGTTTGTGAATTAACGCTGGTTTGTCCCTCAATTATTTGCAAAGGTTATGTATAACGTAGGTCTGAAGGTTTATTTTTAAACCAGGCTAAATAAAGAAGCAGTTCATGCGTCAAATGGAAAGATTAAAATCTTCAGGAATAACGTCTCTAAATTACAGATATGATCTTAACTGTGAAATATTTGCAATGATCACTTTTATAAAGTTTATAATAATTATGTATTGTAATACACTTACAACATTTTTATATCGCAATCAAAATATATCACTGAATATTTTCTTGAAGTATTTTTTGGTATACTTCTTTAGTCAAGTACATATTAGCATAAAAAACGTATGAAATCTGAATAAATTCAATCCTGTTATTATTGTACAGAAATATATACCGGTGTCGTTTAGAGGGCTCGGTAGTTCTAGTGTGAAGAATTCATAGCCAAAATATCATAGGTTTTCGAGTAGATTGAAAGGTTGAATTTGATGGTTGCCGACCACTGCGCCGGTGGCAAACGGAATAATTAATCAGCGCGTTACGGGACGAGGTTTGTTAATTGATAGACGGTGGACGGTAAAAGGCACGATGTCACGATTCGTGGGTTTTTCTACCTCGGTTTGCGGGCCACACGAGCGTGGATATAAGTGTCATGTGTAGAGAAAAGGAAGGAGGTAAGTCTGCAGGGTGGCCCATTTGCTGGAGCCTCGTTAAATTCAAGTGGTTTTCGTCGGGTGCCTTCCCAACATCGAAATCAAGAATGTCCCCGAACTGCCTCGTAAAGTCTCTCTTTCTCCCTCTTTAACGCGACTCTCTTCCCCTCCTCCCCCTCTCTCTCTCTTTCTCTCTTGCTCTCTGTTTTTCTCTTATATTTCTTTTCCTCTCGCAGGCTCTCCTACCAGCCTTCAGGAACGAGTAAAAGCAGAAAAACCAGAGAGGACTTAATCTGAGACTCTGCTCTTTCTGACAAACCTACCCGTAGTCTATAGTCTGCACCAATTAATTGCGGTACTTTCCTTAATTAATTGGATTCACCTCTCGGTGGATGTCTATCGTAATGGTATCCCCTTCAGCCCGAAGACAAATTTGTTCGACTTACCACCGGTAATCTTATCTGGCTGAGCTGGGAATTAATCGTTACACAAACGGGAACGATATATTTTGTACACATCGACGCGCGACAATCGGTAATCAATAACTGAGAAGACCTCGCTAATTACTTTTTTAACCCTCCGCTGAATCCTACGGGAAAAGTCACTGGCTCGAGCGAGACATTAAAAATTGACAACGCTTCGATTAAATTGCGAAAATGAAACAAAACAATTTCACTTGTATATTCTTTCATCGAAAGGAGGATTCATTCGACCGAATACAAAGACACTTCATTTTCAATCGCTGAAGATATTGCCAAAAGAAATATCATAAATGGTTAATCGAGTTGCTGACACGCGGGTTAAAGGAAAAATGGAACAGGAGAACTTGCATATTTATATATTTTTCAATCAAAATAAGAATTTGTGAAACCAAACAATTCTTTTTATTTACGAAAAACAGAAATAGGTGCAGTAGATTAAAAATATTCGAGAATGTTAACGTACTAGTTTCAACTTACGAAAATTATGAGAATTCCTACTTGGGGCCCCTCTGACTTGTTATTAATATTATACAAACAATTTTTATTTTACGTTGACCTACTTCTGTAGACGTTGAGTTACAGTCTTACGTGTTTGAACTGAATAGAACGATAACACTGCGTGCCGGATCCGATCATATCAAAATCGAATTTTCTAATTAAGCAGCTCTCGTTTCCTGGCTTACCGATGAGTGGACGCGATTACTAATTAATCTTAACATTATTGTTCTTCCGGGAGATCAATAAAATTTAATGTAGGCGCCATTACTCCGTGCACCACATTACCCGTTATCGAATCAGAAATCATAGTGCGAGTCTAAAAATATCATAATTCCATGGCCGCGCTCACCGAATGACTACAGACACGTAATGAGCGCTATCAACGGAGAAACTTGTATCGCAAATATGACAAACAAGCGGCGAACTATCCTCGGAATCTCCCGTTTTCCGTTTCGCGACGTCCGCTTTCTATTACGCGGGCACGATGTATTTACCTGAGAAAGTAGCAACGGAAGAAAGCACGGCGATAACAACCCGAAACTAATACCGCCCGACTCAAAGGATGATACGTGTGTGCTATTTGCTCGTTCCAGTTACCCGTTACCAAACTCCTATACTTCCGATACCTATTTAGCCGGCCGGCCGAGGCAATCGCAACGAAACTTCGATGGTTCGTCCTGAAACGATGATCACCCCTCCCGAATAAGGAAGGCAAGAATCGTTTGTGCATTGCAGTTCTGACGGTAATAGTGTGTACTGTCGCGTAACCATTCGCCAGTCCAGGGAATCTTAACATTCTCCCAAAAAGATCAAGATCGTCGATATTTGCCGCAAATCCTTCGGGATCCATTGATAAAACTGTCTTGTTTCTAATGATTCTTTTATGAAACCTACACGTCCGTGGCATTTTACCACGTTTTACGTAACTCGCTTTCTTGTCTGTCTGTTTGTTTGTCTGTTTGATATAAATTTTGCAATTGATTTTAAACTAACTGCTCGATGAGTTGGAGACTTGAAACTTTAAACATAGCTCAGAACTGGATGACAATGCAATATTAACTCTTTTTCTTGTCTGTCAGTTCATCTAATAACGAGTTATTAACGAAAAACGTGGACCAATCAGTGCCAATGCCAACGCCTGGCTCTCCGGGACCTGTCCTTTGATTGGCGCATGTTAAGCGTCATACCTCGCCGCGCGACGTTCGGTAGTACGTCATCGCGTTCAGCGATCCCCACTCCGCGCGACAGCGCTCCCTACTCCATTACGCGTTCCCACTCCGACTCATCCCTACTCCACTGACCCACTTCGCACCGAAGGAGCTCAGTGTGGTGTTTACAAAGTATTATACTAATGTCTGTTTACCAAAATCTAATAAGTTCTTCCCATTCAAACTTGATGAAGTGGTTCTCGAGGCATTGCATTCACAGACATACAAAGATACAGACGAACAGACACAAAAAAAATTTAAATAAATAAAAATTCCTAATATGCCACGTTTTTAAGACGAACTAAAAAGCATAAAAGGGTAGACCCATACGGGTAGACCTGAAAATTTGTGATTGTGAATTTTTAATAGCTATGAAAATACTTGTAAGATTTAAAACGAAAAACGTGGGGCGCAGGACTTAAGTGAACTATTCATGCATCAATTATCTATTGCATGCGCCCCACGTTTTTCGTAAATCTTACAAGTATTTTCATAGCTATTAAAAATTCACAATCACAAATTTCCAGGATCTGTATGGGGCTAGGAGAAATTATTTTATACTTTTCAGTCCATCTTAAAAACGTGCTATATTAGAAATTTTTATTTATTTAAATTTTTTTCTGATCACTTAACTTCCACTAAATCGTTAATTACACAAGTAATTACGAATCGCATCGTGTTTCGTCTCGTTTTACTCAGAGAAATGTCACAGATATGCCGGCAAAGGTTCCATAAAAAATAATTAGAAGCTGCAGAGTTATGGCAGATTTATACTTTTAGACTCCTCAGCGAACGAGCTTCCAAGGTAGACCCTACGATGCCGGGGATAAATTTTACAATAGCAATAAATCAGAGCCTTCACAATCCTAGAACATCTTTCGAGACAATAGGGGACAAGGATGGAGGATTCAGCTCCGAAAAAGTGAAAACGCGCGTTCGCTCTTGAAATCGTCGAGATATTCGGAAAGGTAGGCGTGTTGCACCCGTTCGCCGGCCCGTTTTTTCGTTATCCGGAACAAAGGAGTCAGTGCTGCTTCTCGGTCGACAGAATTTCGTAATAGCTGGTGCGAAGAAAAAGAGAAGGAGAGGCAGACGGCGTTGCACTGAAGAGACAGAACATAGCGTGCACTTCGGGGTCGAGGCACGACAGGACCCGCTAAGTGGCAAAGTACACACCGGTCAGTCTGTGCCACCTTCATTAGCACCAACTAGCCGCGCGGCGGTAGGCTTAGCTAACCTTTTCTTCCTTTCCCAGTGCCGAACGGTGCCGGGAAGAGGGCCCCGAAGCATCGATGTAGGTACAACTCGCGCCATAAACCTCGGCAAGGTCTCTTCTCGGAAATACACCTTGCTCCCATACTGAACCACAAAACGGTTTGCCTACTGCGTCCTGTCATTTGTCCCGATAACTGATGTCCCTCGGCTAGGTGCACGGCTTTCTGAGCCGACGCGACGTCGACTTTCTTCCGTGAACCTCGCCGACGACGATTGCGTCTCCTCTGTGTCCCGTGAAGCCCCGTGAGAATTCCCGCGCGAAAATCTCTGGAAAGCCGTTCTTCAGGGAACGCTCTGTGGAATGTTTCCAGCAAGAGGACTGACTTACTGCTAACTTCATTATTCGTACATTTCATGTGGGAAATCTTCATTGACAATCACATCATTTAAAAATACAATACCCAGATGAACAAAGCTATATTTTGATGTCTGAGGGGTTTTATTGTAATTATTTAATCGAAATTATTGTGCTTTTATGTTGCAGAAAAACTTACGACACAATCCGAAGACTTCAGTAGGAAACTGTACATCTTCGCGGAAAAGAGCCAGCGATACATTTGCTTCAACAAGCGAGGGAGACTTGTCGGCCTGGTAATTACACGGCTACCAATTAGTAGGCATATTTCATCACCGCGGCCGAGCGAATAGATTTATTTGCGACGGAAAACACACCGGATTGCACAGATAGGACTTTTAGATTAATCTCTCGCGTTATCGCCGTCGCCGGCGAGTGACTTGGACGTGTTTCAAAGATAGAACACTGTCGTGGATCGGGAAAGAACAATTTTTCTAACGTGGATTGTGAACACGAATACTTAAACTGTTTAAAGTGATATTCTTGCGAATATGTAAACCGATTGGCGAACATTCCAAACATTTTCCCGAGACCGTCAGTAGAATCGGTAGGCCATGATCAGACGCGCGGAGCCGATTCCTATTTAGTAACACGCGTGCTTGATGCATCTTCAAATTCAAATAATAATTTGCAAAACAGTAGTAAAACAAATCTTTTCATTCGTAAATCAGCGAGTAAAGTTGGGAAATCATTGTTGCGTGAGTCGCAAAGGAGAAAAATACCTGCAAATGTCCCCGGATAGCTTAAGCTACTACGAATCGAAGAGAAAGTAGTTAAGAAGAGTGTATTGTTTGGTTGCAGCGTAAGAAGCAGAAGGGGCCGATGTGCCAGTTCAACGAGTTGTACAACGGCTCGTACCTGAGGTACCGAAGCGTGGAGGACAGTTCGCGGTACCTGGGCTTCAACAAGTTCGGCATGCCGATGAAGAATCCGCGGGGCCGGCAGGAGTGTTTCAACTTCATCAAGTACAACCCTCACGCGGACATCGACCAGCACAACAGCCTGATGAACGCGGACATGGGCGCTATGGAGCCGCGGGACCCGTACCTTGGCTCGAAGAAGCCGTCGCCGGTGATGAGGGCCACGAAGAATTCCCTGTTGCAGGTCGACAGTACAAGGGAGATCATCCACACGACGCATCGTTACCGGCACTCGAATCGCTGGAAGATGCCGCGGGACGAGAAGCTCTCGGCGCCCCGAAGACGGCACGAAAGTCGCCTGTTCGTCGAGGCCAGCAAGTATTGAGCCGCCACGGGCCAGGGCTCGCCGATCAAGACTGCCTCCTCCACAAACCCGTGAGACCCTGAGATCAGACTTCCGAATACGCTGGTAGAACGTATGGTCGCGATGTCAGGAACCCATTGAGAATTAAAGAAAAGAATTAACAAAAAGAACAACAACAATAAAGCGGCATCACTTGAAACGCGCGGCGCAAAGAAGCACGCGCTTCGATTGATCGCAACGATTAAAGCTGGCTATCGCCCTTCCGCGTCTTTAACACACCTGCTCGGAACCGCGTGCGCCACCTCTCCCTCCTTTGCCACCTGACAAAGAAATGAAAAGAAATGAGAGCCTCCCAGAGATAGGACCGAGAGCCGATCGATCGATCGATCGATCGGATTCACAACGAAGAAAACGGGAGCCGACGAGCGCCGCGCGCGGACCAGCAGCCAAAAAGACGATCTTACCTGATAGAGCTTTCGTTACGCGTCGTTAGATTCTATTTCATACTTGCCCCGACTGAATCCTTTCAGGCAAGTTACGCGCGCGCTACCATTAATTTTCCTCCTTCTCTATCCTACCCCTACCCCTAGCCCACACGTTCCGTTCCATCGCTGGATACTTTCTCATTAGTTGACACCGGACCGGTGTCCCATCACACCCGATCATTTCTACTCTATTCATTTCCATGAATCGTCTCTCGCGCGCACTCTCTCGAGTCCCACACTCGAGACCGATAAACGGAAAGCGGACAACAGTCTCGAGGGAGCGCGAGTTCGTTAGAAAGCAACTGTTGGAACGCCGATTTCGGTTCGTGAAACGGCCGTGGAGAGCCGAAATTCTATCGACTGCTACGAGCAACCACAACTTTCGAGTATCAGCCGTTATCGGGCGCGATTCTCATTTTGGTTCTCTTATTGATTCCACAGTCGGAGCGAATAAGTTGACAGTTTTCTCTTCCATGCTCTATTTTATTATTCAAGATAGGAAGAGAATAGATAGAAGTTTGGATGCTGGAACGCATGAAAGTAAGTAAAGTTTCAGTATCTTTCTCGAAGATAATTACCGAACAAAGAGCGCTAATCTTCTTGGGATATGAAGATATAATTTGCAGCTTCGTGTTTGTAAATCGACTTCCTAAATGGAAATGGTAATTAATGCCTCCTATGTAGTCCAACGAATCGGTAGAATTTATGGCGTCTGACTTCGTTAACAAACGGTGGGAGCGTGGAATGAATTTGATCACACGATCTAAACAAGAATCGATTCTAGAATCGTGTCAGAACTGATACACGATGGGACCGATTAGATAACCAAGATGGGGATCGTAGAGACAGATAGTTGGGAAACATCTTCGTAGCAGTCGGTCAGGTTCTGCACAATCAGAGTCTGTATACAGCAATTTTAGACAGTGATTTCGAGAACTGTTTCAAGCCCTGTCGAAAGACAGAACGACGGTCGTTTAGCGGTGGAGTACCTACAAGTTAGCGATCGGCCTAAATCGTTGCACAATCGGACAGCTTGTGCTTCAACTATGTCGGACCGCGATGAAGGCGCGGGGAGACACGCGTGGCTGGGAGTGCTTCCTTTGGCTTCAACCTTGACGAAGGTCGCAGCAAACCGGTGGTTTTGGGATGTGTTGACGGTTCGCATCGATATGTCGACGGTTTTCGTCGCTGTTTCGACAGTTTGCAACGCTTCCCTCCGGGAGCATCGGCAGTACTAAAGGTTTGCGCCGGTATGTCGATTTGTCAACGGTTTGTCGAAGAAGGAAGTGTTCCCGAGGAAGAACGTAACTCTCCCCGCCGGCTCGCGCAGTAGAGTGCCGCGCAAGACTCTCTCGCTCGCTGTGCTAATTACGCCGCCTAATGTAGCGTGCGTGCGTGCATGCGTGCCTGCTTACATGCCCGCCTGCCTGTCTGCTGCATGCCTGCTTGCCTGCTTGCTTGCCTGCCTGCCCGCGTGTATGAATAATGTGTGCGTGCTTGCGTGCTTGCGTACGTGCTCGCGACGTACACGCAGTTCTCACCGTTGCGTCGATGTTGAAGCTCGCGGTGCGGTCGCTTCGGAATCGCTGTTTTATTCACGACTGCTCCAATCACTGAAAACTCCTCACCGGAGATTGACAGCTCCGCTGGGAGCGGATCCGAGCTCCCAGCTCAAACGGGTTTCGGAAACCTTCTCGGCCCGACGATTATTGCAAATTCTACTATCTATGGCTGATAGATGTGCGCGGGAACCCGAAAACTTCGGGATTATCGAATTGGTCGGAACGGGTTCCTGAACATTTCGGGATTCTCGAATAGGGTGGGACGCGAGTCGGGTTCTCAAAAGTTTTGTGATTCCCAAAAATTCTCGGGATTACTCTCGAGTATCCCGAATAAGATTCGCGGGTCGTCCCGACCCGACATTTTCAAGTTCTCGCACACCTCTTGCGCCCAGGTACCTTCGCACGACAGAATCTCGCTTATCCGAGTTTGTAGACGAGATCTATCGAGATCGTTTAAGAGTTTCGATAGCATAAATCTACCAACTGTTCCCAGCTGTTCCTCTTAGTCCCCATAAATGGAGAAAATGGAAAAATGAAGGTTCCGTTTGTACCTGTGTTTGTAGAACTGAGAATTCGTGACGGATAATAGAGGCGCATCTGATGCATTGAATTGTTCGGATAAGCGGGATTCTATTAAATCGTCGATCGAGAATATTTTTTCAGCCTGTCGGTCTTGAGACACAGACGGCCACCAACATTGATTTGATTACGCTCTCTTTATCCGTTTCTTCGAATAACATTTTTGAACCGCGTATGGTATGTACACACGCATGATGCGCATACTCTGCAACCTGACACATACACACGTACACACAGACAGAATAAAAGTTGTTGAATTTATTCTTATTGTTACGAATACTTTATTACGAGCAGTAACGTCGAAGTTTTGATCGAGAATGGAGTTGAAGATACGCTTTTAATTGTATTATGTAGAAGAATGAAAAACATTTGACAATGACGGTATAATTTATTGAAATTATTAAAGAAAGAATTTTCTATTTGGCAAATGGTGCAGAATTATTATGAATTTATGTAGCGTTACCGGAAATTGAAATCGACGGGATCTCGATCTAATCGATATTATCGCCAGTCTCGATCCTCGTTTATCACGATTCAAATAAGTCTTATTTACCGAAAAGAAAAGCACGACCTGTCGGTCATCTACAACGCATACATATACAAACACAAAGAGAGACATACATACATACGGACACAAAGACACACACACACATACAGTTTACCCGTTTCGAGTAAAGGAAAACAATCGGTCTACAGAAGAGGTACGATAGCATATATATTTTTAGTAAACCTACGGCAAAACAAAGTTTCGGGAAAAGCGGACGAACAATAACGGGATCCCCGAGCGATTTTATACAAGATTATAACCCTCCGACAAATAATAAACGAGATTACTTTCTGTCGCGGCCCACGCGTCGCGTCGAAACGTTGTCATTTCACACAGAACGTCTATTTTCTGATAGGAGTGAGAGAGTAATAAGATAAAGAGATAAAAAATGACAAAAAAAAAGAATAAGAAGAAGAAGAAGACTATTTACCGAGAATGTGTATCGGCCTTAAAACTGCGTGTTCGTATACGAGCTTCTGTATTTGTGTGCATTTTCCGCGGTGCGTATGTATTTACCTCTGGAACGCGTGTGAGTGTGTGTAATATATTACAATGATCGTTACTGAAAACAAATTTAACCCTTAGGACGCTATCGCAGACTGTATTACTAGGTTAGGTACACGATTATTAATGACGCGGTGGCGACTCGACGAAAACCGAGTCAGGTGTGCGTTTTTCCCGACTTTCTTCGGTGACACCCGGTACGTGTCCCGGTCCGCGACGGGCCGGTGTGCAAAAACAAAACGAAGACAGAGATGAAAAAAGAAAAGAAAAGAAAGAATCCAGACGAGCAAAACCACTCCTGAATCGTTGGTTATTCACAGACTCGCCACGCAAGGAGCGCCCGCCCTTATTCTCCCAAAAAGAAATCGCTCCCTAGGTAGCTTATTTATTGAAATCACGTTTAGATACTACGGAAAAGAAAAACCAAACCGCCCGAGAAAAACTATCCTTTTCCTCGTACGTGTATGGAAATGTGCGCTGCTCTCTTTTATTTTACTCATCCACCAATCATCCCCATACACCATGCGCCCCATTCGTCTAGAATTTACTTTTCTACGTTCGTCGAGATCATTCATGCTTTCCCAACATCACCTCCCGACGCTCTTCCATGATCCCTTTTAGTCAAGTTTTTGTTTCATCAGTCCTCGAACTGTCGGAAATCGAGGTTTACCACCGTCATCCACGTTGCAGGGACTTGGGAAACATGATTTACGGGTTCGATATTGATGCTGTGCTAGCGAACATGGAGAAAATGATAAGTACACTGCGGATTTTTATGCAAAATAAAAAGTTTCTTTATCGATTGTAAGAACACGAACCAAATAGAAATATTTTCCCTCCTTTAAAAATTGTATACGGTTGAAAATTATGTATCTATATTCTTGAATTCTTGCAATGTCTTCATTGTCTTAAATTTCACCCTCTCATTCTTCCTATAAATGCATAAAATCCGCAGTCTGATGATCAGACACGTTGATTATTACTGGAATAAGGGCTTCATTCGCCGAAGATGATTCAATGGTCTTTGAAAAATCAAAGAGAAATTATTTGAGAATTTTATGATAGATATTCAACATTTATAATAATTTCAGTCGTGAACCAACGAGTTCGAAGAAAATTATTATTCTTTCTTGACGTACCAAATGTCTACTCCAATATTAACAGTATTAAAAATATTAAATAACATTATACGTGAAACAGGGCTATTTAATTGTCTTTATAAATTAAGCGAATAATAGCCCTGAAAATTACAGGCTAAGAAATCGATTTCACGTGCAAAATGCTGTTTAGTATAAATATAATATGGAGTCCTTATCCTAATCATTTCCGGAGTGGCTTTATAAACAGATATCAGTATGTATTTTAGAGAAGACATTGCTGTTGTTAATAAGTATCTACAATTCTGGTACGCTATTTTTCTGTTCGAACCAAAACTGTAAAATATTCTATGCAGTATTTTACCGAATTCTTTTCACATTTTTTCCATACCAACTGTTTTCAGTTCATTCTCATTTGCAAAGTGTTAGATGCACAGATGTTATGTGTTTTAGAATCTTTTTTGACTGCCAAGTATTTACAAGATGACTGTTTATCGTACGATTTGTTGTTGATTTTAAACAATTTTTTCAAGATTTTAATCTTTTTCCCTCATGATACGCACAGTGATTTGCTCATTCGTTCACAGAAAGCTTCATTCAAATTGCGTATAGAATTTGAAAATTGTCATGAACATGTCGGTGTTCAGTGAGAATTTTCACATTTGATTTTTATTTAAAAAATCGTGAACCAACATGCGAATCACTGTATTACTAAAAGAATGCTTGCAACTACTTTGGTTTCGTTACAATATCAGCAACAGCATGACTTCGCTAGCACAACACCAGTTTCCGATCTGGCTTACAGACCGTCTAAAAATTGTAATAAAATAGGAGAACGCCTAATTGTATGGTTTGTATCCGGATTACGAAGTCCCTGCCCCCTCGTCGCCCTCATTTCAACCTCGCAACTCGCGACTCTCAAGTTGTCAGTGTTAAATCCGAAAAAATACTCAATACTCAATTAGTTAATTTCGTGTTATTTCGTGCAAGTGAACGAACGGTGTTTGTATGCGTCGCTGAGAAACGAAACATCGTAGGCCCAGCGGACTCGTAGTGAACGCCACGTCCCGATCGACGAACCAGGAGCACGTCGCAGCTGATTTGACGATCGATTTTCTCGCGTAGCTTTTGATACCCTTTTCCTATTCTGAATTTTTTACCCGTCGGCGGAGAAAAAAATATAAAGTCAAAAAACGAAACGTTTCGCATCAGTTCTATTCGGGAGCGGGACGGAGAGAGACGAGGAACAGGAAAAAAGAAAGGAAAGAAAAAAAGCAAAGAAAGAAGCACCGGTTTACTTGTTTCTTTTGCAGTTTCGTCGATCGGTGCATGGCCAAACCTAATCGCGTTTAATAGTGTCGCGCGCCGAGAACTAAATTCCGAATATCAGCGGCTGTTGTTCAGCGATCAAACGAAGAATAATTCGAAGAACGGCGAATCCATTGTAACGTCTAATTGTATTCTTCTATTGTAATATGATATCGTAACGCCTTGTCGAAAGGAACCTAAACCAGCCACACGATTTTTTTATGCGTGACGACCGAACGTCACGCGGACCGGCGCGCCGAGTAATCATGGAGACGATTGATTGAATAATTAATTGTAGCCGAACGATCGAGGCGGACCTTCTCATAATAGATCACGAGTCTCCTTGATTAGCGACCGGCTATCTCGCGAATTCCACAAAAAACATGAAGAACAACCCCCGACAAGTATGATTTCACGCGATTACCTCCTCTTTCTCTTTCTCTATCATCAGTTCTGCTCGACGTCACGTCACTCCGCGTTTAGTTTTTTATATTATCGATATACTTGACGTTTTTTCTACGATCGTACGACATTTCATTGCGGCACATAGTTGCGTTTAGCGTGTTTGCGGGGACATCTCTCAGATAATAATCGGATCGTGGCGAGGCACGATGGGAAACAGCACAAATTTCGACAAGGTACGCCCGTGATCTGACGTCGAGCACCATCGAAACGACCATTGCCACCCTCTCTCTTTCTCTCTCTTTCCCTCTATCTCTCTATCTCTCTTCCTCTCTATCTGTCCGTCTCTCTTCCTTCGTTTTTTTACTTTCTCACTGTGAACAAATGAGAACGGCAAAAAGAAATGAATGGAACGCAAGAGATGAATCTGACTACCCTATAAATAGATAGTATACATAATGAATAAAAGAAAAAATGGTAAAGTATAAATATTATATATATAAATAAATATATGGAAGATGATGTGTATTGTAAGATATTTAATACCGACTTGTCTTAGACATACCACGATGATCGATCGCGATGAAACGATGATAATAATAGTAATAATAATTATTACGATGATTGTTGTATAATGAACGACGACGATGATGATGATGAAGAAGATGATGATATTCTACATTATAATTCGCGTTGTAACATAGAGGCCCACCCGTTACCCATTAAATCGATGTGTCGATGTATCCCGGGCGTGTCGCGCTCGTCCACGAGTTTTTATTAGAAACGAAATTACGAATTCAGGACGTTCGCATTCACGTTAATTAGAAACAGTGCTACGTTCATGGACGCGGATCGTCGGTCTGTTCGCGTTTAATAAATTCTGTATTTATGAATCTGTTCGTTCTCGAGTGTACTCAGCTTCGATCGTAGAGTTTATCGAATCCTCCGTTCCGAAAACAGTATCGTTAACGGAGCACAACACGCCCGGCAGCAATTAGCAATAATATAACATTCCACCTTAAATCGCATACGTACTGCGAATTCTAATAATGTGTGTCGCCGTACGAGAGAGGAAAAACACTGTCAAATACACGCTCATACACTGCTAAACCTTGTACGTTTCTATTTATTCATCCTCACTCATGATCCATACTGAGATTAAATATAATTTTTATGGTCATTGATGTAACAATCAACATGTCGATCCTTTGAAAATATCTATCAACGTATTGGCGACGTCAAGGACATGCATCTACTTCCCAAGGTTGTAAATAAGTAATTTAATTATTCGTACAATACATGATCGTAAATGTTTGAAGACTTTGAATTCGGTCCTGGATTCTTGAGGAACATATTTTAGTATCTCGAAAATATCGTCGTATAAAAAGTGCTATGCGTAAACAATTGAACACACGGTTCTCGGAAGTTGGTGGAGGACATGTCCCAGAAGGCAGTCCCCGTATGGACCGAATAGAAAATAATCTGCCGGAGAGATTCGATAAAGTACCCCTTAATCTTTCCTAGAATGGCTTTGCCGGACCTTAAAAGCCCTCGCGTGTCCATCGGTGCGCAAATCCGCTCGAATCACTCGAGGCTGAAAGCTAAAATCAAACAAATCGCGTCGATCAGATCAGACGGGAGGCATCGAGCTGTATTTACCGCGATGGTTCCGAACGTATTACAGTGTTCTATGCATGAAAAGGCTATAGATACAACAAGACCGAGAGCTCGACGGTACTCCAATTCCGACCGTTGATTTATCCGGTGAAGGCCCTCTGAAGGGCTGCTTAAATAATGTCGAAAGATCCCCTGGCCCTCCTGATCTCGTAAAGAAAGATCGATATATCGTGGACCCAGTAGAATAGTGTGAGACGGGGAACACAGAGCCGAAAATAAAAAAAAGGGTCCCCCAATTTCGATCCCTCGGCTCGTTGACACCTCTTTTTCTCGCACGGACTCGAATAAGCACCCCTTCCAACTTCCTTCTTAACGCTCTCGAGTGTTTGATCTAGAAATCACGAGTCCAGGGTTCGAACGCAGTGCAAAGCCGTTAAGTTTCACCCTCTTCCAGCTCCTTCTACCCCTTTTCTTCTGCCACAGAAGATTCCGCGCGCGCGCGCGCCCCCTAAAACCCCCTTTTCTAGAATACATGTGTGTATAGGTTCACCGGGCCCCCAGGTTCCTGCATCGAGATCCCAAGATTACCTTCGTCGGCCGTTTTCGTGCTCCGCCACCGGAAACCTTATCTTACCGGATAATACCTGCTTTGCGATCCTCTTTCGTCCGGGCAAACTAGTGTCTCTCCCAGACAGATCCACGTAAAACCGACGCGACGCTCTCTGCGGGACAGATGCTATCAGCCACGAAAAATACAAGATTTGTACAACCAGTGAGACTCGCCACTGTGCGCACTTCGAATCGCATTAAACGATTACGCGGGCTTGGAAAGTCAGAGCGAGAAGCCGATCCTGGTTAAACCAACAGCATATTCTCGGTTTTTCCGTTTTCAAAAAATCGATTTTTTGCTTTTCGCATTCTTTTGGAGCGCGAGTGTTGTAGAATATCGAAAGAAGATTTGCTTGAATTCGTGAAGTAGAGTCAGATTGCTTATTTTACAATTTATTGAAATGATAAAAATGATTTCACAAGAAATGATTGTATTTTCAGCAGAGCACGTATTACAATAACACAAAGTCTATATAAAATCAATCTCGTCAATTTTTAAGGGAGCATGCACCAGTTACTTTTAAGGCTCGGTAGGTTTCGTGTTAATGTGGAGTATAGCTGAATACTGAACTTCGAACTTGTTTTTATTTTTATTTTTGAAAGCATCTAAAAATATTTCTTGAGAGTCAATGAAGTTGCGACAGCGATCGCGCGCGCTAAATAAAAAGTTTGATCGAATTGGAGACAATTCGGATTTGGTTAGCATGGTTCACGTACGAAATGAAAAGATGCGGGCACAAAGAGATTGCGAGGAGGAGGCCGGCCCGAAGGCAGCGGAGCTCGGTGGTATGCCCGCGAGAGCAGAAGAGCCGAGAGAGTCTGTGCAGCCTCCAATTAAGATCTCTCAATTAGCGTATCTTATCTCGCAGTTGCTTATCTACCGACCTGTCCGGGACAGGTTCCCGTGCGTTTCTTCTGGTGGCGGCTGCGGCGATCTGACGTCAGCGGTGCACGTTTCTCGATCAGGGAACCAGCTCGAATCGAGGATGGCCGGTCTATTTCTCGGCCGTTGCTTCAGCCGCGTGCACGCGCGGCCACGCCCTCGTTAAATCGAGCACCGACATCCACGGAATATTAAGTTAACGATCGTTAGACAAGATTTCGTCTCGCCGGTCATCTTTATCGACGACCGTTTGCGAAACCGCGCAGTTTCGCAAGAAATTAATTGTCCCGGGCCGTCCTTCGTCCTGATGCGATTCTCACGACCCTTTTTTAACCCTTCGTGATTATCTTCTTCCTTTTAAAAAATCGATTTTTGTTACCGTTCTTCGCTAACTTTTTGCACTCCCGTGTCGAGTGTGATCTGACAGGAGTTTTATTTGTAGGAACTGATGTGACTCGACGTTTTGAAATTGCCAGATTAGATACACATCATGTAGGAAAGTTAATGTTACTTCTTTTTCAACTTTTATCGACGCTGCCTAGACTGTGTGATGTAACAAAGGATCGCAGCAGGATTGAAATGTTTCGACAGTTCGTGTTCGAGCCAGGCGTGGGCAGATCGAGACGACTGTTTGTCTTGTAAGCCGATTATCTAATTGAATTTTAAGCAGTTATGATACTCGGGGACCGTGAAAACACACAGGATGTTTCACCTAAAGTGCTTCTATTAGAATGAGTGATGGGTCCAGCGTTCTCTCATATGTTATCCTTGCACATCGCGTCGGAAATACAATTCTATTTTGTCGTTGTCAATGTACAAATTTTCTTGTTATTCTAGGAAATTTTAATATATTCAAGAATTATAAACGGCTATAAATAAACGTAGTTGAAAAAAAAAGAAGAAGTTCTAATCACTGTAACGGTAAAATAAATCGCAGTGCAGGGGGTGAACTGTGAATTGACTTTTCGTCGAAATAAAGCTGTAGACCAACAGTTTTGTGCTGGTAGGGTAGGAAAGCTGAAAGAATCTCTCTTTCAGATTTATCGAGTGTGAAACAAGCAGCCATTCGTCAATTGCTCACGATTAGAAAAAGTTCCTCCCATTAACGGCTTATTCAACGGCGACTTTGATAGAACGGTTGAATGGAAAGCGTCTAATCACATGGGAAATTTCTGTGAACGAAACCAGTGAAAATTCTGAACGCTTTTGTCTAGCCTTTGTCGCCATTGTCGCACATTCGTGGAAGAAGCGGGGTGCTGCAGGGGTGAAAACGCAGTGAAAGTACACCTGGTGCTTCCGTTCTACGCAATAAGCAGGGTTGTTTCGGGGCGTGGTGCAAAAATCCACACGGGATGCCGTTGCAACGGGTGTTGGTCTTGTTGGCCACCCAGAAAGTCCGCGTATAAATTCACCCATGACGGAATTTGTAACGATTGAAGGCGGAGAAGACCATGGCCACAATGCTGCGGGCCGTCCACTGGATGTTTACCGAGGTCAACCTCTCATTGTCGCGGTGGCAACGACTTTGGTCAAGGTATGCCGACTTCTTATTATACGGATTTTAGGAAAAGTTGTATCCAGCCTTGGTGGTTGAGCCGCGCCGGGATGTCCGGGCGGGCGGGCTATTGACTTCAATTTAAAACTCGTTTCGCTTTCCGGGATTAGAATTTAGTGAGGTCTAGATCAACCCCTAACCACTGTGGACCGCCTGGGATATCGTCTTCAATTTTTATTTCCTTCGAACGCCTTCATTTTCATTTTAGTAACAGCTGGTTACCGTCAAACATATCTTTAAACGTGCTTTCTAAAATGTACCCATCAAGATCAACCCTTACCAACTATAAAAAATCCTCTAAGACACTCTTTAATTTTTATTTATTTCGGACGCCTTCATTTTAATTTTGCTAGTGGTTGATCACTGTAAAACACATCTTTAAAGATGCCTTCTAAAATATACCCATCAGGATCAATCCTTAACTATAGGGTCCGTTATTGATAATTTTTATTCATTTTGAATGCCTCCATTTTAATTTTGGTAACAGCCGATTACTCTAAAACACAGTTTTCATATTTGTTATTGTCCAATTAGACTCGAAGCTCTTATTGCCGATACATGAAGCAAGAAAATTGAATTCAATTAATAATGAAAATCAACCCTTAACGCTCTAAGTTCTACAGTGAAGCTTTTGGAATCTAGAAATTTTGTTCCGAAGAGAAATATTTGGAAATATTTTCCCACTTAGTTTCAATTTGTTCGTTTTTCCCATTTCTTTCTGGTCTTAGATTCTTTTCGGCAATTTCCGGTGCGAATCTTCCTCCAATCCGGTCGCAGGACCGTATTCTCACTAACCAGAAGTTCTCATGAATTGTCACCAGACCGTCTCTAATTCGTCGACAAATGGTTGTATTGTGATTGCGAGCAGTATATCATTGAGCGTCAATGAAAACCACGTTCTGAACGGTTCGAAATGGAATAGGAAAATCGCAATGTGTCACCTACCTGTCGCAGGAACACGGTTTCTTTGAGTTACGCTTCTACTCGAGCTACTGAGAAGGATTGGCTGTAAATTTTGTGGGCTAAAACGTGAACGACAATCGCCCTGAATGCAAATAGAAATAAATAACGATCTGAGTCAGTTTATTATTACTTTAACGTAGTAACTTTATCAGGTGTACAAATTAATTCTCAATGCATTTATTTATTATTAGACTCCGGATTTTATGCATTTATAACAAAAATGAGCAAGTGCAATTTAAAACGGTGAAAATATTAAAAGATTTTGAGAGAGTATTAATATATTATTTTCATCGCATTCAAATTATTAATGAAGAATATATATTTATATTTAGCTCCTGCATCTTGCAATTGATGCACAAACATTTTATTTTGCATAAACATCCGGAGTCTATTTATTATGATTTGTATCGATCCATAATTAATTTCATGCTGTCGCGTTTAGCATTTAATAAATACAGGGGTTAACAGTAGAATAAAAATGTTACTGCTTCTTCCAATGGGTTGTTAATTTTAATTCATCTTTTATTCCAATCGCTTTTATCTACGAAAAATAAATTGTAAGTTTCTGAAGAACAGGCCACGAATTAATTTGTACACCTATAATATACACTATTTCTTTTAGAAGCAAACAAAATCAGTACTAATTGATTACTAAACTATTACTAAATCGATATTTTTTCCGAGTAGTTTGTGAGGTGCGCATTGGTTTGCGTGTGGTCCCCGGGAATGAGTTCGGATAAATCCTGAGGAATCGCTGGGATCTTGTGCTACCGGGTCGCCTTAATTGGACCAACCGTGAGCATGCACACGCATACACAAACATAAACTCCGCTCTTTCGGCAATCGTTCTTATCGGGCCGTTATTCGTAACGGCTGCTACTTCGTAACCGGAAACGTCGTCGATCCTAAATGGTTACACGGCGGAACGAAGGAGCGGACAGAGAAAGGTAGAAAAAGAATCAAGGTAAGGACTGTAAACAATCTGAAAAACAGAGGGGACCGGACAGTAGAAGGAAAATCAGATAATCCCGTTGATTCGGTAAATTCGATAACACTATATCCTGTCTTATTAGGATGGAAGTTACTGCAATGGTGGTTTGCGACTACACTAATATGAGAAATCATTATACTCTATAGAAAACCATTTGTGTTTAATATAACATACACCTTGTACAAACAAAAATTTCTTTAAAATAATAAGAATATCTTCCATAGAAAACTGGATCATTATATGTGGGAATTTTGTGCTGTTCTCACAAAAATGAATGAGTAAAGAACTACTTCGAATTATACTGAATTCATTGATAAAATACTGAAATTATTAGAAGATAATATCAATTTTTGTTGAACTCCTGTCTTTTGTAATGGGTGCCGAAAATGATCGTTTTGCATAAAGATCTGTTGTTCATATTTCACTAGTAGAAAGGAAAATGTGTACCAATATTTTGTTATTTCAATGAATTGTTTTACCTAATTGTAAGTATACACTGCTTATGCATATCAAGTATGTAAAATGCTTGTTCAAAAAGAAAAGTGTGGGACAAGCGTTAGGTTAAAAGGTTTGTCAAACGTGGTAATAAATTATTTGTGGTTCAGTCGAGTTTCTACTTCGATAAACAAATACGGGAGATTTTCGCGGAAAGATTGCAACGTAGTAGAACGTTAATTTTCTGTCTTCATCGCGGGACCGGCAGCGCTTGTAATAGCCATGATTTATTCGCAAGAGCGTTTCGATAAAATTTTCGAAACCGACAAGTCAAATCCGTTCGACATGTCGCGCGAAACAACAACATTTCATGACGCAGTCGAAACGAGTGGAATGTAATCTGTCAGTCAAGTGAATGGTCAGCAGGATTTATTGGCGAACCCGTTAACGATTTATGATCGTTTCGCGTAATACACATACTTTCGGTTCCCGATAATGCAAATTGTTCATTACTCGAGAGACCCGACGTTGTTATTATCGATGGAGGTTGCTTGGAACGCGTCTAACAGGGAAACATTTGTCACGATGGACGTTTACAGGAAACAATAATGTGAAGACCACTAAATCACCGGCTCGCACGTCATCTATGCAATAGCCTTATGTATCATAGTAAACGACAATGGTTCGGGTTTTATTGAAGTGTGCCAGTCGTTACTTTGATCTGCCTGATTTCGTTCCCATTTTCCTTATCATTCGCCTGTCCTCGAACTCCCAATTGGCCGAATAAGGAACATATGACGTACGTCAGTGGACGAAAATTAATTAAAGCTTATTTGGAAGATTTTCACGTTTAAATTAATTTTTGAAACATTTTTATATTAATTTTATCTAGAGGAAATCTTATATTAATGTAATTTTAAACTTACAAAAAATTACAGTTGTCGGTATATTATTCGCAACTGCAAAATATTTTTAAAGGAAGCAAGATATTTTGATTTGGCTCCTGTTCCTTGCAATCAATGCAGACAATTTTTATTTTTCATCAAAACCAGCAGTATATCTATCAGATTAAAGACAAGAATGAAACACCATAATTTTCCAACAGAAATCTGCAGTCCTGGTAGAATATTTAATAACTAGTTACTACAATGACTGGACTGCGGATCTGTATGCAAAATAGAAATATTCTGCCTAGATTGTGGGAAGCAGTAGCAAAATAAAAATTGATTTCATCCCTTAATAGTCTTTTTACGTTAAAAACAACATATCAATATTCTCAGATTTTGTATATTACTCAGTTCTTTATATTTCACCGTGTTAATTTCTTCATAAATGCATAAGAGTCCGTTGTATCCAGTATGAAAAAGGATGTGACAATTCTCGTGGATCGTCAAAGGAGGCGCAGCAAAGATACGGACCAATATTCCACATAAAGGACGATACGATTGCTTTCACTTTGGTGTAATTCTCTCGCCGATTCGTCCATTCGTCTTCTCGTCGTTTTATTACGTCAGTAGGACGTAAATGTAATTTCACGGTGGTATCCTCTCGGAAGTGACACACGAAGACTCGTTGCTTTTCGAGCCTCTCGGCTGCTGCTCGCACAGTAGAGACAGGTAATTGTGCGCCAGTTTACGAGAACGATAAGTTAGCCCCGTGCAAAAACTAATACCCGGCAAATAACAGGCATTACTTATACTTACACGGACATACGGGCACGATGCCGGACCCCTGGGCCAACCAGAGCCCAGCCGATATTGCATTATGGCTGTATGATATATGCATTCACCCGTTTTACACCTCTGACTACCACGTACCTGGCCGTACGTGCGCGGGCAACTAGCCTACAAGTGCGTGCAAGTGCATACAAGTGCATGCGAACGCCACTGCCAACCTGTTGTTCTATGATTGTCCATGCTCTATAATATTGAATAATTATTGTTCTATGATGGTCCATATTCTATAATATTGAACAATTATTGTTTTATAATGGTCCATATTCTATAATATTGAATAATTATCGTTCTATGATGGTCCATATTCTATAATATTGAATAATTATCGTTCTATGATGGTCCATATTCTATAATATTGAATAATTATCATATTACCATATTCTATAATATTGAATAACTACCGTTCTATGATGGTCCATGTTCTATAATATTGAATAATTATCGTTCTGTGATGGTCCATATTCTACAATATTAAATAGTTATCGTTCTATGATGGTCCATATTCTATAATATTGAATAATTATTGTTCTATGATGGTCCATATTCTATAATATTGAATATTTATCGTTCTACGATGGTCCACATTCTATAATATTGAATAATTATCGCACAATGCCATTTCTATTTCCACGTACATGCAATCAATAACAAAAACTGTCGAATGCGCTCTGAGATTTCCTTCTGATCGAAAACAACGAACTTCGATCCATCTTTCTGATAATTTTCACGTCTGCAGAATTTTGCTATCCATAAGTCGTCGATAGGATTTTATGCATTTATGAGTACAAGTAAATCGAATTCGAAACAGTGAAATCATTTAAGAAATGTACATTAAGAAAAGAAATAAATGTCTGTGTTACTTCTATTCTTCGGAATTAATGCGGACAATTTTTATTTTGCATAAACATCCGCTGTCTAATCGTCAATCTTCTTTGATACATTGGCTGCAAAGTTAAATATCGAATTGAATCCCAAAAATTGTGGGAGATCTCAGAGATGACCTACAGTACCTAGAGCTAAACTACATATACATATGCAGCAAATTAACTGACGTAATGGATGATTAAAAGGACTACTGCCTCGAATACTGTTCAACAGACGTGTTGAGTAATAAATAAAAAATATGCACGATGCAAAAATATGTCCAGTGAAAGCTACGTCAAAATGGCAAGTTTTAGGATTTCGGTGATTTCGCGACGATTTTCGCGAGTCATTCCGAAGCAAAAGGCCTATTCGGATATGTTTCCTTTGAATCGAGTTATGACAGCGAGGCCTATCTTGGCCCATCGGTTCCCTTTGTGAAAACGTATCCCCCATTGAAAAAGTATCTATGTATAATGTTCCCCGGAGAAGTATTATTGCAGTTCCCATTGTCGCGCGAGAAAGGTTCCTCCGCTATTTCGAGTGGTTAGGCCAGGAACGTGTAGGCTCACGTTTTGCCGGCGCGGAATCCTCCACCATAAATATTCATCTCCCTCGTTACATTTATCCTTCCGTCATTTTGCACCGGTACAGTGCAGCAATAAGGCGTAGCAAATGATATCCCTCTGTTACGGTCCATGGAAACCTTGTTCGAGAGCACCGTAACGCCCTCAAAGACACACGGTGGAAGG
Organism: Lasioglossum marginatum; assembly: GCA_028455795.1. NCBI lineage: Eukaryota > Metazoa > Arthropoda > Insecta > Hymenoptera > Halictidae > Lasioglossum > Lasioglossum marginatum. The sequence goes on along the minus strand of CM052266.1, from coordinate 5,683,642 downwards.
TGCTTACGGCAGAAAGTCGCATGGAGTTCAATTCAGTCCCCTCGTGTTCAACCCATAACGAACGCGAACGGCATTCACGGTCCTATTCACCCTATCGTTAACGCATTGGGTACATGTGCGCATACATATTAATGTTTTTGCACTCGAAACTTTAAGATCACTTATCGGACCGGCAGCGAAACTGAATTCCTCCGGGGAAAAATACGGATCCCCATTTTTCTACACGTTCGTATAGGATCTCGCCCAGCTAGAGTTCAGTTAACCAGCCACTGAATTCGGTAATTGTACAGGAAAGGGTATACCTTACCGATTTTGAGGACCTTGAAATATATTGTCAAGATCATTATTCTGAACAACTTTTTCCTTATACGTATGTTGCCACCGCTCGGCTTTAATATCTGAGATATTCTGAAAGAACTGTTGATGTCACTAGAATTGATTCCTCGCACACTTCCCTGTAATAAAAAGTGCGATTAACATATATAAGTTACTTCGTCAATAACGAACATGCAGGATCACGTACAAGATCTCAAGGAGAAGGTATAATTCGAGTTGGTTAGGGTGAGGTCTGGAAAACATTTTCATAAAGGAAGAAATTATTTCAAATTGACCTGAGGAATCACCCTCTCCAAAGAAGTGCAACATTCGTGGAACACTCGGTATTCCTGAAACGAAGACTTTATTTCTTAATTTGGAGGTTCTCCCTGACCCAATTAGCACGGCGGCCCATCCGGTGTTAAACGTATGCTAATTGCATGATCCTACCCGAAAGTCGAATTGCTACTTCTGACCCCGATCTGCGCGACGCCTAATGGCGCGGGGAAGCGTCGTTATTCGAGCACGCGAGCGTCGAATTAGGAACACGATTTTATGGAGCTACCATGCCGTTGCAAGGGAGTCGAATGCTCTTTTGCATGATACGTGGGCACGAGTACGTGCAAGCGTATCAGCGAGTACCGAGAATTCAATTACCGTTGACTTAACGTGGCGGATGGAAGCTCGACGCTCCGGAATTCGCGATAACGGGGAAGATACAAAAAGAGCGTTCTCTCTCTAAACCCCGCTGCAGATAGGTGCGACTATAGGTAGACGTATATACCTGTATTCATCCGAGGCAGGGAGACTGCCAGACTGGCGCTTGATAAGCGGTTGTCGGGTGATAAGAGGGAACGATACGCGAGGGTAACGCACTCGGTTCAAGTGTGCGTGCTATAGGCCGTTTCATAAGGGAGAACACCTTTCGCGAGGGAACATAATGTGCAATAATGTTGCACTCGTCCGTTTGCGCCGCTGATAAAAACACCGGGATTTCCACGACCGACTCGCGTTAGCTGTCGTAAGGTGGCTCGCTATCGGATTGTACGTTCCCGATTTTATCTGGCAACGTGCGGGAACATAATAGCAAAATAATTTAGCCTTCGAGCTCCCGCGTCGAAGTTATTCGGCATTTTCGCGAGTTAATCTTTTTTAATTAACCCTCTCTCTGTGCAGATGCACGCCAGGCTCACAAAAACGGAAATAAGAAGTTGACGAATGGAAAATTTCCAAAAACTTTGTAGGAAAGCTATCTGAGATATGTTCCAAATTTTTACTGTGTTGTATACTTGTCTTTTAAACATCAATAAAATCTCACAAATATTTGTACAGACAAATATTTTCTCTCATTTCTCGGTTAAAATATATGAAATATATTTAAAAGGTTAATCATATATATATATGTATAGCCCCGTAAACATTTACTGAGCTATTTCGGAGTATACATATACTTCTACAAAATCCAAACATTCAAAAGAACCGAAACTTCATATTTGCAATTACCTTGCAATGTATTAGCGGAAGGCAGTAGAAATTTTACTGGAATCACGAAAGACCCCAAGGATAGCATCGAAGGGTTGACATTCTGCATACATAGGTGATACATAGGTAGAATTTTTTGTCACTTGTCTTGAATCGATCCAAGGAAACTTGTCTTTTACATGATATTCTTCTATGGACTCTTGTAAACAAAACGACGTAAAGCAATCTCATAGAATCCTTCGTAGAATAATACAGCGTTGTGTATTTACTGACAAGATTGATATATTTTATCGACGGCCAGAACAAAGTTATCAACATGTGTCTAATAATAGTAGCATCGTTCGTCTTCAATTGATCATGTTTCAGGATGTAGCTTTCGATTTATCATCAATTGAATCGTGATATTAAGCCCAGCTTTAGAAATCTAAAAATATGTTTCCTTTGATTACATTTTCTGTTATTGATATTGCATTGATGTATTCGAAAATGTGCGCGAACTTTCATTGCCCGGCTATGTTCTCGATGCTGGAAAGCAAAATTGATTTCTTTCACATCTTTATAAAGATTAGTGACCCAAGAACAAAAATTTTACTGGTTTTCCTTATCGTCGGCCATAATTGAAATTTGCGTACTTAATAAATGCTTTTAATCGAGTTGTAAACTTGTTAGCAGGGAGAAATAAATAAAAATGACCGGACATCGTTCTCCTTGACGAAACGAACGTTGTTATCGATAGGACAAGGTACAAAGTTAAGGAGAAAGAGTATTATAATGTATGTGGAATCAGAATAAGAGGTCAAGAACAGGGACTAGATATCTCCTATCCGAAAGCGTCCTCTTAATTCGAGGATCCAACAGGAATTCCTCGAGGATTTCCAGGAGAAGGGCTCTTGTTCGGTTGGTCCCGTGCCAGTAGCAAATTACCTTAACGAGGAAAAAGAGGGATAGTTTTTATTGGAAATCACGCGTTACTGAAACAAGTAAAAGAAAAAAAGAAGAAGAAGAAAGAAGAGAGAACGGAGGTATGGGACACATCGGCGAAAGAATTCGCTGGCGAAGGTGCTGCGGGCCGAAGCTCTCCCCACACCCACGAGTGAAACGAACAAGTTGGACCTGAGAAGCCCGGAGGGTATCGAATTCAATGGGACACCATTGTTATTTATTCTCCTAGGTGTGACTGGCCCCGGTCCAGCGGCCCACGTGGCTGCGATTATTTATAAAATCGGTACCGAATAGGACGGCGTGCTGCGCGTTAACGAGGACCGTGTCACGGTCTTGTGCAATCCGAGACGAGAATACCTTCCTTCTATAAATAAGAAAAGAAATTAACATGGCGCCTCGTTAATGACGATCACCGACGGTGTCCGCTTCCAGTAAGACAACCGTGTTCACATGGATCGCGTGACCCTTGACACCCATGCGTTACGCTTCCGAAAATCGGCAAATTTCTAAACCAATATCAAATTATTGAAGCACGCATCGACGAGTTTACATTCAAGCAATCAATTTTTAAATGGCAGTCTAGCTACATTGAATTCGCTTTAATAAAGTATTTTATCATTTGTCGCTCCTCCACTAAAATGATAAATACCAACGTAAACATCGTGCGCGGCAAGCGAGTCGCGGCTGCGATTAGAAAAAGAAAAAGATGAAGTAAACGGGTTAGGGTTCTGAATGCTCGCAGGAAGATGTATGCTCAAAGGGTACAACGGAGATAAGCAATGCGGCCGCGTGCAGCCTGCAAAAGTGCATTAAAGCCGCCAATGAACTTCACGCTCGCGCGGAATGCTAATAAATTATCCGGTGGCAATCCCCTTTCTACGAGATATTGCCGAACGAAAACGAGCGCCGCACAGTGGCCACGAAGCCTGAAACTAGGCAAAATCAACTGAACCGCAGGTGCTACTACGTCTCAATCCTTTGATCGATCGATTGATGTCTATTCCGCTGCAACTCATCCGAGCCTCTATCCTTTCCGTCGGCGGAGAGAGAAGAAATATAAAAGTCGCAGGCGGCACGATAGATTCAACCATCGCAGCGTCGCAAGATTAACTGCGACAGAAACGAACATCCACGAAGAAGGTTAATGTCTCTACGAACTATAAAGACGAATTTACACTTCTTGGATGTACATCGCGGGTGAGTTGTCCACAATGAACGCGATGGATGAAGACCGGAATATTTATACTTCTTCAATGATTGAATTCAATGAGGATCGGTTCAACCTCTTGGATGATCATTCTGGATGGAAACATCAATGAAGATCCGCTAACCATTTTGGATGATCATTCTGGATGAAAACAATCTGTACAGCTTTCATTGCGGATGGATCATCCGGGATGTGCACGTAAAGTGAAAAGTCTAAACTCGGCTCATTAATTTCCTGTACCGAGAAAAAGAAGAGAAAGCAAACGGAAAGGGGAGTCGGTAGGGAAAAGAATGAGGCCGAGGAAGGGATGGGAAGCTGGAGTGGACAAGGCGAAATACTCCGGAGTTCGGTGGTATACCGGCCGGTTGTGTGCATAGCAAGCGTGGGTGTAGATGTAGCGAGATTATGCCTGCTCTTGGAGTCGCGTGGCCTTCTCCCTTCTCCTCCCTTTTAATCTGACCAGTGTCTCCCTCCTTCTACCTTCCTCTCTCACTCCATCTCTCTCGTAACCCTTTTCATTTCTCGGTACACGCTCTCCACTCGATTTCTCTCTTTCCGTTTCGCTCCGTCTCGTTTCGCCTCTTCTTTTGGCCTCATGGTCCTTTTGGCCCCATCCTCCTCCTTGCCTTCCTCTCCTCTCTCTATCTCTTAAGCTCTTTCTCTCTCTTTCGTATCTCTTTTGACGGTTTCTCTCTTACCGTTCCATTCCTACTACTCCCTCGGTGTTCCGTACCTTCTCGCGACGTTACCCGCCATCTCGCAAGCATAAAATACAGTCAGGAATTTTAATAAGCCCGCCATTGTACCGCGCCACGGTCTCGGTTCCCACAGATTATTCCGGCCCCGACTTAAGGCCACTCGTGTTTCGGGTGTAAACGGAACTTCACCGAGCCACCCGCGGCTTTACGCGCCCTCCAAACTTAGTTAGATTGTCGCGGAATTTTACGACCAGCCGAAAATTTCTCGTCACCGGCGCTATGCCCGCTTACAAGCCCATCGGGCCACGGAATTAACACGGAAGTGACGAGCAATTTATAAACCGCTGCTTTATGGCGCTCGAGACGCGCCGCACACGGTTTTCGAAACGGAACGAAATCTTCAAATTTTAACATCTTCTCTGCCACGTCCGTGACGCAATACTTCGTCTACTAACCTTTTCCTGTGCTCCTCGACCCTTTGCCATTCACTAGTTCTGTGTACATCAAGAAACTATTTTATACAAAAATCTACAGTAGTAATAACGAGACTGCGGATCTTTATGCAAGATAAAAACTTTCTTCGTCAATTATAAGACACAGAAACCATATAAAAATTCCTTTCTATTTTTAACAATTTTAATGAGTCGAAGGCAACATATGGACATTCTTAAATTGTCTTAATGTTTTTACCGTTCTAAATTACGTCTACCTACTTTTTGTCATAAATACATAAAATCCGCAGTCTAATAATCACATATATTTAATGTATCCATAAATATAAAATATGAAATAAAATTTTGCGTTTCGGCGCTTATGGCACAGTAGTCTCTCCAGGGAGTCTTCAATCGCGCTATAATTTCTAATACTCGTTTTCCGCGTGGAGCTTTAATGACGCCGACCCTATTGCATTTTACCCGAAAGGAACGTAAAAGAAGGGAACAGTCCTTGGGGGAAATTTTTTGTTTTCGACTGCCATTTGAATTTAATCGACTGCCATTTTTACGGTGTCACTGTTTTATCGTCCCGGGGCGTCCAAAAAAGAAACGGACGTGGAGCTGAACGCGGCGCGGCGCCTCTGTACCCGATTCTCCTCTCTCGTTAACAGGCCCACGTTAATGTCGAGTCGAATAAGGAGGAGAGAAGGCAAGCTAAGCCATTCCGGAAATGCCGGAATGCCGTTGTGGCGCCAGAACCGTATATCGGCACACGACGAACCGCAAATCAATTTGCACGTCTCCTCCAACCGCACGATGCTTCGTCACGTTGTTTCCTCGCGGGATTGCAATCGACTAGACGAAGTCACTAGGCTCTGCTGTCATCGCCGAGACCTGTCACGCCGTCGACATTCCGGACTCCACATGTCAATTCGTCGGATCGCGACGCGAAACTCACCGAAAATGCCGATTTTTCACCGGAACCGATCCTTTACATCACGATCGGCAAACCTTTTTTGGAAAGAGTCAGATCGTAAAATTTTTAGGCTCGGCGGGCCGGGTAGCAAACTCGAGGACATTTACATGGGTAAGTTTACTCATAGAGCAACAAAAAAAACAGGTCCAACATTTTTTTATTAGGAAGTGATATTTTTAGATAATATTTATCGACTATTTGATTTATTATCGTAGCCGACCCTTACATGATTACGGTGTGTTAGCAATAAATAACGGATCTTTACGCAAAACATAATGTTTGTGCACCAATTGCATCATTAATAATTGTATTATCATCAAGTTATTAAAATTATATAAGGGAAGAAAAAATTTTGATTTGATTCCAGTACCTTGTTGCGAACAATTTTTATGTTGTATGAAAATACGCAGTCCACCCATCCAATTGTAGGGCAGGCTTGGACCGATAAGGATTGTAATAACTTTCTAAAGGATCATTCTAGAAATGCGAAAAGCTAACTAGTGAGATATGGTGTATAGAGTAATCCCGTTTGATGACGAGTGATAATTGCTGCGTTCGTGGGACATGATTTAAGAAAACTGCGTCGTGGTCCGTAGGTGGTGATCGAGAATTGGTCCTGGGGCTCCTGGAATTTCGGACGGTATCTTTACGGAGCGAAAGCCGATGATAGTTTCTTGTCCATCGATCTCTGTGTTTCAGCTCCTGAATCATCGAGGACAGTAGCTATCAGCGGGGGCCGGGACACGGTACGAAACAGAAGCGTATTTCTCCGAACGGAAGCAGGCAGAAACGGAACGGGAGGGATTACGAAGTCCATCGACGACCAAAATGGAAGACTGAAATGATTAACCTACGGCGCCGAGGAGGATCGTAAAGCTCGAGGGTTCCCTGATGGACCTATTCGCATGGGGCAGATCGCTCCGCGTCGTTCGACGATCATTGCCGCCTTTGTTCCGAGTGTAATCAGCCGACTGTTTTTCGGTGCTGGCTGCCATGGCCAAGTATATCAAATTAGCGCTGGTAATTGGAAACAATTACAAATCACTGAAGAACCCGAAAGAGGGCCGGCTCCCGTCTCTTCTATTTTATTTAGCGAATAGAGACACCGGGAAAATGGAAATCCTGTTCGTTCATTCCCTGCAAACTTCTCAATCTACACTTCCGACACCGGGATTCATTATGTAACAATAAATACACTGGGAAGAATTTTGAATATTAATCAATTTTTAAGAAATACAATACTTCATAGTATAGCCACACTAGTGAATTTCACTTTGAAAGTGAAGAGATATTAGTTATGGCAATTTGCAAAGAAGTATCAAAATGATAAATAAAAAACAACAGTCGAATAATACACGATATGTGTATCATTATTAAAAGACGATTAAAAGACCGGAATATTGCCGATCTCCAAAGTGCTTTAATTTCGTAAAAGAAGGTAATGGTATCATAGTCCATCTAGATTCATTTTGAAAGGCGAAGCTTCTACCTTCATATCCTTTTATTAAATTTTTCGCAGAGCCCTTTATACTAAAAAGCTGAGTGGAAGACTGAAATCCGTTTTTGTTCTACAAACTCACACGACTCTGTAAAGTTAAAAAAAATTGTCTTGGCTCGCCACCCTTTATTATCTGTGAGATATTTTACTGTATTTAAAATACATGAATAGGATACATATTATCGAATAATTTTCAAAATGTCATTATAGTATCGCTAATTGAAAAATAGAAAGTCTGAAACCCATAGCTGTGAGGAGTTTACGTTTTCCAAATGTTTACGAATGTTTCCAGCTGCTCGTATTGGACACTGGACACCGAATTCCATAAAGTCCCAGCGAGACACACTTTTCCCGAATCATAAATTACGCGTACGTCATATCTCGCCTTATGGGGACACGTCGTATTTCATATTCCGTATTGTAAAACTGTTAATACGTTCCCTGCACCTCCACTGCCTTTATTAGGAGAGAAAACATATCCAGATCGAAAACTGAAATTAGGTACACATGTCCGAGACCATCGTGTTCAATAAACTGAATTAGTAGCAGCCATACAACAGGACTCGAATTCGAATTAATCTTTCCTATTATTTTAATGAGTCTATTTTATGCGTATATTTATATAAATTCTGGATATAAAATCCACAATAAACGAAGAATTCCTTTCTCCCACTGGAAGCTGCCAATTAATTACCGAGCCAGTATCAATTATTGAAATTCTAGAAATGTCTTCTTGACAAACTACACTTCATTCAAGTACAGATTAATATAAAAATTTTATGAGATTTGAATAAATACAATCCTTATTGTTATAAAGGAACATCTTTTGCGCATGGTCTCCTCTATTTAACTCCAACCTCTTGCAATTCAAAACATTTGAAATTCGCATAAACAGCAATTTATCCACAGTCTAGAGATACTTAATTCCCATGCAGAAAACAGCAAAAATGCAGCAGCAAACAACTATTGAATCAAGCAAGTCGAGCGTTCGGCAACTTCAGATCGGTTTTCCGGCGGCCGCCATAAAGATGGCTACCGTTTCTTTCTTTGGAAAGTTTGACAAATGCTATTTGTATCGCGGCGGCGGTAGCATGACTGGAGGCTGTAAAAGGAATTGATTTACCGGGTCGCATCTCCGCGTTAGTTGCCGGCAATTTTTCGTATCGGGGGCTGTATTTATGAGACGATATCACGGCGTATTAATGGCTCCTCGTACCGTACGCTCGAGAGCGTATCGACGCCGCGATCTTGTCTCGGATCTCAGCCTATCGATACGTATCAATCCGATTGCCCTGACTGCAATACGCTACCATCCCACGCAATCTACCCGTATCTTCGGCCTACTGCACACGGGTACCACACATTTGCGCCACTCACTCTCATCCTTTCGGCTTTATCGCGTTGCATTAGTTAACGACAAACAACGCCCGGCAGATTGTCCTCCATTAGTGATGTTTCCTCAGATCGTAAGATACATCTTACCTCTACTGGCGATTTTCATTTATCGGACCTGTCGCTCCAGAAATAGTTCCACGAGAAATCCTCCAAAGATATCTCGATTTAAATCATTTTTCTCGTACGCTTAACTAATGCTCGCCTCTGGACAGCAAGTTGAATAATGTTGATAATTAGACTGCGGGGATCTTTAAGCAAAATAAAAATGTTCTGCATTAATTGCAAGGTATTGAAACCAAATAAGAATTTGTAAATTTTAATAAATGATTATACGATCGACACACTTCAATCCCCTTTATCTTTCTGCTAATTCCTGTTTCACCTAACCATTTTTCTCATAAATGCATAAAATCCGCAGTCTATTGATCATATATTATTAGATGTGTGGACCTTTATGCAAAATAAAAATTTTGAACATCACTTGCACGATACCGGAACCAGATAAATATTTGTTGCTTCTTTCCCAAACAATCACTTTCCCAAATCACAAATGTAGTACAAGAAATATTTCAGAAGAATCATTTCGTGAAAAACGTAAAATGGCCTATTCAATATAATTTTTCAGACCTAGATAAAACTATGTAATGTATAAATTGATTCTATCGAACCGTATCGGATAAGTATAAAATAAAATAGTTGATAAAGTTGATATTCTAGTTTCTTGTTTATAAATAGACTGCGGATCTTTATGCAAAATAAAAAAATGTTCGCATTGACTGCAGGACACAGGAGCCAAATAAAAATTGTATTCTTCTTTTAATTATCCTATTAAGCTGAAACTAATACATCGATGTCCTTAAATACTTTTAACATGTCCACTGCTTTAAATTACACGTGCCCATTTTTATCATAAATAAATAAAATCGCGGAGAAGAGATGTGACTTACAATAAGCCGATCCGTTTGATACGCTGGACGCATTTCTTTTTATCGCGATGAAGTAATTCCGAACACGATACGTACAGTGTTTACGGAGCGAATTACGACGAAAACCTGCGTTTCAAGATGAAGCTAATTTGAGGCGGTGCTAATTTACCGTTGTATTTGAGCATGCTATTAGACACGCGCGTGCTGCGTGTAACGTTCACGATCAAGTACACGGCTTGACGGCACGCGTGAAACATTGCTGCTACACTTGAACTTAGAACTCGAAATCTCGCCACTGCTTACACACTGTTGAAACAACTCATTTTTCTCATTTTTCTAGAGCTCGTAGTAATCTACCATTGACTGGCGCTCGAAGTGCCGAGCAGTAAAAGCGATTAATTTCTTGTATTTCTAATAACAAGACTACGTTCGCTCTGATTTTATGCTACTTCGAAATCTCACTAAGGTAATAATGTATGGCCTTTCCTCGCAAATTTGTTGTTCGTCTAGGGGCAATAAACACATGCTCAAGTCTGAAAAATAATTCCCATCGTTTTCTATACATTCATTTCATCCTACAAGTATATAAAGAATTTAAAAGAAAGCTCCAACGACTAATCGTGAGGATCAAGAATTAATTTGTATACCTAATGTAGATGTACCAGAAGGGTTCAATGACCTACTCGCAGGTCAGACAATTCCCGGAGTCGACAATTGTATTTGGTTGAACACTACATTTTGTAAACTTTTATTATTTTCTTTTATTATTTAGTAAACTTTTACCGTGTACTATTTAATTTGTGTAATAACAATGTACAGATGAAATTAAATAAACTGTGTTTGTATACAGTGAGTATTCTTACGCCCTTTAGAATAGAATAACTTTCTTATAAGTGTACCAAACGACCTGATTTTTTATAATCAATTAGAAGCATTGGTTTACGAAATGATATACAAAAAAAGTTTCCAAAAATTATAATTTACAAGGCTACATGCAAAAATAAAAAAGGCATCTTGTAAAACTTTTTTATTTGGGCCCTTAAAGAAAATTTTAAATGTGTGTTTTGTAGATCTATGTTAGTTATACACATACTGAAAATTTCATCGTTAATATTTAAATATCTTTTCCTCCTAAACGCACAGTTTTTAAAAAATTCTTTTTTTTAATATTGCATTGCATCTAGTTCTCAGCTATGTTTAAAGTTTCAAGTCTCTATCTCATCGGGAAGTTAGTTTAAAATCAATTGCAAAATTTTTTACCGAACAGACAATCAAACCAACAAACAAACTAACAGATAGACAAGAGCAACCTAATAAAAACGTGGTAAAAATATGGTAAAAATCAGGTCGTTTGGTACAATTAGAAAAAAGTTATTCTGTTTTAAAAGACATACGAATACTTTTTACAGTAACTACAAACTTCGAAATCGTCGGGAAAAAGACTTGCAAAATCGATGTTCGTGGATAGAAAACATTCGAAAATTTTGGAATCTGTTGGTACGTTGATTCTGCGAGATCAGGAGGATTCAGGGAAACACTGGATTCCGGACAGCAACCGATTGGAAAGAAATAGGTCGCGTAAGCGGTTGCACGTAATTATACTGTTTCTCGAAAACAGGCCCTCGTCTAGGAGGTTTCGTTCCGCATCTCCCGACCGGAGGAAAGGAGTGAAACTCTCGAAAGGTGTAGAACGATGTGTGAGGTCTCTTCCACACCCACGTGTGCGCCTATCGAAGCCGACGCTTTGTTTCGGATTAAAGAACCGCCCAGAGCCGAAATCCGTATTGCGTTACGCCGTAGAGGCACGTATAATCACTTTGTAACGTAAAACCAAATTAGTGCGGATTCTCAGCCACTCGTTCTCGTTCTACACTCGCGAAATCCACTCGCTGTTCTGTCGCACGGTTATCGTTGTCGCATACGGTTACTTATACGGCGGCTATTTGTCACGCGACCTCCATCTTACTTATCCTCACACTTCTCTGAATTTTGTCGTTGTTATTTATTTGGTTGAAGATAAATAAGAACTACAGGAGATATCTTTCTTCCCTTGCACGATCCTATACATAGTTTTTAGCAACATTCTCATCATAATTCAAGTTATATTTCCAATTATGTTATTAGAAGAAATAATTGACCGTATAAAGATAGAAATAAACTATTGTGGAAATATGAAAATAGAAACATTAATATCGGCAATTAGATGCTGATTCTAAGAGAGACTTCGCCGTCGTCGAAACGATCTACACTTGCTCCATCGATGTATCGCAATTATAAACGGTAATTATATTTGCATAATTGTATCTCGCTTGTATCATAGAGCGACAATTTACGATGAAATTTATTGATCGTAAACTATCATCAGCGTTTTCAAGCATGCAATGTAACGTAAATGTTCTCGTAAATCATGGTGGCCACCTTTACCAACGTTAACAACAATAAAAGCTAGTAATAAGACCATTGTTCACTTGTTTACAGTTTAGCTAATGTCTTACTTGAAAAATTCTAATTGCAGAATTTTATTCCTGATAATTAATCTCATTGTAGTCCACCATTTTGACCTGCAGCATGAATGTTCACTTTCCACACTGCAGGGAACTACTAACTCAATTAAAAATTTCAAGGTGCATTTAACACCATAAACCTACCGAGCACTAAAAACGATTAAAATGTTTCAGCTTACAAAAATAAGAAGGCCCTGTTTATTTAGATCTTATGCAATTTTTATTACAATATGTGCTTGGATAAAGAAATTTATCGAATCAATTTCCGTGTAAGCGATTTCATTATTTCAATAATTATAAAATGAAAAATATAGAACCGGTCATTTGACCGGCAGTGGTAGGTTTAGTGTTAAAAAAGAAAGAGTTGAGCTTTGAGGTTATTTTACTACGTTTTTCAAGATAAAATTGCGCTTGAACTGTAAGAGATAGGGTAGTTGCAATATTTGCATTTCATCGGAAGTCGGATGGACCAAATCCGAAAGGATCCGCGAACCAGTTCTGCGGCCCAGTGTTATGGACAAGAGTAACGGTCTTATTAACGAGCCATTTCATGGTTAATTTGTTGTAATTGCCAGGGGAGCTTATTGCGTTTGTTGCGCGAACAGCGGCCCGATTTGACGGCTCGGCATGATTTACGCGCTGGAGATAAACAGTCCTCGATTAAAGCGCGCCTCTTATCCCGAGGGCGTATTGAGGCGCTTATAATGCAATTACGTTTTGTTTCTGTCCTAACCTTTCCCCGTAGCCTCCACTGACCAACATTTCCGACTACCATGCCATTCGGAGCCGCGAATGTTATTGCTTTACCGCGAATCCGCGAGTTCCATTAGCCGTGTACGTAATCGATGAATTATTTATCCACCTGAAACCAGGGATCATAATTCTTAGATATAATCAGCATGAAAAATTAATAAGTAATCATAGGTAACTGAAAAATCTTTTTTATCGATCGTGTCTATATAATTTAATCTTAATTCTAATGTGTAGGTTTCGGGAGTTTCAAAAATTATCTGATATATTTAGAATGCTGCTTGAGGATTGACAACAGTTAGAATAAACTATTATACAGGGTGTTTCAAAATTCCTTCAATATCCGGAAATGGGAGGTTCCTGAGATCATTTGAAGCGACATTTTCCTTTGCAAAAATGTTGTCCACGGCTTTTTGTTTAGGAGTTATTAACGAAAAACACAGACCAATCAGAGCGCGGCTATAGCGGATTGATTGTATACTGTATATAATCGCGCGTTGATTGACCTGTGTTTTTCGTTAATAACTCCTTAACAAAGCCGCGGACGCCATTTTTGCAAAAGAAAATGTCGCTTCAGATGATGTTGAAGGAATTTTGGGACACCCTGTACAATTCTCAATTTTTCACACAAATTTTCAAATCATGCATAAAATTAACTACAAATGAATCTTGCCGCTTTTACCGTAAGGTCCAATGTAAATAGCTCTAAGAATTATTTGCTCCAGTCGAACGTCTGCACAGTGCCAAACAACGTAGTGGCAAGACGCTCAAACTGGTAGACAAAACTTACCGACAATCAATTTTCAGCGATCTAAAATACCAGCATCGCTAAAAGTCCCACCACCGACGCGATATAGTATTAAAGAAGATATAGTATTAAAGATATACTATTAAAGACTGCCAGCCCCTGTGCCACCGACGAGATACTATTAAAGACTGCCAGCCCCTGTGCTATTTAGCGATACCAGTAAGTGGGCGTGAGTGGGCGCGGGGATAACGTGGAACTTACAGTGATCTGAAATACTACATCGCTAAAAGTTCCACCACCGACGAAAATAGTATCAAAATAGTACCAAAACATCGTCTGAAATATGGCGCAGAATGTAATATTTAATAATAATCGACACCGACGAGATACTACTAAAGACTGCCAGCCGCTGTGCTATTCAGCGACATAGGCAAATCGGCATAGGTGGGCGCGGAGATAACGTGGAACTAACAGTGATCTGAAATACCAACATTGCTAAAAGTTCCGCCACCGACGAGATATCAGACGAGATATTCGTCTGTGATACCGTTAACAGTATCTCGTCGATGGCCTATGTCGCTGAATAGCACAGAGGCTGGCAGTCGGTGGTCAGGTCTATTCCTATGTCTGTGGTTCCACTACGGACAGGATACTCGTTCCACGCTCTCTACTTAAAAAAAAGAGAAAAAATTTTCTCGTGAACCATTCTCGTGGACCTCTCGGAGTTAGAGCACCGATGACATATTATTAACAGTCTCGTCGGTGATAAGACTACATATGTACAAAATTTTAGCTGAATAAGATTTGACCGATTCTCGGTAATTTAGCCCGAAAAATTATCTGTTGTCGGTACTATGTGTTTACCACTTTGAACGTTTTGCCACTGCATGGAATGGCGCTGTACCGACAACTGATTTTTGCCGAAATTTGTATTGTCTAATGACAAAAATGACAACGTTTTTACTGTTTGTCTGTATTTCGTGATAGGTGCATATTAGCTTGAGAAGGTCCTGTAATGTTGGGAAGGGAAAACTGGATCTTGGAAATAGAAAGGGAATCTAGGGATGGGAAAAGGTTATCTAGGGAACGGAAGCTGTGGAAGAGGGCGCTGCGATCAGTAAAATTTGGAGTCTGTAAGACAATCAGACTCGGGACACAAAAATCCATACGGTGTTATGTTTATTGCTATACCTTGTCTGAGGATTGCGCACCTGATCTCAACTGGTGTCAAGTAATCAATTGATTAAAATGTCATCATATTTCGTCGATAAGGTACTCTACATATCTTGTTAATAATTGGTGGTTTTATTAATTTGAATCACAAATTCAGAAAATTGCTTGGAGTCTGCCTTCGAAACATACCTAACCTTGAAATATATTGTCAGATATAAATTTTACATAATGCAAAACTTACTGTTTATCATATTATGGATTACTTATTATTATGAATGCTTTATTTTCTAAGTACAGCTTATTCGTGGATGTAAATTTCTATATGTTTATGAATTG
Organism: Lasioglossum marginatum; assembly: GCA_028455795.1. Lineage (NCBI taxonomy): Eukaryota > Metazoa > Arthropoda > Insecta > Hymenoptera > Halictidae > Lasioglossum > Lasioglossum marginatum. Next base: position 5,668,258 of record CM052266.1, on the reverse strand, counting down.
TTTCAATTCTTTTAGGGGATTGGCAACAAAATTGTACAATTGCACTTCTTCAACAAACTACGTAAGTAATAAAAAATTAATAAAAAATTTTGTTTCAGATGTATATGTATATGTATATCATGAAATGTTCTTTTTACAGCTAAGTATTATGATTAATGATACAAATGTAAATTGAGGTTGTTATATATTAAATTGTACATTAAAAAAATGGAGATTTTATAAGAATTCAGGCATATTTTTTCAGATATATAAATAGTCATAGTTATAATCTTTCTGCACACAATTTGCTCCCCTTTTCCATCAGTATTATTGTCTTTCTTTCTGCTTTACTTTATCCATTGTTCAATTTCTAAAATTTTTAACGATGTATTTCCTATTTTTTTTGTTCTAAATCTCTTCATTCTTCTACATTATTTTTTTCCTAATATATGTTGCTATATTTTTTCTATCTCTTACTTTTTCGTTTCCAATTTATTTTACCCAAATCATATTCGTGCGCTCGTTTAATGGTTTAAGAAACAATTTTAATATTATATATCAATGTTTCTACTATTTCTAAACATAGTTAATTAATTATAAAAGAAAAAAAAAGATTTGCCAGGTGTGGGGTTCGAACCCACGCTCCCTAACGGGAACCAAAGCTTAAATCTGGCGCCTTAGACCGCTCGGCCAACCTGGCTTGTTGTGTACACCGGTTTCATTCTAGTACATAGGTATCGTCATGTGGTTTCAACATTATTTAAAAAATTAATATAAAATAATGTAAAGAATATATTCAGATAGCAAAATTAATAACATTTCTGCAGTGTATATTAAGAAAATGCTTTTCGTTTGCTATTTATAGTCACGTACATATGCGAAGCCGGTAAGTGTTCATAATCTCTTACAACATAGTTTAGTATTTTATAAAAATATTAATGACGAATAATAAAGAAAAGAAAAAAGTCGCAAAATTCAGCAAGTGTCTATATTATTTTGGAATCTAATCTAGTACTTTCAGAAACATTATCAATGCATATTACGCCGGAAACAATAATAGATTGACACTACCAGTATCCATTAAATTAATAAAAGTTCAACAAGCTAAATTCTACGGAGCCATTTCGTTGAATCTAAATAAGTTCGTCTGCCACTAATTTTTTAAAATGACGAGGTTGTATATTTACCTTAATCCTTTAAGCAAGAAGAATGAGTATATCCATTCTGATTGATTAGCCAATAGTCCGAACAATCCAGATGACCATTAACAATACATATATTAAAGACCCCTATGAATCAGTGAAATAAGCATGTTTCAGCATCAATTTTTCATCGAGCAAATGACATGCAAAATTGTTTGCTCTATCTTAAGGCGGTAGACTCGTTTCCAGGATTGCAAGGGTGCGATATTCGCACCCTTCTCATTTATCGATAATACAAACACGGGGGTTTTCAGTAGTCAAAAACGCTAGATAAAAAATCGATCCAGGGCAGTATCTCAATAAAAAGTCCTATTTTTTTGTTTATTCGCATTATTTTTATTATTAATTTGCATTATTCGGCAGCATGAAATAGCTATGAAAAAGCTACATGCGCAGTTGTGTGCTCCCGAATAATGTAAATTACGCCTCGTAAACGAAAAAATAAGACTTTTGAGGGAGATAGCGTTCTAGATCGATCTTTTATCTAGCGTTTTTGACTACTGGAAAACCCCGTTTTTGTATTATCGAGAAATGAGAACGCGAATCCCGCACGCTTGCAATCCTGGAAAAAGCTACCCCGTTAAGGATACAAGAAATTGCGAAGATTTGGGTACGCCTTGCGTTATGTTTGTACGGTACCAGCATAAAATGGTTTATTTATCAGATAAGTAGCGAGATCCGCTTACTAAAGGAAACTCTATAGCGTTGAATGAGGATTACCGATAATCAGCAGATGGTAATATTCTTTTGCATCGATAGACGCGCAATATACTCGAAGGGTAGCGTTGCCGGGATTCACAAACAGAATTCAAATGGAGCCAACTCGTCGAAAGAGCAGATCTTATCGCAGGGAACTGTCAAGGGTGCATCACCGGATTGCTCCTATCCCTGCCAAGCCCTGCTGGTTCATCCCCTTTGACGCCCAACTCAAATTCCACCCTGATATCGCTCTGACATTAAGGGCACGCACGCAGCGGCGCATCAAAACATGTTTCTAAACAATAGAATTCATAGTAATTAAGGGAACGCGGTTTCTCGTCTTATTTGACATTTATATAATTTATTTCTTTGCTGAACTTTTTTGAACTACTACTTTGTTGAACTAGCGAAATTGACTCTAGAGTCGCAAGAAAATGGAGGAACAGTTAAAAACAGGGTACTCATGATTTAATGGCTTGTAGATGACTACACTGGTTTATTGAGTTTATTACTTTGGTACAGGCATTTACAATATGATATTTTGTATTAATTAAATTCATTCTGAGTTATTCCTAGTCATACTTTCTTTTAGAAACGCGATTTTTTAAAACGATAAACTACCCTGGTTTGTCCAACTGGTATGACACGACAGGGTACTCATTAAAATCAATGTAAAATTGCATTTTAAAAAATTTCTAAGGGTTCTTGAGTTATATAGAATGCTCGAAGAGTGAACGCTCAATTTTGTTTATGTGAATTCATCATTTCTAAAATTTCAATTAGATGGAAAGAGTTATTCATCAATTAAGGTGTAATTAGTAAAATGTGATAGAAAAATCAGTTTTGAAGTTATTGAAAAATTCGATGGATGTTATATGATCACTACAGAGCTTATATTTCATTTTTCTTCGCAGATTCCAATCAGATGGAGTGTGGTACACCTCGTGCACTGTTTTATGTGATTGCACGTGCCGAAAGAAAACTAAGCTGACGGCTCGCGGCGGATTGGCGGGTAGCAGGGGCGGGTTGTTTGCAACAAGGGGCTTCGAACACGTGAGTGAAAAAGCCTATTAGTACGTATACTGAAGTGCAAAATCTATGTAGCGAACCTTGAACACGATTACAGTATGTTCCACAAGGACAACATGGATGAATTATTTATTAGCTGTACCGGCAAGTAATCCGCTATTTGCACAATCACATAGATGTGCAATTTATAGTTAACATGTTTTCACATCTCATGAAAAAACACAACAATAAGTCATAAAATATCGTATACATGTATTACCCTGTGCATGCAGAATTTTATAGTCCACATATTGTATGCTCATAAGTTTTTTCAGCAGTGTACATATGGAGCAAATTTTATTATACATTCAGATGTAATAGTATGGTTCTAAAATAACCTTGGATTCTTCTTGTATAGACAATTTTCTAGTGCATCAAAAGTTAATCCTTAGTTTCAGTGTTTAAACCTTTTTAAAATTTGTTGGTCAGCCTGAAGCTACTTCGCGTCTGTTTCTATTTCGGTTCATTGAACAAGTATGAAAACAAAGCTGTACAATTTGCGAACAATGTCTACTGATTACGAGGAGGTTGAGGCCAGAAAAAAATTTCAATTTCATTAATTAGCCGTCGCGTAAAATAATAGTCAGATGACAAATCAGTGATGGAGTAGAATGTTTTCGCAGGAACAAACGAGGAAATCAATATCGGAAGAAAAATGGTTTCGTATTGTGTCCACGTTGTAACGTTTTCTATGGGGCACGTGTCAGTCATGCCGCATGCCACGTGCCGGCCAATCTAAATCTAATAACACAAACAGCCTTACAATAACGCTCGTCGTGTGCGCTACCGTTTGGCGGCTGGAGGTAATAGGACACCATGTGAACTAATCGCTCAGGATTGGCTCTCAAGATCCTCTTTCGCTATTTGTTGATCCCACTGTGCGGCCTCTCCTGGGAGAACGAGCACTATAGCAGAAGGTGCTCGCAATAATTTTTAGATCGACGCGAAATCTGTTCTGCTGGGTCCAGTCATGTACGAGATCACAAAATCTGTTCCATGAAATTTTGTTCATAGTCTTAACCCTTCGAAAGACATTCTATAATTTATTTTTCAATCGGTCGAATGTATCTATTTCATATTAAAATGGACCTGTATACTGAAGAATCAAGTGGAAGAATTAAAAGAAGGAAACAGTGTTGTATTTATAGTAATTTGATTGATATCTTCTTCGAGTAGTAATTTCTTTAACAATTATTCGCAGACATAGAATAGTAACTATTGTTTCAAATGGTGAATAATAAAAATAGTCTATTTTATTTTAAAAATAAAACAATTTAGTTTCAGAATATCTAGTGTATAAAATTGATGGTGAAAGGTTTGATGAGCAAGTGAAGGGTTAGAAATTTTTTCAAAATCGCAACTTCAAACTGCGTCTTAATAATCAGTGGGAATGAACAGTGTTGGCTAATTAACACTGAAATTGATTTATTCAATACGTGTTCTTACCTACCTCTGCTCAAATTGTAGCAAATACGACATTGGGGATGGATGAAGGAATCAGATAGACTCGTGTGTAATTCTCAAAAATGTAAGTTGAATTTATTTTAATATACACCGACGAGTGTCTGTACGCGCGTGTGCGTGTCAGGGCGCATCCGCGTGCGTACACGAACGACGCGTCATGTAAAATATGTCATGATCGAACGAAAGTGATAATCAATATTATAATCAACATCACAAGATCACAGAGCACGCGGCTCCTGGACAAAGATTGCACCCTTTCCCAACGAATTGCAAGGGTGCTCGCCAAGTCGATATGCAAAAAGGAACTGTTTACAATAATCAATTTTTTAACGACACTCGTTCCGATAAATGATAGATCTACGCTCTCGTAATCCACTGCAAAACTCTGGACTAATTATGGATTCCAAGGTCTGATATATGCTTCGTATACTTTCGTGAGATTCGTTTGGTGTGAGATTCGTTTTTGGGCCGGCTCGTCGAAATGATTCGAATCAACTATTATACGTTTTATACAGTTGTTCGCGTACAATCCATCGTTTAACGTGACCTGACAAATTCGAACTTTCTCCCTTTCGGAGAAATCAGGCGTGCAACCGCGAAATCAATTCATGGATAATACCGGGGAACGTAAAATCGGTGGAATTTGTTTGATGAGTAATTTTGTTGTCTCGATGAAATCAATGAAAAATAGGTACTTGTACGGTAGAACTTGTTCGGTGCACTTATACCCGTTCCACCGACTATACGCGTGTATAGTCCGCACGTTAAAGGGGTGGATCGCCGCCATACAATCATACAATTATACGGAGTTCAAGCTACGGTTGCTCCTACGATTATGTACACCTATATATAATAATTCTTCGTCCTACAATCCCGTTAATATTCGTTTCGTTGGGCATCCTAGAAATAATTCTGTCGTTCATTTTTGTACATCGCACGCAACAGTATTTACAAGAAAATTTACAAATTACACGTTAGACGATACGCTCTATCTAGCTGATATTGGTTAGTCTTCTTAAAACGTACGGGTAGGAAGTTAAAATTTCAAAGTCGAAAATGCTCTAAAAACTATGATGTCTGTTATTCAGTGATAAGCGATATGTCCGTCTAGCGGTGTCCCGTGTTCCTCGACCCTCGACAGTTTTCTACTCGGATTCGTTCGAAAATCCCTCGACACCCTTTTGTGAACTCTCTCTCTCTGCTCACACACGTATACTGCTCCCGTTTTACTGAACGTTCTCGATTTGTTAGGCGAATCGTTGAACCACCTTGCTACAAAATCGATGGAAAACACTTTCAAAAATATTCTGTCGCAAGTTTCTCGTCGCGAGAGGAGACGAAGATGCCGGATGGGCTCGAATACATCCGTAAAAACGCTTTACTCGCTTTGCTCGATACAACATCAGAGCGACACGAGGGGACTATAGTCGTTCGGTTTGGTGTTTACCTCTGCTAGCAACTTTTGGAAGCGTCCGACAGTGGAGCAGGGTCGCCGAAAAATCGAAAGAAATTATCTAGACTTTGGTCACCGGACTGCGGGTCTTGGAAAGACAGAAAGAATATAAAAATATCATAACGTTATTTTCGATTTATTAAAATTATTTAGAGACGAAATTTATTTTTACGCATCTCCAGTTTCTAGTTATCATAATTGACCTCTTGGATAAAACAAAGTTCGCCTCCAAGGGTTCATTCTTTTTACAACAAACTTGGTCACATAATATCTGGGAATTGACAACGGTCGATAGATTGCTCCTCGCACTCGAACACAACTGATCCAATGTATTCTTCGATATAAATACTGTGCACCATCCGAGCGACTATGTCGATAGATGCAAAAAACAAGTGTTCTTCGATATGTATCATTCCTTAACTTATTCGATCGTTAATCATAAAGCGTTATCGATTTTTGCACTGGTTTCGATATAACTCCCAAAACACAATCGCGAAGCCCCGACGAGAATTAGACCACGCGTCTCTTTTCCCCATACGATAATTGGGGGAGAACGTGGATCGACTCCGGCTCAAGAAAGCGATTGTCAACTACGAATACAATGATTAGGGGAACGTCGGAATTCGCTGAAACATCCGGCGTCGGTGAATCTCGCTTTCGTGAAAACACGGAGACTGTTGATGTTCCCGTTGGAGCTTACATCTCGTAACACTATTTGTTACTAGACGAGAGCAACGGACTGGCGGTGTTCGAGTATCCTTGGCTGCAGGTAGGCAACATAAATGGATTCATGTTGAACGGTGATCCGACGACCTCTCCTAGTCCTGCAACATACCCACTGTCGGTTATACGTTAGTATAATTCGGCATCTCGTAAAATCCACGAATTAGAATCGGAGGACACGATTAACGGGCATGCAACGTATGTTACGATTCAAGCTTTGCCTTCGATTGTTTCAGCAATTTGTTGCCACTGCGGATCTTTATGCAAAATAAATATTTTCAATTGCAACAGACAGGTTTCAGATAGAAATATATTCTCTTTCTTAACCCTTTGCACTCGAAGCAATTTTCATTCACTAATTCATTTTTCCATAATTATTATAGTTGACCCTCGGAAAACGGACGATTTTATAGCTATATAATTGGCAATGATTAGGATCGTTCACAGCTCTAATTAATAATTTTAAAAATTTACTTTGGATGATATCTCGTGTAGATACATTAGTCTTTCCGATATCCTCAATGAAACAGCTATTCAGTTAGTTTAATTGCCACAAATTGAGTACTTAAATGACAATTTGGATGTTCCCGGTCAAAATAGACTCCGGCACAGTATACGGAGGGTTAATATTCTTCGTTCACAAGGTGTTACATGGATAAAGTGTCAATTTTTGTTGAAATTAGTGCAATGCATTATTTGCTAATGCACTGATTGGATGAGTCACCTTGCAGATTGCGGAGACTTCAATGAACCGCGCGCAGTATCGGACCGAAGCGAAGGTCGGTGCGCATTACAAGATGAAGAACGAGCTGCATTTCAGGGGCGTCGTTCAGACACGTGCCAACAAAACTGCCACTCTAATAATCTCGTCGGCTAAGTGGTTCTCTTAACTGTCAATGGCAATAAACGGTATACTAACATCCGTCTCTGTAACGCCTCCATTTGTGGCGGTGATCGTAACGATGCCCAAAGGTCTCTATTTTTTTAACGATATATTCCACACTGCACTAATCTCAATAGAAAGCAAACATCGTTAAATACTACTATATATTATTAATTTAATCGTGTGAAAATCTCGCAGCCTGCAATTCACATTATTAGACAGTCACGTTCATTAGACAATTCACATTCATTAGATAAATGAACTCTTCGTTTTACTCTCGTAAAATGCATAAAGATCCGCGGTCCAATAATTGTAATGCAAAAATGGTGTACGTCAATATTTTGTTTAATACATCTCAAAAGTTTAACCGTCATCAAATAAAATAATTGTGGTATATAGACTGTGGATGTTTATGCAATTTTCAATTTCTATTGACAAATTCTAAGAATGTGTTATGAAATTGTTTGTAGAATCGAAACAAATAAAAATCTTACTAAATTCTGTCGAATTTCATATGCTAGTATTTTTTTTTAATTTTCATAAGCCCTGAATGCATAAAGATCCGCAGTCTGGTGATATAATTTTAGCGTGCTTGCGTAAGATCAAATATCCATTGTGATATTACTGTGTTTTACAGAGATATTACTGAATTGATCATTATCCAATGATTAGACTTGCAGCATTTTTGCATCGGTAGGCTCGATCGAAGGCAGGAGAACCGAGATCTGTTATCGACGGTTTTGTAAATGAACGTGTGTACATACATTCTCGAATCTCGTCTCTTGTGAATGTTTCTCATAATTCTTTAATCGCAGTGCATGGGGTGGTTGTGGTGGTGATGATGGTGGTTGTGATGGTGGACGGTTAGCGGTTACTGGGCGGCTGTGGCGAGGTGGTGCTGTGTGGACCAGTGCGGTGGGACTGAGGTAGTCGGTGGTCGTACTACAGGGGCGAACGCACTCCCGTCCCCAGACGTATAGAAAATGCCATACTGTTCGTGCGCTAAAACGAAAATTTCACATAAGGAAAACTCATAAACGTGCGTGCACTCGGACGCGATGCCGACAGAACATGGGAAAGCTTTGTTGCGTGTCAGGACTCGGTGTACATTTACACATGCACACGCATGCGCTCGGAATCGCACTACCAAACTGTGTCCAAAATTGTTATAAAAATTTGATTATGGTTCTACAGGTTGTCATTCCGCATCATTGTAAATTTTGTTCTTTAACACACCTACCAGAAACTATTTCATAATTCTTGAAAGTCCACGGCCCATGGTTAAGATTCTTTAACCCTTTGCCGTACCATTTTCTTTATAGTTACAGTGATTAAAACGTCTTTATGCACAAAAATGTCGTAGAAGGGAAAGAAAATGTATATTTTTTGTATGGCTACATTTATTTTAATGCTTAAATATTGATTACAAACGGATCAAATTTTATTTCATCTATAATGAAACGTGTAACATTTATATTTGTTATGGGAAAAATACGGCAAGGGGTTAAATAATTGAAATAGTTGGTGAAACATTGAGAGTTAGAATGACTTAGCATGAACAATTAAAATTCTCTAACAAAACAATAAATATGGACTGGACTTCCCGAGTACCAGAATTTTTAGTTCACGTGTTTACAGTTTGACGTAAGGCCTCGTAATTCCTAATGCGGGTATGTCATCATGATTGGCAAAGGTTGCTTGTTGGAGAACGTCTAAGACTGACTTCAGACACAGTTTGACAAACGGTGAAGCAACAAGATGAATCGGCAATGTTCTCGAGGATAGTGAAGAGAGTTACTTACGCGAAGTGTAAAGTGTTGGACTACCCGCGTAGGGATTGGCAACCGAGTAACTGCCATTGGTGCTGTGACTGTGGGGTGTGCTGGCCGAACTTCCGCAATAACCGCCTCCAGTTACAACCCCGCGTGGACTCGCGCTACTGCTTTGCCTATAGGCGTCAACGTTCCCACCGACGCTGCCACCGACGCTGCCACCACCGCCTCCGCCACCACCGCCTCCAGCATTGGCTCCTGTCGTCACGGAACTACCGTCTAAAAATAGAAACCTGCCCGTCAGACGAACTCGTCAGTATTTCATCATTCTGTGCGCAACTTGTTGCCTAACCCTTAAACCGGACACGTGGGCTTTCGCCTCTCCTTCTACCGACTGGCCGACACGCGATACCCTAACTGACACTGATTCGTTCAACTCTTCAGGGTCGACGGGTACTGCACTGCACTGCATTAACTCTGATAGAGTCCCGAAATTTGTTAAATAGGCGTCTGATTGATTAGTATGGCCGTTATTGCTTGTTAGAGCTGAGCATTTATACGGGGACTTCTTTCTAGACAGCTCTCTAAAGTTGAGAACAAAAATACGAGGAAGTCAAAGTCACAAATGATGAGAAAAGATATTGGAAGTCGAGCGTCGTCCCTGAAGAGTTAACACATTGATTGCCAATGAACACGTGAGGCATGATTGCAAGCTGCCAATGTGACTGGATACTCTCGTCAGTGCTGAATGATGTTCCTTCTTTTTCACCACACAATATTCAAAATTTAAAAACAACAGTTTCGTTCCTATGACAAAATGTATTTCTAGGAAATTGATCTGTTGGACTTAAATGAAGTAGAATCTGTTGATTTTAAGTGTGAAGCGAAATTGGACGAGTCTACAAAAGCAGAAACTGAAATGTTAACGTCATAGTTAAGGTCTGTCGGTGCTAACTTCGGTAAGCTATGGTTTGGAGAGCGAAGATCATGCGACATCATGGTTGCCATTTTCTGTGGAACACGAAGTAACTTAGAATATTTACCGTCCGTCCATTTCGCCGCACTACCGTTTTCTTGCACTGTCACTGCCAGTTGTCCTGTGTACGAGTTGAACGCCGTCGCCGAACTAGATGTGGGCGGCGCAGGTGGATGGCCAGAGCCAGGACTCCTGGGAGCACCTGTAATTCCTGCGTTTCCACTCCTGGGCATACTGTACAAAGCTTCCGCGAGGTCCGCCGCCCTCTTCAGTATAATCTCCTTCGGTAATTTCTCGGGGTCGCCCGGGTGTCGTGGAATCAGCTTTTGTAACCTTTGGAAGCCGTAGTCGATCGTTGGCTCATTGAGTGCTGGAAGATTAGCGAAAGCGATACTACTTTAGCGGGAATCCATAAAATGTGAAGCATGGTCTGTCACAAAATGAATGAATCAACCGTAGGAGCTAAATAAATCATCTCATTTTTAGGGATCTGTTTAATTTAAAATTAATGTGTTAATCAACGACCTTGAACTGTGAAAATTCCATTTTTTATTTTCTGCTAAGTGTAGATCATCCCCATTTTTAGGGATCTGTTTAATTTGTAATTAATGTGTTAATTAACGACCTCATAATGTACAAATTTCATTTTTCATCTTCTGAGTGACAGAGTACAGGGTCTTGATGACTTTAAGATATAGCGAACATGAATGGAAACAATATTGTTGAACCAACTTGCACACTGTTCCGCAATTATACTCACACACATAAACAAATCTCCCAGGCGCCCCCTTGCAGAACTGTTTAGTCTTATACGACAGTGTGACTTCGACAACGCCCGGTATCTGCCTCGGTGGAGTTTGCACCCTTATTGCGTTAGGTGTGATTAGCTGAAAATAAAAGATTAAGCGACTTAATAAAGACTGTTGTCTTAGAGAATTCGATTTACTAAAATGTTCTGATATGTAGTTTCATTAATAAATTAAGTACCTCGCTCCACACCAACATCGACCCAAACACTACTTGAAGTCCATCGAAGAAATTTTCACCTATGATTATCACTGTCGATCCTCCGGACGTCCAGCCTTCGTTCGGTGATATTGCCTTTATGCATGGTGTTTGAAGGGGAACCGGAGTGTAGAGACCTGATTACATAAAAGTGTCGGTTAGACATGATAAAAATAGTCGAAATCTCACAAAATCAAAGTAGTTCACTGGATGAGACCGAAATTACAGAAATGAAAAAATTCTTGTTCTCATAATAGAAACTTTCGTGGAAGTCAAAATAGTCGAGAATTATCAAAGAACAACGTCACATACGACAAACGCCGCAACGTCCTTGCGGAACGATCGCGAAACTTAGCCAAAGATTTCGTGACCGTGACCGACGTGCGAAATCAGGGAAACAACAACACGCGGCGTGCGCTGGCGCACGCGCGTCCCAAAGAAGAATTGCACGCGAATAAGAGTCGGGAAATTACGCGAATTCCCCTCACCGTGCTGAGACAGTTAGTTAGAGGGGTGGGATACGGAAAATTATCTGAATATTCTGTTTATTTGGTCGAGGGCGAGTGGTGGGTATATATTTCCCGTGGCGAGCAACTTCAAGCCGTGAGGATGAGAGAGCCTCCAAAAGAGGAAGAACGACAGAGAATCTATGAAGGAGAAAGACGTCAACCTTGTAGAAAGAGAACGAGAGAGAGAGAGGAAGAGGGAGAGAGAGGAAGAGAAAGAGTGTCGGGAGGAAGAGAATGAGGGTCGGAGTGGCCGGAGAAGAGTTGTAACAAGAAGGAAGGGGGGCGATCGGGCCGTTGGTGTCTCTGCTTGGAATTTATAACCCAATGATATCATTTTGTACCCCGGCGAAGCCAAGCCACCCCCGGCACCGACCCTGCTAGAACGGAGCCACGGCAGAGTGGCTGACATCATGGTATATTGCTCCCAGTGATGCTCAAACAGCTTCCACTTTCGATTGCTTGCTCGCCTATTAAATCCCGAATACTCGAAAGACACCCCTTGTCTGCGACCTGGTCGAAAACTACCTCCCCACAAAAACCCAAAACGCGTGACCACTGAAAATTGACTTTGTCGAAGCATTATAAAGCAATCAAATCTAATCTGGTGGTTTGATCCTAGTTAACTTCAATTCAGACATTTCTATTGGTAATTTTAGTCAGCCGAATGTTTAAACCACCCCCTCTACTGTGGGACAGCAGGTACTGCTAGTAGCACTTGATTAATGAGTTTTTAAGGATCTATGATTAGCGGCAAACTTCTAGCCACCCCTATAAGAAACGCTGACTATTAGAAATTTATCTTCTCCTAGCAAGAACACCGTAGCATCAAACATCAACCCTGGTAACTTAATTCTAATTTTCTTTAATTTAAATATTTTTCAACTTTCGACACAGCTAGGTTCTGTGAAAAATGTTGGTATGGCTTGATAATATTTTATCGGGCCCTGTTTTGCAAGAAAGGGATGTAAGGAAGACGCAAGTTGGTTAAAGGGTAGCGATCCTCGTGTAAATGGGGATTCTTCGATGGGACAGAGGTATTTATTGCGTTCAATGTACAAGAAAGTCGTTAAACAGAGGCGGCCACGTTGGCAACCACTCCGGTAGAGAATTGTCGAGCGAAATGGTATGGGGCGGAAATGTAGGAAGAGGTGGAGTGGAAGGAGTATAGTAGGTGGAGGAGGAAGAGAGGACGGGAGGGAGGGTTGAAAGAGGGATTCAGTAGAGGAGGCCGGAACAAGCGTACCAACCCGGAATAAATAAAATCCCCCGTGCCATTACTGAGCGGTAAGGGGTGCTACTCTCTACTCCCGAACTCCTCTTTTACCACCAAACCGTCGTCGAAGTCGAGGAGCCCCGTTGTACTCGAACATGTTCGGTCCGATTCTCTCTGATCACTGTGGGATCGCGGATGTAACTTCGTTTCACCCCGGTAAATACCGGGAACTTCTCCTCCAGAAAAACTTGCTTTCTCCTCCACCGTCGCGCTCATTAAAATCATGTTTCACGACCGGGCTGCTTTCTCCCGAGCGATTTATCGGAATATTCAATACTCTGTCGCCGGAGGAGTCATTTGTGGTTCACCTAAATGTTGCTGTTTCAATGGCAACCTTCATTTATCATGACATAAAAATATTTTTGTACCTAATTTACATAGTATCGATGAGTGAACATGCTGCTACAAATACCACGGAGCGCTACACGCAATATCATATTGCTTTATAATAATAAGATTGAATTCATTCTTATAGTGTTCAAATTTAAAATCACTTTTTTTAGGCTTTTTATCATCATTGTTTTTCTTCAATATTGTAGCCGATGTTAAAATGTATTCAGTGATGTTGTTGACGTGACCTTGACGTGACCTCTAACTCCAAGAATTACGATTGAGTACGAAATTCATTTTACCGAATCTGAAAGTGTACAATTACGAAGGGTTCTACGAAAACGAGAATGTTATCGCTGGATATCGTTTTACGCAAAATCCGGGAATGTAACATTTGCCAATGAGATGTACTGAAGGGAGGAACAGAGGGGATAGGTCCGATTGGCGAGCCTTTTCCGCCTCGTTCTTCGTTTTTGCCCGACGAGATAAAATAGAGACGCGAAGAGGTGGAAGGAAAGGTTCGAACCTGCGGAGAGGAGCTTGACTAGGGACGGAGGAAATAATAGTAAGGAAGAAAGCACAGAGAACGTGGCGGAACCCCCGTTTGCCCGCATCCCATTGATTTACATCTTGCCTTTGCGCAGAAAGAAAGAAAGGACGGGGAGGAAGAACACACCGGGAAAAGAGAGAAGAGGCGCGCGTAGTTGAGGGGTGGCCGCACGATATCAGCCGTTTGTATGCGCGGTCGACGCCAAACTTTGCTGAATTGCCCTATGACTCCTTATATCCTATCCTCCGAGCACGCCCTGTCTCGTCCTCTTACGATTCTACCCTCCACTATGGCTCGAGGAGTCGTTATACCGATCTCGAAGAAACCAACCCCGCGTTTCCTCCGTACCCGCTCCTCGTTCAAGGATTCTAACAATTCCATTACGACGAGACAACAATTTTTTCTTATCGTCGCGCCGGCGCGAAGTGTTTAATACGACGACCGATGTCTATCCTTCGAATCGAACCATTTTGTCATACTGCTTATCATGCAGACTGCGGATCTTCGTGCTAGTACAAATATTTTACAAATCTATTTTTGAGAAACTCGATGACGACGTCTACACATCGTGCTGACGAAATAAAAATTGTCTGCTTCGATTCTAAAAAGCAGGCTCCTCTTTGTTTAATCATTTTAATAAGTAGAAAATAATGTATTGACGGTGTCCTGGAGGAAATGCAATTTAAATATATTTTTTCTATTTTGCACATATAAAAAGCGACAAATATTCCGAGTACCTAATATCGTAATAAAGATAATCGTAATTGCGACATAGCGACTTTGAAGTTCTTGCAACAATCTGCGTTTTATTTTAGGAGTATATTGTCCATTGCGGCCGCGAAATGAATGCATCGTTACAAATTAAAACCGGGATGATTGAGTCATGCCGTGTCCAAATGAATTGATTATAAATATTGAAGTTGTTGTCGAGCCGCAGTAAAAACATCGTTTAATACTCCATTATCCTGCGTTGCAGTATCCCGTCTCACGCGTTATGCTCGTAGTTAATTTTGCAACAAATCCACCGTTCGATTCGCCCAAAAATTCCGCATTTCTCACAACGCGCATCAATATTCAATCGAAAGTTGCTATCTCTCGATTATGCTGTCGCAAAGTGTTATAGGTATGTTCAGAATTTTCGAGACTCACTGTTGTACTCGCCGGGATCGCTGGGATCCAATCGTTTCGCTCTGCGCCCATGTTTGCTGTTGTTGTGGACGAACATGTTGTCCGAGACTGCCAGTAGTGGTCCCTCTACTCCTACTTGCGTGGAAATGACCACCTGTTACAGAAGGTTGAAATTCGCCGACGTGAGATTTCGCTCAAAAATGAAACTTTCGTGGAAATCAGCTTCACGATAGTGCGGTGCACGCGCGCCGATAATTTCACTCAGGAGGATTCTGCATTCAATCGTTATCAATTTCAGAAACTCAAATGTTAAACAACCAATTCAGGTCTAGGAAAATTGCAGAAAATCTAATCAAAATTCTGAAACAATACTGAATTCTGCAATTGTTTTTGCGCATATCTCTGAAGCTAAAGGTGAGCTGTTGGACGAATTTACTGAGCATGTGGACTTTTACAACATATTTCGAGGATAATTGAAATCGATGTGGTGTGTTTTTAAATCCTTACGCATTTCTAAAATTTTGTATGTATTTATTTCTGTAAAATACGAGATTATAAAAAGATTTGGACTCTTACAACATATTTCGAGGACAATTGAAATCGATGAGCTGTGTCCTATTTGAATCTCCACGCCTTATATTGCAATTACAAAAATTTTGTCTGTATTTATTTCTGTAAACTACGAGATTATGAACGAATTTGTTGATTGAAATTGTGAAACGAAGCCGAGCATTGTCGTAGGATCCTCGGCGCAATTATTTTTGATAAAAATTCGCGGGGAATTTTGTCGCGAAACGCGCTCGCCCGGAATCCCGGGTGAAGGGGAACCAAAATGAAGTTGTTATCGCGGCTCGGAATTTGTTTAGGAATTGCTTATTACTCGGAGTTTCGAATTAAAATTTTAGCGGCGTGGATTTAGCCGCCTCGAAAATTCGCAGCGGGCGAAGGACCGTCAGGTTTTCCTGAAGCTTGCAAGTTCGCACTACGTTAGGTAATACGGCCAACTAGCCAAGAAAGTTGGCGGGAGTCGCGAAAGGACAAAACTTCGGGCGTTTACCGACCTTCCCGGCCGATTTTATAAACGTTCTTTCTACTTTCTCTCTCTCCCTCTCTCTCTCGCTCTCTGCCCCGAAAATCATCGTCCCCTTGTTTGCGCCCGAAAAACTTGAGGTTAAATACACGGGCTTGTTTCAATTTGCCGAAAGTTTTACAACGATTCTTACCCCGGCGCTATCAAAGAGAAATACAACGCGGAAAGAGAAAGTGCATCACCGGCGATGAATCCGCGCGAGCACGTTTTGTTGGCCAATGAATATATTCGCGTACGCAATCATGTATCGTTGTGAAATATTTAAATAGATCCACACAAACATTTTCTGCCGTGACGCTTCGAACGTGTGTACGATGTAGTTGTATTCCAAGATTCATCCTTAATGAGATTATATTCATACATTTGTATGATAGTATCTATCATACGTGCAAATAGAGGGGGCCACGAGTGTCACGAAATACATGGCGGATATTCACACACCGCGAATCCGCGAATCAGGCTGCGTCGCTCGTTCACGGGCTCGTGTGATTAACTGTCTGGGCGCGATGATAAATCTTCGAGGACGATTCAATTTACAATTTCATTTGCTCATTATATAGAACACGATACGATTCGCTGAATCTTAGTAACCTCGAAATATTTTGTAAAAGCCGACGTCTTAAGTAATTTCATTTATAGAATGTTCGTTGCACGAGAAACAGATTAAGATGAAATCGCATGAGGTGTCGCCTTTTGCGATTAATTACTAGACTGCGGATTTTATGCATTTAATATAAAAGTGAATACGTCATATACAAAATCGAAAAGATATTAGAGGTATTTAACACTAACCGGTTTCACATTTTTTATTGTATAAATATTGAAATTACAAAGATGCTTCCAGTAGAAGCACGTAGCATGTATTATCATAAAAATTGCGGGAAATCTAAATAAATGTAGTCTTGTAATTTTTATAAAATAATGTACATTTTAATAATATACTTTATCATGTAATTTTTATAAAATAATTTTATGAAATTAGTTTTATAAAATAATGTCAGTGTTGAGGAAATTGCTACACTATTTTCGACTTTTTAATATGAGAAAAAACATTAATTTTGCATAAAGATCCACAGTCTAATGACTACAGAAGATCTCGGCGTATTTTTCGGTCGCACAAGATAGACAAAGCAGAAATTGCGAGACAAAAGAACGAGAAATAAAAGGAAAGGTGAAAGACAAGGAAAGTTTTTGGTAATTTATTTTTTAATTCTATCTTTCGCGAGATATGGCTGTCGGTGAGTAGGAGAAACCGTAATACGGAGATGGGGTGGAAGGGTGAACGGATATAGGGGTGGGTTGGGTTGATGCCGCGCTGAGCTAATTGCCAACCCCTTGGATTACGTCTCTTGGATGGGGATCTCAACTTTCGACGATAGCCGACCACCATCGAGAAATTGCTCGTTTCCTCGACGAACTTCTTTTCCTTTTGGAAATTAAAAAAGAATGATTTCGAGCGGCGGATACGCATCCGCAGACAAGCCAACACGGTGATACGCTGCCACGCAATTGCCAGGGACTTTCGACGTTCTGATCTACCCGCAACCCCTCGTGTCTCTTCTCCTATAATTTCAGGAGTCGTGACTCGAATGATAACCGAATTTTGCGGCGCCCGTTTTCCGAAAATTTTGCCATGAATTTGCAGAGTCGCGCGCAACGTCGAATAACTCAGTTCCGAATATTAGATTTTAAAATGCGAATTCTTCGCTGGCCGGAGCGGTTAGATCCACCCTTTATATTTCTTAAATTTTGTTACTGGAGCATTCGACTGATTTTTTACATCCAGAATAAATCTTTTGCTTTTCTAGTCCCCTTAAGTTTCGAAACTGATTTAATACACTGATTTAATACACTCTGGTTCGGAGCATCAAAAATATATCGAATTAACTAGTATCTAAGAGTATGCAATAATATCTAAGTAATTCTGATTGGGCATCTATTTAAGGGTTAATAGTAGATTCCTCGGAAGGTGTAGCTCGCAAAAAATTTAAGTGTTGACTCACCTGGAAGCGCCTCATATCGCGTGGGTTGCCGGCATTCTTAAGGCAGTTCTGGTTGCACTTGAGAAAGAACTTAAGGAAGAATCTGAAAGCAGGGGGAGGATTGCAGTTAAACAGTTGACAAGGTGCTTAACGCTTTTCAACGTCGAGAACTTAATTAGAACGCGAACTTGGCCGGAAACTAAGTCTGAATATTGCATAAGCCAATCGCAAGCCCTCTTCTACTCGCCTCTATTATTCAGCATTTCTCTAGATTAAACCCTCGACCACGTGTTCTTCGACCTTTAGGACCAAGTAAGCCGCCTATACGCTGCGCACACTATTGCGGCTGCCTTGTCCGTTTACCAAAATGTCAAATACCATGTTCTACGAACAACAGTCGGTCGCCAGATAATGGATTAGAAACTCTAATTTTACAGCAGAGTTGCTCGCATACAACTCGGTACAGAGCCATTAGTTTTTCTCCTGGATGCAACTGGTTCGTTGATTAGCTCTTTTGTGTTGTCTTACGAAACCAACAATTTTTGACATTTTCATTGAATAATTTCGTACAACGAGGGAAACGATGTTATGTATTCGATGTGAAAAATATGTATCCATAAGTACCAAAATAATCTAGAATTAATTTAGTTTAATTTAGACTGAACCTTTCAGCGACTACATTTCTCATCATTTTAATATGTACTGCTTGAACCATGTTCCACTACAATTAATAGAGTGGATTTTATCCATCGAGAGGACATTCATATTGTAGAATAAACTTACTTATTGATAGAAGAAATATATTTGTTGTCGTTTTAAAGAGAGACTATTTTTGGAGATGACGATAACAAGACACAATCTCCAAAAAGAGTTTGTTAGAGAAAGATTCCAGCATGGAGGATGAAAGTGGACGACTAAATGTTCGCGAATGGTCGCGACATCGAATTGGAGAAAATGTTCAGGGGTGTTGGTGACGGAGAGAGGCAGGAAGACAGCGTGAAAAAGACAGGGGCGAGGCGAAACGCGAATAATCTCTATCCGAGATGGATCTGGAGAACGGAGAAACCGCGTAGGAAACAATTAGGAGGACCGAGACGATGAAGAGGTTTAGGGGACGAAGGGGTAGTTTTCTGGGTGGCTGGTAGGCCAGTCCCTCCCATGGGACGCCATTGTCATCCCCCAGCGGAGTGCGTCCATACGATCCGGGACTCCATCGAAAAATCAAACGCATACCTTCTGCTAGCAACGCCCGGGTTTTTTCCTTTCACGTTTGCGCGAATGGCCCCGGCGAAATTGTAAGAGGGACTCGTCTGTTTCTTTTTGCTGTCTCTCCCCCGGTCCGTTTCGATATTTTCCTTCGGCGGAGTGTCTTTGTCCTATCCCTCCCGCGATTTTTCGCTTTTAAAGCCCGCGTAACCGGAACCAGACTCGGCATAGATGCCGGTTAATGTCAGGTCCGTTTAATTTTACGGTCAGCGACAGAGAGGAATAAAATCGTTTAGATGCCGCGTTTACGCACACATTCACTATAATCCTCATCGCTCATTTATCTCGTGTCCCGTTTCATCGACCGTGCTCTGGCTTTTTTATTTGTCATAAAGCATCGTGCGCGGCGGCACCGGCCAATATAAATAACACGAAGGAACACGGAGCCGTTAAACCGTGTTTGAAACACGCGTAATCGAGTAATTATGGTCCTGGACAGCTATCCTTCCCCGAATCAAATTTGATCGTACGGATACACAAGCTATTCGCGATGCTTTACGCGCTCGCTTTTCTTAATTCTACGCTTTTATGGTTTTCTTAACCTCTTAGCTGTGTAGCTCGATTCTACAAGAGGGTGTTAAGAACTTTCAAATATTTCTTTATTTCGTCCTCGGCGGAAAGTATGTCTGAAATGTCAGAAAATTACGAGTGTGTCTTAATTTCCACGACAATTTTAATATACAAATCATTGTGGCAATCTTGACACATTACCGACCGGTGATTATTGCATAATTTTGAAAAATCTATGGTACCAGGCTGAATACTTTTTAATGGAACCTTCAATAGCAACAGCAATTCTCATTGTGTTCTAACAAGTCACTCTCAACAACGTCATCTAATCTTATTTAAGATTGCAATGTAAAAGAAAATTTCTTTGCTTTCCTTTGGTACAGCACAATTATTGAAAATCCTATTAATAGGCTTCCGATGGGTAAAGTGTTAATTTAGTCGCTAAAAAATGCATCGGAAAGCCCCACGTTTATAGATTGAGGGTACCGTAAATGGGTTAACAGCCTAATGGTTAATTTTTAAATTTTTTAATCGGCGTGCTAAACTATTTGGCATAGAGCGAAAATTCGTGAAATTTATTATCATGTACATAAAAAATCGGAATGTAACGTTGCGAAGCGAAACAGCCTGCGGACGCCATGTAACGTGCACATTACCGTAGATCTCATGCGGACTATCTAAACGATGCCGTTTTCTGAACGATGAGCCCATACAAATTGTCAACTGATTGTGAGTCGGACGTTTGGCACGGGATCCGTGCAGTTCGCAAAAGTGAAAGGGAAAAATGAAAACCGATCGCGGATCCCCTTGTTCGCGCAGAGTCCGGGTAGGGAGATATATAAAGAGGGAAGGAAGCGAGGGTGGATGAGGTGGATGAGGAGAAGGAGGAGGAAGCTGAGGGAGAGGATACACAGAAAGAGAAAGGGAAAGAAACGTATCGATCTCCTGCTACATACTTTTCGTATCTATCCGTATCCGTGGATTCTAGGCTCGGTGTTAACGGCTGCAGTTGGCCGCCCTTAGACTGCCGAGCGAATTTAATTTCGTTTACTCTTAGAGGACGTTAAGATCCTATCGGGGATGCTGGATGGGTATTCAAAGCATTGTACTTCGTCTTATCGCCGCTGTGAATCTCGCTCTAAACACGATGTCTTTATCGCGCCTCGGGCGAGGAGAACGACGACGGCGTTTCGAAGATACCGACTTCATCGACGTGGCTTCGTTACTTCGAAAATGGCGACGACCAGTTAACCAATGGACAGTTCCCGATCACTCCAAACAATTGATTTTCTCTACCTCATCCTTTGGATTTTTCGATCCAACCCCTTGTTTGAAAATTACGAACGGTAAATTTCATTATTTTACATATTCATAAATTGACTGATATCGAGCATCAGACGAAATGACATAGTAAAAATAAATAAAAAAATCGTGTAACATTTTTTTAACCTTTATACTATTCTACATTTTTCTTCTTCTATCTGCTATCATTTTTGTTACAAGTGTGTAAAATTCGCAGTTTCTTTATGTAAAATCTTTATGTAAAATAAAAATTTTCTGGCTGAATTGCAACAATCTGGAGTAAAGTAGAAATTTGTCTTCTTTCTTAATATATTTGATAGGTTGAAAATAATATAACAGTATTATTAAATTCTTCGTTTTAAATTACGTCTATTCATTTTTGTCATAAATGCATAAAACCCGCTGTCCAGTGTCCACACTTAGCGTGAAGTAGGAGTCGTCTGTCGCGTCTGATCATGACCAACCAATTCTACTCCTCGCGAATGCAGATAAATCCGTCGAATGTAGCGTAAACTATTGCTGGCACTGCAGTAGTTATTAACACTTTTGATTTAAACGGCAAATATTAAGAATTCCTGGTATAGAAAATCATTTTTATGGTTTCTTACTTATATTCCAAAGCAAATGTGCCGTTGACTGTACTATTTGTCTTCCGATTGTTATCCACTGAATATATTTTACAATAAAAGATTTATAACTCGTAAAACTGTTTGATTTTGCTGAAAAATCTCTATTAGCTTATAATAATAGAAAGTTAAGCTCGTTTAAACATTTCAAAAGAAGATAAAAAGATTTTTACTACGATTTTGGCGTAGGGTGCCAATCATTGTACAGTCTACCTTACATAAATATCACTTAAAATGATACAGTTCTCCGAAAATGCAAAAGTGCACCAGCAGTTAGAAGTCCATCGCCAGATTCAAGTTATGAGATTTTGATAGTTGTGATCGAGATGTAAGCAACGATCTGTTCGGCACAGCTGGCACTTAAGTTTCTTCGTTCCTCTTTTCTTTCTCGATTTCGTAGTCGCCTCTTTTCACTCTATCCTGTGAGTATTGGCTGTTAGAGTCTAATGGATTGCGTTACCTACTGATTCAAATGCGAACTGGATTTCATTCCGAGCTTGATGGGGCGACAGTGTCGACAATGTAGTAACGCGAGCAGCACAAGCGAGAAGGGTGGAATGGCTAGTTTCTTACGGGGGCTCAAATTCGATTTCGATCATCTATTAGATTTTTCTCCGACGACGATGCCTTCCGCGAGCTTCCACCACTTTTCACGATCGAGAACCTTTTTCGGATCGTCGCGCGAAACAGCTGCTAGGTGCATTTTACATCGCTGAAACATCCGATCGAGTTAAAGATCGCTAGGATTGCCACGCTTTACACTAAACTAATTCGCAATCACTTTTCATCCTCTACTTTTATTTCATTGATTACGTCATACGAGATTCTCCATCGAATTCGACAATTATTTGTTGAACGAAAAAACGATGGCAGTGTCGTTTTCTGTGCATTCAAAGAGATGTACAAATTAATTCGTGACCTCGTATTTATAAATTTGTTGTTCATCTATAAACAATGAAAACGTATTTAAATCTTGAGAATGTTCACTCACATTATTTTACAGGCGACTGATGAACCTAGTGCAACGTGTGTAAGAGAAAATTGATTACTTGTCAGGGCCACGAATTAATTTGTACATCGAATATATTGCAATGGGGGCCAGAAATATAAATTCATTTTTGTTAGCCCCTTCGGGAAACATATTTTAATATTAATATGCCGAGAATTCAGATGGGTTGGATTTTTATGCATTTATAGCGCATGTCAATTTTTTTAGTATATGTGGACGTTTATTCTGTACGAACGTGTATGCAGCAATATTAGTGGTGTTTCTATTTTATTTTCGCTGCGAGGAGTATTAGCAAAAAATTTTGTAAAAATAGCTATTTGCACAAAATTGCATCAATTGAGCCATTTCTTGCTTTCAGATGCACTGTAAAATATGTTTTCGATTTCTTGAAATATGATAGGCAATTCTTCCCAAATTTACTCATTTACGCTATATTCGGTATTCGAATAAGAAAAGAAAGAAGAGAAAAATATGAAATAAAATAATTTGTTCGGAACGTAACAATATCACAACAATCACTTCTTCTGAAATTAATTTTATTATTTCAATAATAGTAAAATAAAAAATCTTATACCGGTTATTTTGAAAGATGGTGGTAGGTTTAGTGTTAATGATATTGATACATTGGCAATAATATGACAGTATTCTTGATGTTTCTAATCTTTTACTGTTTCATATTTCATCCAGCTTATTTCTTCATAAATGCATCAAAATTCGCAGTCTATTACCTGTGTAATTTACAAGCATTACTCTATTCTAGTAATTTTAAACATTTTCTGATATTTAGTTTTTTTCCGTGCGTTGAAACTACAAACCAATTCTTTCAGTTCGTTTGTATAGAGTGTGCGCAACATGAAAGGGGGTTGTTAAATATACAACATGATCAGAGTCGGGAAATCTATAAAATAGCGCTTAAAATAAATATTTTCATTAGAAAGGGACGACCTAACAGTTCTGCTAAAGTCCAACAAATAAAGACACTGAAGAAATGCGAACAAGAATGCATAACTTCGAAGTAATTGATTTCGTGTAAAAGGGACAACGAACTGATCGTCCGTTTAGCCGTTCCAGAATCATTTAGGTTAATTCGACTATATTTGTACGGGAGATTGTCGCTAGCACGAGCTCTCTCTCCTGCAAGCAGCGTTCGCGTCGATACGCGCGTGCCGTAATTAAAGCGTTTTATGGATGAATTCGTTCGACAGATCGATTGATTCCCCGGCCAGATTGGCCTTTGCTCGGTTGCTAACGAATTGACACGGAATAAAATATACAGGGGGCCGACCAATTGAGAAATCATTTCCAACCTGCCTTCCGATAGTAACGTACCTTCCCGTTGCCTGGGATCAAATGAAAATAAAACGAAGGCACCGCGCAGCGGAAAACCCAGAGAGAGAGAGCGGATTGTGTATATGTGAATCGGGGAGGAAGGGAAAACCAGGAACATGGCATGTAGCGGAAAACGTGCAACCGTTCGCTGTTTCCAGTTCCACAGTATACAACTTCGCAACGTTGGGATGGATAAACGAACGAACCAGAAAAAATAAACGACGTCGATAGAAAAACGCTAAATATTGAAGGCCCGCGAAGAGCGAGGGGGATAGAACGAAGCGGAACAAGCCGAACGGGAAAAGAGGAAAAGCCGGGGCAAACAGTGGAAAATGAATTTAATCAAACCCTGCGATCATAGATTCTTACGCAGCGGTTTGTTAATGTTTCCTGCCCACCAATTAGCGATTTTTCTCGACCTGTCGGAAGGGATGCTCGCTCTTCCGTGCAACAAAAATTCGCGCGAGTCGCGGCCCGCTTAATTTTCGAACTTTAGAAACGGACTGCGCATTTCTATACATCTACAGCATCTGAAAAATAAAATACTAGCTCTGCCAGTTAATATTCAATCGTAATCGTTGGCGTCACTCTTGAAGACATTTATTTGGTCGTTCGATGAAAACGCAAAATAATATTGTACATTGTATAATTTTCCAAATTTGTATTCAACACACATGATTTTTTAGTGGTGCTTGCTACTATGATCAGCACAATAAAGCCTTTCTGGGATCATGATTAAAAAGAGAATTATTCAAGTCACTCTTGAAGATATTTATTTTGTCGTTCGATGAAAACGTACATTGAATAATTTTTCAAATTCGTATTCAACATACATGATATTTTAGTTGTGTTTGCTACTATGATCAGCACAATAAAGCCTTTCTGGGATCATGATTAAAAAGAGAATTATTGAGGTCTTTTAATACAGCACAATCACTGACAATTGCAGTAATCAATACAAGAGATGAAATCTTCATTAAATTAAGTGTTAAATTTAAATGGAAAAATTGAACGTTTAAATATTGAACTGCATTTAAAATGATGGTATTTATAGTGGATGTTGATTTGTGGAATGATGCGTGGAATTAGAATTGGCGAGGTTATTGTTAACGTTGTAGCCGACCGTTTTTGTATTCGAGGCGCGTGGAAGGGCGGCAACTCGCAAATAAATACCTTCTGATCTAGTAAATATATTTCGAACGGGAGTGAATGGATATAGGGAGCTTACTCGGGGACTTACGCGTAATAGTTCCAAATAGGGTAGCGTTACACGTATCAGAAATCCATTTTCTCCCGCGTCGGAAAATCTTTAATCATGTTTTCGGCTTCCAATGTGCACTCCCTTTTTTTCCAGGCTGTGCAGGAGGAGAGTACGAAACTTTGTCAGAGAACTCGGGACTATCGCATTATTCAATGTTATATATTCAATTCATTGAAGTATTATTTTTTAATGTTCAAAGCTTTTTCACTTTATTTTCTTCTGTATGCAAATTCTCATTTTTATTACAGAAAACAAGAGACTCGCTATACAAAATATACAAGAATGTTCTTCAGTCTTCATTTAAACAGAAAGATATATTTTTTTATTTTACTAAAAATTTGGAAGCCATCGAGTAAAAGAGTTATTGTTAAGAAAAATGTTTTTTAACGTAGACATTAAAAGTGACAAGTGAGAGAATCATTTATAAAAAAAGGACAAGTATGCACTCAGTCTTCATTTAAATAGATCAAAGAATTTTGTAACATAAAATTGTGTTAAATCGTCGAATGGTTAATAAAAGCTTATCCAATTTTATTCAAGGAACAATGAAGAAGACTTTTTATAGCCACAGCACGCCCAAGTCTCAGCAGAGTAGCATTAAGTAAGAAAGTCTGTCCATTCAGGAATTGTAGGCGTGTCCAGTAGTGTACTAATCACATGTCCAAAGGACAAACCCTTACTCAGCAGTCGTATTAACAATGTATCTCAGTAATAGGTACCCCTTGGGCACGTCTTCATTAAGCTCATTGTTATCAAGCACTAAGAGAATTCATGATCCCGCCGCAGAAGGGATTGTAACTTAATTTATGAAATTTCACTCCGCATTCCTGGAAGATGTATTAAGAACTTGTCAACGCAAAGATGCAAGACAATTCAACCATTGATTCTTACCGCGTTAGCTACAACTATTAGGGTGCATTGAAAGTGACCATCCAAAACAGCCCGAGAAGAAGATTTCATAATTTAAAAGATGTTTAATAATGTTCCTGTAAATAATAATCACAGAAGAAATTATTATGATGTTCCTATGTGAATTATTAATCCCATCTCAATAAAACAATTTATTAAAAAATTATTTATTCTAAACTTCCAGTAGAAAGTATTAAATAAATTTCTTGATTCAAGTACATATTGTTACAAAAATTGCGAGGTATCCAAATAAATTCAGTCTTGTAATTTTTATAAGACAACGTGTACCAGTCGTGTATCAAAATTGATTAATTTTCGAGTGCATGATTATCTACCGTTTATTTATTACCAATCTTCATGAATTTGTTAATCTTCGATTTTGAAAGGACTCTGAAAGGATACAATAGCCAAGGGGTAGGAAAAGCGTAAAATTTCTTGATTCGAGCATATATTGTTATAAAAATTGCGAGTCATCCGAACAAATTCAGTCTTGTAATTTTTAGAAGACAATGTGTACCAGTCGTGTATCAAAATTGATTAATCTTCGATTGCATGGTTATCCACCATTTATTAATTTACCAATCTTCACGAATTTGTTAATCTTCGATTTTGAAAGGACTCTGAAAGGATACAGTAGCCAAGGAGTAGGAAAAGCATAAAATGAAGAAAGTATCAGCACAAGAGAACGTATCCTGCTTGGAGTAGCGGTCTGATCTTTCTTTCCGAGAAGATACGGCCTCGTACCCTTCGATCGGATGTATTATTTTAGTAAGAAAACGCCCGGGAGTAATCGCGAGTGCATAATGCAGACGCGCAGGACGTCAATTAGTAAGAATGTATACTGAGGTCCGTAAGGTATAGGAAACCACCTAGAGCTGTATACCTTGCATACACCTTAACTGGGGTTAGTAAGGGGTTAGCAAGGTATCAGGGGATGCTTAATGTTTAACTAGCCTCCATTACGCCTCCTGCACCGGTCTTCTCAGGAACCCCTTACCCCCTTCGCACCACCGTCATCCAGCATCCACTGACTCGTTCCTTCGGATCTTCTCCGCAGGAAATATTATAGATAGGGAACGGCTAAGAAGGATTGCATGGAAGTTATCCACTAATTCGTTGAATCATTTTCTCGAACCTCTTCTGGCGAACCTGTCCCATGATTCCCTCGCATACGCTCTCTTTATCCTATTACAATTTCGAGATTTCCTTTCAAAACGGGGGCAATCTACTGTTTCTATAATCAATTCTTCGGGGGCAACAATTTTGATCGTTTGTCAAGAAGTCGTAATAATTTAAGAATTTTTCGAGGACTTCTCTATTTAAATGAATATTTTTAAGACCCTTTTTGATGTAATACAATTATCTTTTAGCACTCGAGTCACTGAGGCGTCACTAAAAATTGTTGTACTATTATTTAAAATATTGTTTGCATTATTAGATATGTCGGTATCTAACCAATTACTAAATATTTAAGTATTGTATGAGGTATTATATCAATTCCATATCTACGAAATCTAAGAAATCATAGAGAATGGAAATATTCTAGACCAGAAGAAACGATTTGATTTTAAAATAACTCCGAGTGCAAAGGGTTATAATATATTTGGTTAGTCTATAAATTTTTGTTATATAAAACAAACATTTTAAGGGTTCTTTAATCATTTATTCGATCAATAGCAACTCCCTGATCCAATATAATCTTTTTGATCATCGTCGATTTTAAACGTCGAGATTTGCTGTACACAAGGCTTAATAAATTTGACGAGAAGCGGCTAGAGATAGAAAACGACGTCCTCCGAAATTTAATTTCTACGGTGGCAGTTTGTTATGCTCTTAAAACACTTTCGACAATTACGCCTGCGTGGCAACACGCACGCGAAGCTCAAACAGAAGCCATATCCATGTTTCAAAACGCAGTATTTTAGAGGTGAACCAGGACGAAACGAACATTAATTTAATTCACATAAAAGTCAACATTTCGGCCAAGTTGAGAAAATAATGTGACGTGTGAGCAGCACCAGTTGCTGCCTGTCCTTATGGTGTCGTTGTTTAATTTCCTCTTACCGGGATGTGGACGTAAATAGGAGCGGAGCGGAGAGAGCGATAGCAAGTAGAATAAATTCGCGTGCGAGCGGACAAGGAGCTATGAATGTTCTTAGGGCCTTTAGCCAGCCCTTTTTCTACACTAAAAATTCAAGAATATCCCGACTAGAATCGACGAGATCGCTGGGAGCCTTGGCTTTAACTTGGCTTTAATTTTAAATGTGTCAAAAGACACATAGAAAATTTTAAATCAAAATCAATCGAGACATTATTCAATAAATCTATTTCTTTGAATTAATTGGTGGTACAACCGAAAAGGGGGTGATTCTACATAAAAGTATAAGTATACGTAAAAATTGATTGATACAGCCGAGAAGGGGGTGATACTACATAAAAATATAAGTGTACATAAAACCGTGGTGGAAATAGTATTAAGAAATAAATTTCTCAGTAGGCGTGGCGCCATGAAATTGCATATCGGCAGTGGCTCAGTGCATTTTGTATCGGAAGGGCGGTTTTCTTGTTTACAAAAGGCGAAATCAGGCTCGGCAGTGCGTAAAGTGGATAACTTAACTGAATTCCTGTTGGCAGAGAGAGTTTCGTTTACCTAAGTCCTAAGATGTTAGAAGTTAAGGCTATTCGGCAGGCACCCATACCAAGGTCCTGCATAATTCATATGTAAGTAATACGTCTTAGTAGCTAGCATATCCTGAGCTAACGTACTCTGTCGTGGGCTTTAGGTTGTGTAGCCCTTCTCCCTGTCCCCTCACGCGATTCACAGTCCCCTCGTCACGACAGCGAGATATCCCTAATGGCAGTCTATCATATTAGCTACAAGACGGCTTGAGAGGTCGGCTACTATAACTAGATTTGCTCTACACCTACGACACAACAACTAATGATTTACCATCCATCACATTGTTAATACTAACTATGCTGAATGTTAACGTTAGGCGCTCGAGCTGTACAAATATTTCGAGAATTTTCGGTCTGGGTTCACGAGAGCTAGCAAAAATCAATTTCAGGGTTGACATATTAGATATCCTGCGGATCTTTTAACTACATGTACACTTATTTCTTTTTCGAATTAGTTTCTTGAATAATTTATACATTTTCTAAATAAAAATTATTTGTATTACTCGCAAGACGTATGGACCAATCAGGAATTAATTTCTATCTTTAATAGTTTCAGCTTTAGAAACATCCTTTAATGATAAAATTGAACTTTCTCGTTGCAGTTCTAATTATCAAAATATTAATTATCAAAATATATCAAAATATTCCGGAAATTTTTGAGTTGATATTAGCCATGCAACCTGTCAAATGAGCTTCGGAAAATGTTGCAGAATTAAATATCGCACGATTCGAGTTTCTGGATTTCACAGAATTTTGGCGATATAAGTGTCCGAGTGTTACGTCCAGGTGTAGAGCTATGCGGGAATTGTCAAATTATGTCGCGATGCCTTAGGCGGCCCCTTTCCCGAACAAGGCACGAGTCATTTCCATAAACGCATCAGAACCTCCACCGACATAAACTAACTTAACACTGACGATTCATACGCGGCGGCCGCGTACGAGTATGTCCGCGATTTATTAATGTCTGCATTTAGATATGGAGCCCCCTGAGGGTTCAGTGGGGACGGTTAGGACCCTCTCAAGTTCCGCTGTCAAATATCGACAAAAACGGCCGTAAGTCGCGCATGCTCCAGCACACGTGTTTCTCACCGAAGCCAGAAACGCCACGGACATCAAAACATCCTGTCTCGTATTGCTTTCGCTGAAAATTCGATAACTTCGCTCTCTAATGACCTGGAACGCCATTCAAGTCCTCGTCGTTCAACAATAATTTTCAAATTCGACGCAAAGGTACATAAAAAAAAATGTACATAAAACGAACACAACATTTTCCTAAATAAATCATGTTCGTCAAAGCAACCACTATTTTAATCAACGTATTGTGCCATTTTCTTGATTCCATTATGGAAATTGAAGTTTTTGGTCATTCACCTTTTTCATTTCAATCATAAGTAACATAAGTGACAAAAAGGAAATTTTAACAGGAGAGCTATTTAAAATTTATCTAAAATTGTCAAGTTTTTTAATTATATATCACTAACTTAGAAATGTAGAATAATTTGTTGTTATATACAGTGATTCCTACTAATATTCGGACACTCTTAAAAAGACGATAACTTTTTTAATATTGTACTATACGATTTGTACTTTTTTGGGGAAGCTAGAGCAATTAGTTTGCTACAGGATGGGAAAAAAAGTTTTTTTAACAATTGCAATTGATCGGAATTGTAGAAACAATACTAAAAGTTGCATTTTACAACTTTCTCGTATGGGCCTATATTGAAAATTCAAAAAATACGTTTTGCATATCCTGGAAACATATCCTGAAAATCTGCAATGAGCTACAAATGTTTAAAGATGGTAAAAATTGCAGATTTTCACGATTTTCAGCCTATAAATGCAGTAAATCTAAGGATACATCTTTCAATGCCTGTCGTTTTTTCCGCATCAACCGATTTCGATGAAACTTTCACAGTGCATATAATTGACACAGATCTACAAAACGTATTTTTTAAATTTTCGATATAGGCCTACATAAAAAAGTTGTAAAATGCAACTTTTAGTATTTTTTCTACAATTCCGATCAATTGCAATTTTTGAAAAAATTTCTTTTCACATCCTGTAGTAAATTAATTGCTCTAGCTTCCAAAAAAAGTTCAAATCGAATAGTACAATATTAAAAGAATTATTAATTCGAGTCACTGTAGATATTGCGTTAATTGTCATATACATTAGTTCCAAAGTACACCACAATTTATACATTTATTATTATAATGTTTTTAAAAATGTATTTTGAGTTGTGTCACTTTTCGTATGAATGAACGGTATAATCTTCGGTAACCAAAAGAATGCGAACTGGAAAATAAAATTTCAATACTCGAGCAAAGCGAGTTCTCGTAATTCCCATTGTGTTTGTTCTTTGGCTTAAGGACGCGCGGGTATGTGTGCGCATAGATTACGGGCACAGCTACAATAACGGACGACTGTTAAAGAAGGAAAGATGGTAAAGAGAAGTTGCCGGGCGAAGCAGAATTGCAGATTTTTCCGAGTTTGAAACTAGGCGTGCTCTTCAAAGCGGGATGCCGTTCTCACGGGATGGAGAGCAAGAGGCAAGGCAAGGTTTGGGGGCGCCGTCTGTAAGCCTGTTAAGGAAGAGTCACGAGTTTCCTCAAAGGAGCCGCGAATATTAAAATCACATTTTAACCCCCTTCTGTTTCGACGACAAACTCCATGACCGTGCAACGAGGTTAGTTAGGATTAAGCGGGCTTCCGGTAAACTTGCTGCACTCTGTTACTGTACACGGACACGCATCGCTGAATCGTTTGCTATCAATGAATTTTAAAGCGCCGCTAAACTCGATTGCCCCCGCGTTCATAACAATAACTTCCAGCCACGGTGTAACGTGTTTTACTTGTTAACCTGCGTGCACAACCGATATTTTCATGGATCGTCTGTGCCGTTATTTTCTATATTGGCTGCGGGAATAAATTCTTTATGATTTTTTTCTAACTTCGTTAAAAAATAGTTACAGAAAATATTCGTTGTTGCATTCTGCTCTCCGAAATTATTTTCTTCCCTTTCTATGCACTTACTTCATTTCATAAATGATTAATGAATAGACCGCGGATCTCCATGCAAAATAAAGTTTGTATGCAAGCTAAAGTAACCAAGTAAAAATTTACTTTCTTTATGAATAATTTTAATATATTGAGAATAATATATTGGGTATGGGAATAAGTTTCCGCCCTGTTTTGTTGAAAAAAAGCGTATAAATCATACCTATAACGTGTAAATGTTTTCCAACAGTAGATCGATCGACATTTAATTCAATTGACAGTTCTTCAAGTGTTTGACGTGGATTTTCATCAAGTAATGCAAATGAGTATCTTCGAATTTTTTGGCGCACCGTCGCGATCTTTGTCCCATACGTCGGAATCGTGGTTTTTAAACCGCCGAAACCATTCTTTACAACTTGTATTTGATGGATCATCGTCTTCGTAAATATCCACGAGCAAACGATGCGTTTCCGTACCTTTCTTTAAAACAAAATAATGCAACATAACTTCCAACAAATGCTGCTTATTTGGAACAAAAGTTGACGTTTCTGATGCGAAAAAATTGACTGCTGAGTTAGGGACGATGAACAGAACCGCCTGTGTTGAGTTAAGAAAGCCATGAAACGTATATACATAAAATATACGCTTTGAATAGATTTTGAAAAACGTATATTTACGGACGTAGCAGCGAAAATGTTAAGTACAACGACATCTGTTAAAAGGGCGGAAACTTATTTCCATACCCAATAGATTCTTAAACGAAAGAAATTCTTTTTTGTCGATCGTAATTATTGAATAAACTTTTTAATGATTTCGGCGCATAGATTCGATCTAATTTTGAATAACAAGCAATTTTGCAAATTTTTAAATTATTCTCAACGTTTCGATCCGGATATGGATCCTTCTCAAAAGAAATTGCTGTAAAAAATCGTATATTTTAAGGTGTGTTAACTGAATAGGGTATTGGCTATTATATCACGAGAAATTTCATACTTGCTGTGTGAAAACAAATTCTTTACATAACTTATTGAAATTTGGAAATACACGTGGTGAGCTGCACGTTGGTTGGCATAAAACTGAAGCCATGTGAACGTTAAGGCTGAACTACACCATACAAAGGCACGATGTATATCAACAAACACATTCTTGAACTCTTGTCATCTCTTTACAGTTTCAAATTGCACCTATTCGTTTTGATCGTAACTGCATAAAATCCGCAGTTATTTGTAAGGGTGCCAACAAAGTGCCAAGGACAATAGAGTTTGCATAGTAGCATGCATCCCTTGTCAATGATTGCCTCGTTTCTTCGAAAACCGCAGTCAAAGGACATGCTATCCTAGCGAAAGGAAGTGCATCGCGTTCTCCAATCCAGAACGGAAAGAAGGAACGAATGAGCGAACGAATGTGAAAAAGCGGGGCAAGAGGAGGCTGCTAAATGACAGGAAGGAAGACTTGTAGGTTATCGTCGACAGAAAAGTTTGGAAAGTTAGTAGTCGCCATGCTAGCAGGACATAGAAGCACGCAGGACATGACGCCGTGGCGGGCCGTACAGGGGTTGCCATGGTGATCTCATGGGGAGGGCATTCGCCCTCTCTCACCCTCAACGAGAGAAGATAATGCCGCCTGCCTGCCTTCCTGCCTTCCTCTGCCTAGCTTGCCTGCCTGCCTGACTGCCTGCCTGCCCGCCCGGTTGCCTTTCTACCGATGTCGCGCTACCAACCGCCGCGATATCAGAAGCCTTGGCAATAAAGCAAACATCTATGCTCCACGGAAGTTTACGAGAGGATCCGGTTTTCGAGATGCGCAATTACGAGGCGACAACCTACTCGATATTTTGCCTTTGTGCAAGACTTCCCGCAACGGAAGTCATTCCGACCACAACTCGAGATAAACAACGAGGCGACGTTTCAACAATCTTCTTTTTCACTTTGATCGATAGTTGAGCACTTGGAAATTGCCTCTTCGCTGTTCCATGCAAAATACAAATTTTCTAAGTCGATACCAAGAAACAGAAACCAAATGAAAATGCATTTTCTCTTTTAATAATTTTGAAAATCCGCAGTCTACGAAACATTACTGTTATTTAATAATGCTATTTGCCTAGGTAAACAATTTTTCGTGAATCTCACGCCTTCTCAAGGATCTTTTTCTAGGCCTTGTACTACCAGCTAGATGACACCTTTAACATTTTAACCACAGAGACGTTTCTAGTGGTGTTCGCATTGACTCTAACGTCAGTTTCGTCGCATTGTCGTTATGAAGCTACAGGAGAGGGATAGAAGATTTGTGAATTATGAATCGTTTCGAGAGGCTTAGAATGTTAGAGGAAGTCCTCCGGCCGTCCTCGCAGGCTTCCTGAACGTTAAGACATACGTGATGCGGATGCTTCGACAAAGTGTCGTCGTATTTTTAGTTTACAACGTCTAACAGTCGGCGGGAGGAGAGACGCGGAGCCGAGGGAAGAAGGAAGCGGCTGACAGTGTGAGAGAGTACCTGAGCGCTTCAACGATTACGGGGGGTGGAATGTGGGGTGGTTTGGTGGATACGGGGAGTGATACCAGTCCCAAAGGTGTCGTTACAATTAGACAGCGCTGCCAACTGCTACGGTCTCAACCGCTAAATAACTTACCGGTGCTGACAACCCGACCACACACTGTTACCGCTCATCGTGCCGCATACATTTAATCGCAAGTGTTCGCGCCCGGGAACACTGACAATCGGAAGTCAATGTCGACCGACTATCGATGAGCGCGCCATTTTTGATATCGGTCAAAATATGGAGCTCCAAAGACGTTGGCAAAAGTAATTAGTAGACTGCGAACCTTTATGCAAAATAAAAATTGTCTGCATCGATTGCAAGAAGTAGAAACTGAATTGAATGTTATTTCTTCCCTTAATGATTTTAATAGAGAAGTCATATATTGACATCTTCGTTTTTTTAAATTTTCCAACAATTTTGAATTTCGTCTACTCAAGTTTGCTATAAATGCATGAAAATCCGCAGTCTAGTAATTAGTTTTCAGCAAAATCGATCGTCTATTGGTAGGCGGTGGATTCTTTTGAATTTATTTCAAGTCAAGGTCTCTGCACAACATAAAATGTATTTTTTTCAGAAAGGGGTCTGAAAACACAACAAAATGGCAGCACGTTAATTTTATTTTTACCAGAAATACACTTGCCTTCAGTAAAAGAAATTTCCCTTTATTCTAACATTTAAGAAGAGAGTTTTTAAAAAATGAAATGTATTTGAAAAAAGGCCTCCGATCAATAAAAGAAATATTTCTTAATCCGACGTTTTTGAGGGTCTCCAAAAAATGTAGTTTACCCTTTGCACTCGGAGCTATTTTAACACGAAAATCAAACGTTTCTTCTGATCTAGAATATTTCCATTCTCTATGATTTTTTTAATTTGATAGATATGAAATTGATATAA
The DNA here is from genome assembly GCA_028455795.1 of Lasioglossum marginatum. Lineage (NCBI taxonomy): Eukaryota > Metazoa > Arthropoda > Insecta > Hymenoptera > Halictidae > Lasioglossum > Lasioglossum marginatum. The sequence continues at coordinate 5,632,851 of CM052266.1, read as the reverse complement.
TACTTCATACAATGCTTAGATGTTTAGTAATTGGTTAGATACCGACATATCTAATAATGCAAACAATATTTTAAATAATAGTACAGCAATTTTTAGTGGCGCCTCATAGGAGCCACTCGAGTGCTAAGGGTTAATTAGTAAAAGAAATGTTTCGCTTCTTTTGACGTTTTAGAGAGTATTTGAAAAATGAAGTGAATCTGAAAGAAAAAATAATTGTTCGCCTGTTCTGATATTTTAGAAGGAAGTTTTCAAAAAAATGAGGTGTATGCAACATTTAAAATGCTCTGTGATTTTATGACGTTGTAACACGAAGGTTGATGTTGAAGTGAGGAGGTCATGCAGCTCAGACATAGTTCGTTTGAAGACAAAATATAAAGAGCGGAGGCATCGTGTTCGCAAAAGCCGCGCCTCGCGCCTGCGCCGGCTGTTTAGGACTCGAACGCTGCTAGAAAGAGGTGACGAGAAGGTGAGGAGAAAGAGGATGAACCTCCGAAGGAAGAGGACGGGGTTGTCCCTGGAGTATCGACTTGCCCCACGGGACTCAGCAGTCGATAGTCCCGTGAGGTTCGCGATCTCTTTCTCGGTCCTGCGACTCCTAATATCCTTTCTTTTTCGCCGTCTCTCTCTCTTTCCTTCTCTTCCCATGAATTCTCTCCTTTCTATTTAAACACCTATGGCCAGCGCCGGTCATGGAGCCGTTTCACAGGAAGGAAAACCTGGGGTTCTAAGAAACAATTTTGCTCCAAGATTTTGATTGTATTGATTTTGAGCCAGGGGCTTTCTTTATTAAAGTTAGTGAACTTATTGGGTGTACAAATTAATTCTGTATCTTACAAATTTGACGACCTGAGTTGTAGCTATTATAAATTTTAACCCTCTATTGCATGAACTTTTATGACGAATTGAAAAAATATATATGTGGCTATTAGTCTACTTAAAAATAAATGTGGTCATGAAATAAATAATAAAATTTTATTAGAAAATGTTATTTATTGCATTTTATGACTGTTCCTGTATGGCAACTTTATACATATGCGCAATGTTCCCATTTGGAACCAACATGCTCAGAGTCTTCAGTATTGTCTACTTAATTTACTATTGAACACTTGAAATTTAAGCCTCCAATTGAGAACGGAATGCAATAGAGGGTTAAGCACACAGGTCATTAATATTGGTATGTCGTATGAACTGCTATTTTTTGCTCACGGTATACATAATATAAATCTGAGGAATGTTATGAGTCACGGGTTTAAATAAAATTGATGAACAACTGGCAAAGTGGATTTAAGCACCAGCATCTGAACAACGGGAGAACGTTCCGCGAGGGTTGATAAATAAATAATTAAGGAAACGAAGACAAAGCGTCATTTGACTGTGAGCTAGAAGAACAAGACGTCTTGGTAGAGTGAGGTTTCTCCCAAGATTGTATAAAATTCTATACGTTGTATCGCAGACGCCTACTCCTTCATGCCTACGACCGCCGACCCTCTTTCAGCCTACCGCTCTCGCACAAAAGGCTCGCTGCTCCGCCTCCGAGAATTATCCGCGCAACTTACAACCCCTATTTTTTCCGCCTTCTGCAGATTTCTTGTTCCCCGGCTCCCGGAACGAAGGGTCTCAAGCTCCTCGCACAGTAAAGCGGGGAATGAAAGTGAATATTGAAATATTATGTCCTTTACGTATATCGGGTTATTACAATGCAAACCGAATCTCCAATTTGACTAACCGGATCCTGGAGAACGTCGATCCACGAAACCAACCCCTAACACCTTCCGTAAAAAACCAAGCACAATTGATATTTTTTCCTGACGTTCAGGAACCTACCTACATAAGTTTACATCATGTAATTCAACTATATTCCCATAGGTAACTTCATTAACCCCTCAGGGACGACTGCCAGTTACAGATGTTCTGTAACAGCAAATTGGTGCAAAAATCAATGCCGAGTCTGACTCGATATAGGACCAGAAAGGGTTGGAGTGGAAAAAGAAAGTGTACGAAAATTGACGGACATTTTGTGCACTTCTTATTAATTGGTACGAAATTCGCAAAGTGTAAAACGAAAGTGTTCGAAAATTAACAGGACATTTTGTGCATTTATTATTAACCCTTTACACTCCGAATTATTTTTCAATTTTGTTGCCAACTCCCTACTACTTTACGTGTTTTATTTGAAATTTACTTCAAAATATACCTCTCAAACTTTGTTGTAATTTATATTTGCGGAACTTCTATTTGTTTTTTACTAAAAAATAGGACAATTAAATAAATAAAGAAGAACCAAATACATGTAAAAACCCGTTTCATTTACATTTTTCTTTCTCTGATGTCGAGTCGCACTCGAGAAAGGAGTGCAAAGGGTTGAAAAGAGAAACAAAAAGTGGTACGAAATTCGCAAAGTGTAAAACGAAAGTGTTCGAAAATTAACGAAGGATATTTTGTGCATTTATTATTAACCCTTTGCACTCCGAATTATTTTTCAATTTTGTTGCCAACTCCCTACTACTTTACGTGTTTTATTTGAAATTTACTTCAAAATATACCTCTCAAACTTTGTTGTAATTTATATTTGCGGAACTTCTATTTGTTTTTGACTAAAAAATAAGACAATTAAATAAATAAAGAAGAACCAAATATACATGTAAAAACCTGTTTCATTTACATTTTTCTTTCTCTGATGTCGAGTCACACTCGACAAAGTAGTGCAAAGGGTTAAGGAACATATAAGGGTTGAAAAGAAAAACAAAAATTGGTAGAAAATTCGCAAAGTGTAAAACGAGTATGAAAATTGTGGGATGACATTTTGTACACCCGTTATTAAGGTACGCGTGAGGCTTGAAACATGTATTAGCAGGAAATTCGCAAATGAACCGTACAGTCTGCAGGTTGAAGTCTAGGGTTAAATCTTCGCCGAGAATTCGATTTCGGCCGGTGGCAAAATCGAAAGTCGCCCGGGCATAATCCACGTGCGGTCGCAAGGTCGCAGATGTATTGGCGCGTAGGGAGCCGGAGTAAGGGCCTGCTTTCCCTTTTCGAGGGCTGGGGAGCTGGCCACGAGCCTTCGGCGGTTCCTGGTGGCCGCAGGAAAATTCAGAAAATGTTCTGACCATTACGTAATACCCAACACGGCCATAGATGTATCGTCCGGGCCGTTGTCCAGCCTAACCTTGTTCACCGAGGACAGAACTTTCGCAAGTAGGTTTCTGCTGGAGAGGATCTCCAGAGACTTCCATTTTGACTCTGGGGATTAGGCGTGACTCCGCCCACTCGCTGCCAAAGTTTTGTCCCCTGCTGGGCTCTGTTGGACAGAAGCGAAAAGCCACGCGATATTGATGACTTCTTTTTCCGTTTGAAAAGGAGAGTCACGGAAGAAAAGCGAAGCAAGGATATATAGACTGTACAGACACACGCGCGCGCGCACACAGGACAGGAACTACCGTTGGCGGATGGTCTGTGTTTTTCTGGGTTAGATATCGCGGGCTACTGCACGGCTATACCCTCATTATCGGGAATCGTTGTCTCCCAGTTGTCGGGTTAATTGATATTGCTTCTCGCCTCTGGCATGCGGTAATGATTCTGATTGAACGTGCTCGTAATCTCAACGATTCACCTGCCGGAAGAATCGTAGGCCTGGCAATCACTATGCTTTGTCAAAAAGGGCCGTGATCATTCTCTGTTCCGCTGTAGTCGATAAAGGAGGCTTCGTTAGGGTGGTTGTTTCCTGGCTAACAATTGAAATCGAAGTACTCGTTAGGAGATTGAACAGGTTCGTATCAATCGTTAATTTTTTAAAGACAATCGAGTGCCTCTTAATACCATTTTGCAATTACATCGGTATTGCTGTCTGGTCGTCATTTTTTCGATCGGTGGTCATTTTTTCCGAAACAATAGACATTATTGTTGGATTGATATAGGGTTGAAATTGTCAGAACGGAAGCAATAATTGCAAGGGTTAACTTGTTTTCGAATTGGTTTAGGCGCGCCGCGTGTTTTCTTTATTCACTAAAGCTTTGTGTATAAACCTTGTGTAAGGAGTGGCACAAAGTTTGGGGTTGGTCGGACAACGGCATCATAAGTCGGGAGTGGTTTGGGGGTTGGGTGGCGGTTGGGGTGGCGAGGGTCCCTGAAGGCGGCAGGCTAAATATATCCACCCCCGACAACCCTCGAGGGAGAATGTCAAGACAACATGGCCGACGCCCGTCATCCTACTAGCAACCCTATGTGTACACTGCTCCATGTTCGACCACCCTCGTGCCTCAAGAACGTTCAAAGATTGCGATATCGTTTTAGTTGAAGAATTCGAGCCTTCGGTTTTATTCACATTTTCCGCGCGATCGTTAACCCTTCGCAGTCAGACATTCTTCATGGTCGAAAAACTATTTTCACACATTTTTTAACGACGTGTTTTCATTGTCTTCAGTGCTGTTCAGTGGCTCTTTACACCGTCGACACTGAACTTCAGCTGTGGGAGGATTAAAAACAATCGCGAACAGAAACACCATAATTGTGGGAAGCGGTTCGGTGACCGTTTCAATAACATGTAGATCCTTTACAGAAGTCGTCATGGCGAATTTGTCCGAGTCGCATCGCGTTCGCAAGCACACCGGGCTCGGCGCGTAGCTACCGTGTATAAGTAGCAGTCGCGGTGTATACGTGGCGTTATCGCTGCACCAGCGGCTAAACCCGCACACACTCACACAAAGCCAGAATGGAGGAGGACGTACTGTATCGCAGCTACGGTGGAGCCAAGTAGCATTTGCATGAATTTGTTGGGCCGATATCCAGACAAGGATCGTGCTTTAAGCCGAAGGAGCCCGAGCACCGAGAGCTGCGTGATCTTCGGAGTCGCCCGAGACGGACTCCTTTAACAACTGCCTGAGGGGAGATGAGTTTTTTCAATTTGTTAATTCAGCCGGCCGATTCTGAGGGTAGCTAATTTCAAGCCAACCCTCTTCTGCTTCTTCTTCTTCTTTCTTCCTCGTCGCCGTCTTGTTCTACTCGGCGACACTTTCCTCGGCCTCTCCTGCCAGCGACGTAAACTCTCGTCTTCTCTCTCGCGATTTTTAATCTTTGCTATATTTCTTCGGTCGTCTCCGCTGATCCCCGTTGTCTCGAAGGAACACGGAAGGTGTTCGGGATGTAACTGCACCCGAAACTTCCCTCAAATCCGATTGCCGGCGATGAATCCCCCGGATTCTATAAAACACTCTCGGGGATAATAATGCAAATTCTTCCGACGAGCATTCTTTACGAGCCTCGGCCGAGCGGGGCTGCATATCCGTGACGCGAAAACGCAATTCTGAAGATTGTGGAGGAAATCGCACCTCGATTTCGCCGATCGAGCACGGATTATTATTTGGTTGTTGCATGTGAAACGCACGATATTGAATAATAACGTTAATACTAAATCTACCGAGCACTAAAAGCGATTAAAATTTTTTTAGCTTGCAAAAATAACAAGGCTGTATTTATTTAGATATTACGCAATTTTTATTACAATATGTACTTGCATAAAGAAATTTATCGAATCAATTTCCATGTAAGCAAAGAAAAAATTTCTATGCAAGGTGAAAAATATAAAACCGGTCATTTGACCGGTAGTGTTAAAAAAGCATTGCTTTCTTCTAAGTGACATTTATTGATCAGGGTAACCGTTAACTATTATTTTACAAATTTAGATGAAGTGCGAATACATAACAATCACATTGATTAACAGCGAAATAAATTCTATTTGAAGTTAAAATTAAATATCTGAATGGATTTTTGTTTAGATATTTAATTTTGACTTCAAATAGAATTTATTTCGCTGTTAATCAATGTGATTGTTATGTATTCGCGCTTCATCTAAACTTGTAAAATAATAGTTAATGGTGTCTATGTCTGGAGATAGAACCTTAAAGATCCCTCTTCCATTCCGAACCTTAATTCCTCGATAATTCTCCAGGAATTTGTTATATTATTTCCGGTTTATCGAGTGATAGCACGGAAATAAGAGTATGAATACTTGAATCCAGAAGATAGTCGTCTGATAGACAGCAGACCCGAGCAAATCTGTTGCGATGCGAGCCTGTTTTGACATAAGTATGAACAGTGATTGTGGCTAACAATAGATGTATAGTACGTTGTTGTATGGAACCTTTCCGCGGTACGTGCCACGAGTGCGGAATCTTTTTCGTGAGGCCAGCATGAAATAACTGCACCAGCGAATTGTCTGCATAAAATATTCAAAGGCAAGGTGAGGGACCAGTAAGATGGCTACGCGTACGGGCGCATTTCTCGTAGCCAGGACCGTTATCCATTCTAAAATGTGTCGAGGCACCATATACTCTTCTATCTTTCTCGATCCCTTCTCCGTTTATTGTTCTCATCGAATCCATTCTCAATATCCAACAAAACTAAATCCCGCTAGTTATTTAAAACACCTATTACGAATTAGCAGAGTAGTCTAAGCTCTAATCTTCGTAAACATTGAAAATGATTACTGGAGTTCTTAATGGCAGAAAGACAATTCTTTTTTATAATTAGAAATGGAGATTTTCCGAATGGAAAGGGTTAGAGTCATAATGTCAGCGAGGAAGTATTGAAATAATCGGGTATCACGATGAAACGGTACGCGAAACAATTTCTCGCCTCTCTAAACTTGCTGGATCGGGATTCCGGTGAGTTTTCGAAGAGTGTCAAAGTATGCGCAGGAGTCGGTCGACGAATTGCCGTAGAAACAGCGTGGGAGGATGGATAGCTGCAGAGGCAGAGGGTGAAAGAAAGATAGAGACAAAGAGAGAGGGAAGAGAAATCGGGGAAGAGCGTGAGCGGCTGTAAACTGGGGTGCCGTTTGCGTTCTCTATTTAGCCATTTCAGATCAACCTTTCTCTGTACCTTTTTATAGTCTTTTTCTTTCGCTCAGCCGCCATCGTCCCAGTAGACGAGAGACTCGAATTGAATTCCTTGCGATACGGGTAGTTGGATTTACATGGATACTGAATGCGCACAATCCTCGACCACCGGACCTCCTTTTTACAGGACTGCGGACTTCTTGTTATCAGCGTACCGATTGATATCGATCAATACCGTGCGCAAATTCTATTGCATTTAAATCGCGCCGCTCTTTCGAATTCAACGAAACTGCACGATGCGCGCCGAATCCATTGAATATCACATCCTTGGTCAACACGACCAAGAAACGTGATCTTAAACGGAGAAATGTTTTAAATGCAATGAAAAGAAATAAAATAAATACAACGAAATAAAATAACTATGATTAATGAGATTTAATAAATACAAGTATTCACATCCTTGGTCAACGCGACCGAAAAACGTGATCTTAAACGAAAATTGTTTAAAATTCAATGAAATGAAATAAATTCATTGAAATAAAATAACTATGATAAATGAGGTTTAATACATACAAATATTCTCTCATCCCTATCAATTCAAGAGAAATATGATTTTTGCCTTGAAACGCATTTCTGTACTTCGAACTAATATCAAATTACAACGCAAACATGCTACGATCGAGGGCTACAATGCTAGGATCGAGAAATAGAAAATGAATTTTGATCGGTAGAACCTGCGTACTTAACCAGTAAAAGAAAATATTGCGGATATAAAAAGCCACGCAGGGAAAATGCAGGAAATGGTATGAAAATATCGAGCGAGCTCGTCGACTTGTCGATATCGCGATAACGAATCGTTCTCTCTGTTTTGAGCACGCCGGGCGTGGAAATGCGAGTGATGAGATGTGGAAGAAAGGAAAAGTGGAAAGTTCAGTTGCTCCGTTTTCAGACGCGACATAAAGTTCTAGTGGATGTTCGATTGGTAGCTACACTCGGAGAGGGTGAACCTGTATGTAAGGATGCCTATCGGAAACGCCGTTTGCCGTACATTTATTGCCTCCGTCCGTCCTTTGCGCTTCCTCACCGGGTTACGACGTTATATTTGATATTGGATAGACTCCCGCATATGTATCATTGGCCTCGTAAAACCTGTCATAAATAATATTAAATAAATGTAATACGCCTAGTAAAATGCCACTTAGCTTCGCCTCTCGAAGAAACTCGGCGCGACACGACGTGTACGTATCCCGTCTTCCGGAAAAACGTAATATCCTCGTTACACCGCGGGGAGGAAAAAAGTCAATGTACGCCGAAATACTACGGGACGCCGTAGTGTCTATTTCCCGGAGAAATATTCTAAACGCCGTCCGCGAGATGCTCATCTTTGATACGTGGAATACAACCGAATCTCCTATCCCGTCTTCTTGCTTTTGTTCAGATGCACTCCGCTTGGCTAGCAATCTCGGGGAAAACGATACTCGAAAATAATCATTAACACTAAACCTCCTACTGCCGGTCAAATGACCCGTTTTATATTTTATATTTCATTACAATTGAAGAAACTATGAAGTTGCTTACATGAAAATTGATTCGATAAATTTCTTTATCCAAGCACATATTGTAATAAAAGCCTTGTCATTTTTGTAAGCTGAAACATTTTAATCGCTTTTAATGCTCGGTAGATTTAGCGTTAAGACGCCAGGATCTTTGTTCTAGAAACTCCGAAACAACGAGGACAGTTGTCCTATCCGATTACTTTTCTCGTGTAAAACAATAAATTCCTCTGGAAGCTGCAGAAATCAGGTGTCGGGTATAACCAGCGTCCCCTAAGTGGTCTCCATGTTCATCGCGCCAGCAAAGTTGCACGCGTGTCGCTAGATTAGTCGAGATCTTCGGCTCGTCATGGCGAGACCCTCCGGCCATAATTCACGGTAGCAGGGGTCCCCGGCACATGAGGCCCCGGAGTGCTTTGGTTCTTGTTCGGCGTCGGATACATAAAACATTTAACGACTAATTTCTCAGCAGGTCGTAAGTTTCGGTATAGACGGTGTCAGGCAGATTGCGGAAAAGAGGATCGGTCCTGATGACGCCGGTTGCCGGTCATCGGCAGGTTTTGACGGGTCGTGACAAATGCCCGTGTCACCAGGACACGCATCGCATCGGGGACAGGCCTAACAGTCGAAGAGTAGGGTCAACGGGTCAGGCAAACGCCAGGCGCCCCACTCGTCCTCGTGATCTGGTTCTCGTTCTTTGCTCAAAAGACATTTCCTTTCGGGGGGACCGAGCCACGACGCTTGTTTCCTTTAGCGAGTGCCCTGTACCTCTACCTCTCTCTCTCTGCCTCTGTCTCTCTCTTGTCTCCCTCTCCAGTAGCCCTCGTATTTCGCTTTCTTCTTTCCTGTGTATCTCGAATTACAAATTATACTAGCAATTAACGACGAGTCGAAGGCTTGTAGGATCCTTCCTCGGCGAGCCGATCGACGTACCAGCGATTAATACCGGTGCCTATCTACCCGCGGTTGTATCTACAAGGAAACTTAGTTACCAACGTCCGAGGAGGTAACTCTGCGCGCCGGTTTTCAGGGGACACGATTTTTTCCGAGCGACGCTACCACTATGGCAGTGCGTGTCCTTAACAGAGGAGTCCGCGTTATGCCGAATGGCGCAATGCCTGTCGGAGCGAGCGCGCCGCGCGGACAAGGTCCTTGCAACGGAGTATGTCACTACGGATCACCGTTCGAAAAGGAAATCGACGATTATGTCCTGGAAATTACGATCCTGTAACAGCGGATGCCCATGATTAAATGCTAGAAGCTGTTGGCCGCCGATGTTCGGATCGTGTGCCGACAACGTGAGTGAATTATCAAGTGCGGCCAGTTATAAAACTAACTGTCCGAGGATCGATTATGGATACGGCACACGAGCGATTTTAATTGGTGACGTAACCCCGCTCGGTCGAGGAAGATCTACCCGCGTGTAATTGGTTGGAAAAATCACATTTTTTTGCGCGAGGCTGCCGTAGTCTGTCTTGGAAATGTGCCTGTGAAGTTTGATAGATGTGCGATCGATTTTATCGTTGCCCGTCGCAGGAGTATGTTGTCTTCGATTCAGGTTAGGTATACGGGTGTTTAGATGTTCGGTATTCATGATGAAAATGGATAAGCGGAATTTAAAACAGTGTATGTATTAAAATAATTGGAGAACATCGATTAAAGTGGAAACAATAAACCGGATAGAGAGAACTGCGGAGTGCAATGCATAATTCGTCGGTTGTCCCGGTCGATTACGGCGCGCCGATTAATTTATATTCAGGAACGTGGCCGGAGTAACCGTTCCATTAGCTTTTAACCGCGTTAACCGCGTTTTTTCCCCCGGGCCGTTCTTTGCCCCGGCCAGAAGTTCCTCGTTTGACAATGAGAGGCTGGCAGGCGCAAGCAGCCAGATCACTCTGCCAGATGCCTCCGAATCGCCCACCGTGATAACATGCGCCGGTTGAACGCCTCGTAGCGAGCTCAATCTGGGTCTTCCGAATTGAACGTCTATCGTTTAATTAAGAATGATTTACCGATGACAGTCGGTCGGAAAGCCGGCCAGCCAGTCAGCTAGCTAGCCATCCAACCAGCCAGGCTGGTGCGCTGGTCAGACAGGTACTGCTTGTACCATTCATTGTGGCTCGGCAATCAATGCAGGAATTATCCTCATTAGGTTGATTTTCAGTCTGGCTTCTCTCCGGGCCTGGCCTCTCCGCTTGGTAGCCTCTCTCGTGCAAACATCTTGTTGACGAACCGAGAGGAACGGAGAGGCACGCCGAAGAAAAGACGATGTCGGAAGAGCAAGAAGGACGGAGAAGGGCGCAAACGGTACGAAGAGGGATAAGAAGAGAATGAGAGGAGAGAAGGAGAAGAGACGTGGAAGTGGAGGATCGGGAGAAGGATGACGAGAGCGAGCTATTAGATCGAGAGCTGGTTGCGTGCAGCTTAAAGAAAAACTGGAAATCCGCGGTTCTTGACGGGCCAGGAGATCCCTGGGGGGACTAAAGGGAGGGAACCCCGGGGTACTCAGGACTCTCTATCTCTCCCGCTTTCCTCCGGTCCCGCTCTTCTTTCCTTCTTGCCTGACAAAAAGGAGTCGCTGACTGCGAGTGACAACTTAGCGAGCCGGAGCTCACCTCACTGTCCACCAGCTCTCGGCCACACACAGACCGTCCTCCGTGATATGACACGTCTTTTCCTGCGATAGAATTCCCTGCCCGCGAAAGAAATGCCCGGTGGTAGGGACCCCTTTCGTCGAAACAGATCCAGAACACCGCTTAATGATATCGTTGAGCTGCAACGGGTTTGATAGATCTTGTCAAATGTGATGGATCTCGTCGAGCAAGATACCGGACGAACCTTTCACGCAATAAGCATACAAATTCGCGACAGGGTCTCCTCTATTTTTAACGAACGCCGCGCAGCGGGGTCGCGGCCCCGAAAACCTGGCAGGAAGTCGAAATATGAAAATTCAAGAATTCAAGAATATTCTCTTATGGAATCAGTAAAACATAAGGATGTGCAAAAGTCATTTGAGTTCAAAATTGGTCACTGCTATTATTGAGTTTAGTTATGGAGTGAAAAATAGCTGTTCTCATAAGTATATTTTTACAAGTACGCGGTAATATTTACCAAACAAATTAATATCTAGAGGAGAATGGTACAAACACGACCTGCACAGATAGTTGCGATGGACAGGGGCATTATTGGCCGATGTTCGTCTATTCAGGTTACAGGGTTGCTGGCAACGTGGCTATAGAAAAGTGTAGGTAAGAGAGCAACTAGCACGGCCATATGTCGAGCATGGAGGAGTTTGCGTTTGCGTTGCGACATGTAGTCGCCCTGGGCGACAAGGGTGGCGGGTGAAATGCATTTTGTCCCCCCCCCCCCCCCACCCCTCCCTTTCCTCTCGAATTTCGAATTCTGGTTCCCGCTACCGGGTTCTCTCTCTTCTTTCTCTCTCTCTCTCTCTCTCTCTCTCTCTCTCTCTCTCTCTTTTTCCTTCCGTTTGTCCTTCTCCACACAGTTGTCTACCTACCTACCCTACTATAGCCGCAAGAGCAACGGGTAACGTTATTTCGATTTACATATATGTTCCTTTTCAGACCTTGATGGCTGCGCCGACCGACATCAGCGATATTGTCCGACGTTTCGATACTGGTTCGCTGATTTTCTTCGCATGAATCACTATGGAACACCTCTGTGACATGTCTTCTCTTTTGGTATCGCGGGGGGTCAAAGGGAAAATCGGTTTTTAACCCTTCGCGAACGAACGTCTCACGTACGCCAGTGGAAAAATGATTTTAGAAGTTACCTCGAATTGGTAAAATGTAATAGGAGACAATGGAAGATATGTCATTGAGTAAATATCTTAATTTTGTCTTTGAATTTTAATTTAAAACTGCTACGAACTTTCGTTCCAACTCAATACATCAATTCTGCTAGTTGTGAACAAGACAAATTGAAGCCAGATAGCCAGGTACCCAGGTGTTGACAAGAGGATGAAGCTTAAGACGCCGGATCGCACAATGGACTTTCCACACCCAAGAATTAGCCGCTTAGGCGACCGTGGTCAGTGCGGTGTCTAAATGGGCATGACGCAAAAGTTTAGCAGATGGGATTCCGGTTAGGCTGATCCGTCCAAGTCCTCTGAAGGGGTCTCGCGCGGTATGTCCTGTAATTGATAGCGAGCACAGTGGGCTCGATGAGCCGTAGGAAAATAATAAGCCGTCGTAGTAGCCCACTAGAACACGGTATTATTGCCTTCAGTTGGGATGGGGGATGTTACTGGGGCGTCGTCCAAGGGAAGGGTGGCTCGACACAATGTATGCACCCTCGCGTGCACCATCGTGCTCGGATATCTTGGTCTTAGGGTGTATTGGATGTCTATATTCGCACCCGTGCAGCATCTCGGCTCGATAAACTAACTCCCATTCTCTTTCTACCAGCAGAACCCGGAATTCCACAGAATTATCAGCCGGTTCTACATCGTAGATGTTGCCGACGGTATTATACACTGATTATGCGTTTTGGGACGTGATTTAGAAGTACATCTGCTTGGTCATTAAGCTGGCGCAGAGAAAATGTTCGACTTATAATAAACATTAAAATGTTCATATTAACTATTTGAGGACGAAGGTCCATAAAGTTTTAACATCAGGACTATGCACCTGATTGATCAATGATTAGTTTATTGTTAGGAGTGATTCTGTTCCTCAGTATCAGAAATTTTTGCAAATCGTATCAAGAAGTTGTGTTCTGGGACGTGATGTAGAAGCAGAGTGGGGCAAAAATTTAATCAACGATTGACGATTCAATTTCTACTTCAATTGTTAATCGCAATCAACAATTAAACTCCTACTTTAGTCGTTAATTGCGCTTAACGATTACATTCTTTTCAATTGTAATCGTCAATCGGATAATTGATTAATGATTAACTGAAACGAAATACAGAATCAAAACTGTAAAAAAATGTAAACTGAGTTTTTGTTGAGATATATTTGAGTGATTCTGTTCCTCAGTATCAGAAAGTTCATCCGATTTTTGCAAATCGTACCAAGAGGCTTGCGTTCTGGCAACTGAAGAAGATTGGAATGATACATTCCATAGGGACCAGTCCAGCAAACGGGACTCGGAATAATTCAATGCGTAGAACGCCGAGGACGATTTGATATCATCAAACTTGGAATAATCCTTAACCACATTCGAGTGGTCGCGACTCTCTTTGCAATAGAAAACCGGTTTCGAGCAATGCAACATTTTTTTCGATCTTCGAAACATCGATGCACCTTGCTGTCGCGGCTGACTGATTGACTGCAGTACGCTCGATTAAAATTTCCTAAACTCTGAGTGCAATCTAATGGAGACCGCATCTGTATGCACGTTGCGTAACCCGTATAAACAATTAGCATGCGGTGCTTATCGTCAAACTGTTGAGTATATTTTTGTACTACAAATATGAACACGTTACCATTATTTAATGATTTTTAAAATCTACGATTAAGGACCTTCGCACCACATTTTTAATCGGTAATATTGTTATTATGTTACAACGAAGACAAAAACCTTGTTAGATTGTTTTAAAAATTATTTTTAAAAATTCATGTAAAACACTAGTGGAATTAATTCTGGATATTTTTAAATTTTTATTTAAATTTCAAATTTGTTCAAATTATTTAATATATAATCATTTATATTTTATATTCTAATCATTGTTTTCTAATTTTAGGGCGTCGCTTATATAAAAAAAATCTGTAAAATGACCATTTACAGCCATACTTTTAATATACAATGAAAATTACAATTTCGACAGGTTTCGAGGTATTCGAAGCCATTTCAGTCGTTATTCACACTTTTAAAAACTTTACTAAGGTTCTCACTTCTGAAAACGTAATGCCTGACTAAAACAATGATGAAACTGTTTGTAAAGACCGTCAAGGCCTTCCTGATTGGTTGTTACAATCAACCCACGCATCCTGTGATTGGCTATTTCACATCATGCAACGTTTCGTGTTGCCAGGCGCAAAAAGAAAAATAACAACACAGTTTAGATATTTTTAAATTAAAATTTTAAAACGTTTACAAACCAAATCATGTGAAAATATTAAGTATAAACATTATAGATTACAATAAAAATATTACGGTATCAATTTAGCATAGCAGGATACACATTTTCTGCAGAAATGTGAAATAAAGAATATTTTTATTCAAAGTGTCCAGAACGAATTCCAACAGTGTAAATGGGCTAGAAAAGCCCGCGACACACAAAGCAGCAGAGCTCTTCTGGTAAAGTGTAAACTGTTCGACGAGAGGTTAAAAATATTGCGACGAGTAATTAAATGTTGCAACATTCGGTGTCAAATGTTGAACAGTCGTAAACCGAGTGACGGTAAGATTGTACATCGTAATTGAATACTGATTGGTTGAAACGACACTGCAGGACAGCTCTAACGGCTACAATGTCGGGGAACGTTCGATTAGATTAGGGTGGATTAGCCAATCAAAAACTACAATACTGCGACCCCTCTACAACTAGTAGTGACATTTGATGCTGCAGGCACTCTATTAGATTTGCGCCATAGCTAACGTGATACGGAATCGAATGATCCGAGTTCTCTCGAAACGATTTTCGATAGGTACTGGTTCTGGTGTCGCCGAACGAAATTGCGATTTAAACGTCTAAATTTAATACACGTCCGACCGGCTAGAAAACGAATTTCAATTTTTATTATAATCCAGTTTGTCCTGCAGAATTATATCTGTGCGTGGAGAACAAAAAAAGAATAGGAAAATTTCATCGGTACAAAAATGTATGTCCTGCAATCCCGTTAGCTTTGGACGAGACGATTTGTTTTAGGTTTCAAGCTTTATTGTGATCAATCTAGTTTGTGCTTGGAGAAAAAAAGATGATGAAAAAGATGTTCATCGTTATAAAGTTGATCTATCTCAATTGTGTTAGATAACAAAATTTGTTTCAGGTTACAACTTTGATCATGGCCAAGCTAGTTTGCACATGCACGAATAAAATACAATATTTATATTACTATCAATTTTACGTACAATTTAAATCGTATTTGTGTCAGGCGGTGATATTGTTTGACATCAAACGGACGATCAAGTATTTCTGATTGTGGCAGTGCAAATTGCAGTGTACGCACATGGAATCAATTTCTTTTTTTATCTGATGGATGCTACCTGGAACACCCTTCCATGTGAATAATTACCTGTCGACAAAATATAAACTAAATCCACTATGGTGTAAATAAATTGATATACATGAAAATTGGACCAATTGGGGGTATGTGCTGTTTATAAGCCGGTTAATGTAAAATTGGCGTAAATCACAATATTTGTTTGGTGGAATAAAATTTTCTTAAATAAAATAATTGCAATACAATATTACATTTTCTAAAAATTTTGCTCAATTAATTCCATTCACTGTTGCGACTTGCACCACTTTTGCATTGAACGGCCATGCACTTTTCGTTCAGATTAGACAAAAAAATAATCGTATAGGTTTGGAAGCAGATTTTATAGAAAATTGACAGTCCCAATTTTCGTGTAAAGCAACTGGATCACTTTATTAGAGAGCCTAACGTGTTCCGAGGGCACTGGTTCGCTCGGTGACATCTCGTCGTTAATTCCAATTTTCTGGTCGCGCTTATCTCCGCGGGCTTGTGTATCTGTCTGATATCATAGATATGAATAGGATAGGAAAGGTGTGTGGAAGCGCAGGCATCACGCGAGCTGCATGTTCGTTTGCTCGGGTGTGGCGAGAATGAGTAGTAGAGGCAATTATCTTCTTATCTATTCCGAACAATCACGAGGGTACATACGACGCCAAACGAGAGAGCGTCGCGGCGCTGTCTGTTTCTCTCTCTCTCTCTCTATCTCTCTCTCGTCGGTCTGTTTTTTAACAGGACTACTCTGTCCCGGGGTCTCAACGCTCGAAACTTTCGCCGGTTTTCCGATTAGCATGCTAATTAGGACGGCAACCCTTTAAATGGCCGTTTAAAAAATTAGGGGATACGATCTGGTTCAGGGAAGATGAACAGGCGTGGTTTCACGCGTCGCTGCCGATCGAATTTTATCGGTACCATTCGACCCACCAAATCAGTCTTTCTCACGGAAAATAAGGCTCTCCATATCAATCCTAATGAAACAAATTAATTCTTCACTGGGAAATAATCACCATCTGTTCGGGAGATTTTATCAAATTTTTTATTTCTCAAAATTTTCAATTTTTTATACTTTTATTTTGTAATTACTAGTCTGTAAATCTTTATACAAGGTAAAAAATTCTTTCTTTACTAATTTCGATACGCTCATTAATTTTGACAGCTATTCATTTTTGTCATAAATGCATAAAGATTGTCTGCGTTAATTACAAAACTCAAGAACCACACGGACATTTATTTCTTTTCTTACCACTTTAGCTACTGGAAGCCTATTAGTAGGATTTTCAATAATTCTGCTGTACTTTTTCTTTTACTTTGCAATCTTAAATGAAACTATTAGATGACGTTATTGAGGCTGACTTATTAGTTCACAATGAAAATTGCTGTTGCTATTGAAGGTCCCATTAAAAAGTGTTTAACCGTGAACGTTTCAAAATTATGCAATAATCACCGGTCGCTAATGTGTTAATAATGTTATTAGGTTGGAAACAATAGAACAGTGCCTTTAAATTCTTTAAATGTTTCCACTATTTAGCAGTTGATATACCCATTTTCGTCATAAACGCATAAAATCCACAGTCCGCCAACAACGAAATAAGGTCGTCTTGTTATACGTGTACCAAAGACTTTACTGCGTTCAGATAACCGATCGAATGTAGAATATGTTGGTCAGGGTAAACGAAGATTGCAGCACTTACTGTGTTGTGCAAAATGAATTCAGTTCGCGATTTTCCTACTGTGCTGTCATCGATTGCTTCTCCAACAAGTATGAAAAACTAAAACCATAACTTTCTCTTTCATTACTAACAGCAGTGGATTGATTCTTGCATTATTAATTCTGTTATCCAATTTTTTATTTCCACAGATTCTATTGGGTTGGCAAGAAAGCAATTTCGGTATTTTAAGGTGAAATAGAGAGCCCAATTCTTTTATTCAAGCAATGAACTTTAATGAATAAGATATATTCCCTTTTGTTTGATGATCATTTGCCAAAAAGAATAAATAAGAAAATATTTGATTGATTAAAGTTCATAGCTTGAATAAAGAAATTCGGTTTTATTTCACCTTGAAATACCGAAATTACTTTCTTGCCAACCCAATAATTATAACCTAATGTTTTGGAAGTTTGAAAAGCGCGCGTTTCTGGATGAATCGCGTAAAACCCCGGTTCGCGACGTTCTGCGAAGGAGAAAATAGATCCCGGCCATCTGTTCCCGTTGCATGGTCTGTTCCGATGTCAGTCATGTCCTTCGTTCATCGATAACACATGCAGAAGGAAACTCAATCTTGCAGGAAGATATCTAACACCGTTCATGCTACCCTCCCGGCTATCCTGCGGCTAACAAAAGGGCAGAAAGCGTGGTCGTGCCGACTCCCTTTCGGCCGCCTCCTTTTGAAGGAACAATTAACTGAATTTGCATTATATCTCTATCGAATTACTAGATTTGTATTATCGATAAAATTGGCAATTTGGGGTTGGGAGAGCCGCGCACCCGTAGAAGTAGGGTGTGTCGTATGTTCATTCGATGCCGACATTGTTCGACACCGGCACTTTGTACGGTCGTGTCCGAATTGTGGTGAATCATTTTCTCATATTTACACAATTTCATTTCGTTTATTTTACTATGCAGCTTAAATAATTTCTCTCCCCGCAAACAATGATTGTACTTTCCACATCTGCCTATACATGCTAGCTGAAATATTATTTCGTGAAGTGCTTAATGAGAAAATGGCCCCGAAAATCCTGGCAGAAACTCGAAATATGAAAATTCAAGAATTCGTGATTACCCGTCAGTAAATTATAGTTAACCCTCGCAAGGTAAGATCTAATAACACATAAATATTAAGGTGGGGTCTCTTAGACCCCTCTCAAATGAATTTCATAAACAGTCTCGTTTTTAATAAATTTGGGATAAAGAATAACACAGGAAAGAAATAAAGAAACAGATTCAATTTTATTCATATAAAAATTCTTTTAAAAAATCTGAAGCTGGGATCACTGAGACCCCACATTACCTCGCGAAAAATAAATACCTTATATGTTCTTGTAGAATCAGTAAAATATAACGATGTGGAAAGGCTAAGTTCGGTGTCATTTGAGTTCACGAAAAAAAAGTTTTCTCCCGATTTTTCGGGCCGAATGCCCCACTGTGCGATGTGACGGAAGCACGCGCGTATTCGACCGAGCGGATTTTTCCTGAGGTAGCGTATTGTTTACAGGTCGTGGCACGAGTTGCAATCAAAATTCGATTTTTTCGTCGTTGTAACAGAGTGGCAGCGAGAAAAAATGCCACTGATTGGGGGAGGTGTCCCAGCAGGGGGGTGACTCAACGATCCCAGCGTTACCAAACTGTGGCAGCGTAACTTAATACACGGGGTATACGCCTCTCTCGCACACGTCGTTCATCGCGTATGCTGCTATCGCTGCCAGACGAGCATGGTTTCTGCTGGTGTGCCGTGTACGTGTGCACGTGTACGTGTATCTACGCGCCACGAATTAGTCATGGAGAGGCAATTCCCGATAATAAAATAAGAGAGGAGCGTAACCGATTATCGTGGTAACGAGCGTTGCGAAATTATCGTAACGGCCTGGCTTCGCGATTATCGGTCACCGCGATCGTCGCGATTCTTCGTACCCGGGCTATTGTTTTCTCTTGTACCGAGAGCTACTCGATCGATATCGCCGGAAAGGATAGTTAATTAGTCACGATCGGTGTCCGTGTAATTTAGTGCGCGATGGCGTAAAGATAAAGGGCGGCAGATATAGTATCGTAAGCGGCGACTTTTGTTCAAGATGATCGCGATACGATGACGATCATTCACGCGATCCATGGCTTCTACTATCCTGTATAATTAAAAATTGATTTACATTCGAGGCCTTGAACAAACGGATTTAAACCACGAAATATATAATATTATTGGGCTTCATAGAGAACCGCGAGTGTTAGATAAATACAAAAATATAGGTAGCTGCAATTTGAAACAGTAAAAGGTACAAAACCATTGGAGAGTCTTGATAAATTAGTTTCGACCTTCTAAAATTATTAGCGATCTTATGATTATGTGCAAGAGTATGAACATAAGGGTTGAATAAATAAAGGGGGAAATAAGTTGGAAAATGCCGTGGATTATTTTGTCTGATGAAAATACGTGTATCTCGGTTAGATTGTTGCGCAAGGTTCCCTTGCTCGCCTTTGTAGGACTCGCTCCTGGAGGCGTTGCCTTACTTCAGCTTACCCGGAACATTAACGATAATACATGCACATAGCTGCAACAAATGCCGTATAAACCATAGCGCGATCCACGTGGCACAGCATAGGCGCAGAAGGGCACAGATGGTCGCCCTAGGCACTTACCAGTTACCACCACCCCGCACGGTGCCCCTACGGTCAAAGGGATCTAAAGGGCCTTGGCTGGCCACTAACCGTATTTATTCACGAAAAGCAAGGGGGAGAGGGGCGGCTGAATTTACCGTTCCATCAGACATAAGTCTTGCTCCGAGTATGATCGTCTTGGCACCGATCGGGCCTGCAAGGTGGAACTTTGATCTGCGATCGGGTTGCCATCTTTAGATCCATTATCATAAAAATTTTTTCGTGAATCTTTTAGCCGATAACTGCTGGCAGCGACTTCTATTATCTTTTAGGTAAAGTCTCTGTGCTTTTATGGACATTTTTCTTCTCGAATTTTTTTTACTTTTAATTTCTATTTATTTATATAGGTCGCACCAACATCTAGGTCATTAGCGACCACTAGAATTTATACATATGAATACAAAGCCGAATCCTTATACATAGACATAGTTAAATGTATGTACATTATGGGGAAATCAGTTCGCAGTTGTTACTACCATAATTACGGTAAATATTTGTGGATCTTAGAAATAGGATCACTTCGGTGATGTCCTTATCATTATTGGAGCATTCACTTAAATTGCTAGAGATAGCCAAGCGACGTCTTTGAAAGGAGAAGAGGGGACAGTGCAGGATAATGTATTCAACCTTTTCTCGAATCTTGTTAAATATAAAAATGTAAGAACAGCTTATGCGTTTAGCAGGATAATTTTACTTAACAATACTCCTCGAATGAACCATTCAAAGTCGATTCACTTAAAGATCCTCCGGCAATTACCATTTCTGTGCAGTTCCTCTTTCAGACCCCTCGGCCCATAAAAGTTAGGGAAGCTCTTGAAACTAGTAAGATTTCGAAAGTTCGCCAGACCAAAATTATTTTTGAAATACTAAACATCGAAATCTAACAACCGTACCAAGAAAAGGGAAGACGTTATTTAATAACGGCGAGACAGTTACGATAGATGGATATATTTATATACAAGGATATATTTCTTTACTTCGGCGTCGTTCTATCGCGCACTGTTTAACCTCTTACGTGTGCACGTGGCTATGTGTGAACCTACACACACACACTCACCCACGCAGAATACCGTGCACGTACCAGATCAACACCGGCAAGTGGCCAGAGCAACAGATAAGTTTGATTTATTTTAATTTCCCACCAGGCAACGCAATGGCCTTTCGTTGGGATTCCCGCGCTTCCGTGAATTATTGCGAAGTTATTTTCTAGCTCGTATTGATTTACGGCCGGGATTTCGGAGTATTGCGGCCACTTTATCGTCGTTACAGGTAGGTAAACAGGTGTACAAGGGGTTGAAATGGCTGTCACTATTTGAGAGGAAAATTATGGGATGTACCTAGAATCTTTCCGGGAAGGCCAAAGGATTCTTGCGACGTGGTCATCGGTAGACCGACAATCTTCTTGGCAAATAAAATTCTCTAGCTTCAGGCTCGCTCCAGAACGAATGAACTTGCAAAAGATTTTATTCGTTGTCAACAATAGATGAATATAAACTCCTATTTTGTACACTAAGGCTAAACAATGTTTATCTTTCACAAAGACAGTAGTTATTAAAATGTGGTAGTTATTACTCAGATTACAAAGTACTTGTTCCATTACAATACGTTTTAAAAAGGTCCCTTATGTTTCTTAAGACCTGAAACAAACCGATCGAAAAGCCCGAACGGAAACTGTTCACTTCGATCTCCGATTTCGCGAGCGTGGAAACCGATTTGCTCAGTCCACAACTATGCCTCGGATTGTTGGTACACCGATTAACGGTGCCGAGATTCCGGTCGGTAAAAATCGATCTGAATTAAAGCGGACACGGTGGATCGTTCATCGGCGGAGTCCGCTTCGTAATAACTTTCCTCGGACAAGTAGCGGTGTAGTAAATAATGTAGCCTTGTAGAATGCTATGAGGTACCAGTGCTCGGGAGTTAATAGCTCGCCTCCGTGTGGCAGAGAGAGAGAGAGAGAGAGAGCTCTCTGGGTACGGCGAACGACGACGTCGACGACGACGACGACAACAACGACGAAGACGACGACGACCAAACGACAACAGCGTCGACATCTAAGCACGATGAGTGATTCAGTGCGCGTCCCGGCCCGATCTCACTCTCCGCTACCTTCTAGGTTAGCTGATCGGTGGTTCTCAACGCGCCGATCGTCCCGATGAATCCGGGATGACGCCTGGCAAGACGTCCTGCGGGGGACCACCCACGGGGACGACGCTCCATATAAAGGTCCCATGATCGTCGCACCGCATTGTCGAACAGTTTCCATCGGTGCTGCCATGAGCTCGGTTGCTCGCGCGCGCGCACGGCGCATCACATCGGCGGCGTCGGCATTCCTTCCGTTTTATCTTCTTTCCACCGGTTTCTTCTTCTTCTTAGACGCACAATCTCCGGTATCTCCCTCTCCCTCGATCTCCGCCGCTCTCTCTTCGTGGTCCGTTTTTCTCGGTAACCCTGTGTTCCTCTGCCTCGCGCTTCTTTCGATCAGTCCTCCCGCTTCGGCCGCGTTCTTCTTGCCCACGGGCCGTCTAACTTTATCCGCGGGTCCTCTCCTCTCTTCTCTTTTTCTCCCTCCCGCCCTCCGCCTCCCTTCCCATCCGTTCCTTCCCTCCCCCTTTCACCGCGAGTTTCTTCTTCTTGCGGCGAGAATTATAAATTAAGCTATTAAATGTGTGTTGAGCGTTTCTTGCGGCCGGGACTTCCTACGGAGACTTTGGGGAACGGTCGGTGCATCGCCTGCATCCAGATCGGGGGACTCTCGAGGTCGTTTCCCGGGACCCGATGGTCACACCATGGAGCTGCTCCGCGCACAGCCCCCATGGGTCAGGATCGAGTCTCTCGGCAGAAGGGATCCCCAACACCTGGATTTCCATCCGATCGGTTTTTGCCGGGCAAAACGGACGCGGGTCGACGTGGTGCTCGGCTTCTTCGCGCCTGTCGACAGCCGCCTGCCAGATCGTAATGCCGAGATGAAGCTTTGATCGGTCTTCGTTGGTGGCCGGGGCTCCTTCTGGCGTCGTTGTAAATTCAAGTGACGCTTTAATTAATTGCCCTCGGCCGACTCGGCGACGTGCCTTTCTTACGCCTGCGCCGCTGCCTTACCCGCGGCCCCCCCTCGATGGCGTAATTAATCAGCGCACTGACATGCTTTTTCACGCAATTGTCCAAATACGATTTTTCGCGGCCGGGCCTGCGCCGCATTAGGCGCAAACGCGGCGCAGCAACGTCACTAATGGATCATCGCGACCAAACTGAGAAGTTTATCTTCATGGAATGCGCGGCACTGTGGTCTACGGGGCCTGCGGATCGATGTCGAGAGGTCAGAAAAAGAGTGTATCGACTCTCCGCCGACCGAGAGACCGGGGAAATTGAATTGCATTTATTTAAAAGAATCGACGATCGAATTCCGGACCGGTCAAACGTCTTCTGGGCAGCGGGTACCCGAAATTTCGGGTGCGGGTCGGAGAAGCCGAAAGTTTATGAAGTTTGGATACCCGCAAATTCGGGTTCGGGACGGGCGCGAGAAATTTACCGAGGATCGGATTGGGATTCGAAAAGTTTATAAAGTGCGGGTACCCGAAATTTTTGGGGAGAAGTGCTATAGTTAGAATCTGAGCGACGTCATGGAGCTATAACGTAGTCTCACCCAGGTATTGACGTTGCGATTCGTGCTGAGGGTAGATATCCTATCACGATCCTATAGTACCGATCATGACATCTCTAGTTACCCCCTCTATTGGTATTGGGTTGGAACGGAAGTTCGTAGCATTTTTAAATTAAAACCTACAGATAAAATTAGGATATTTATACATAGATTTGTTCAATAACACATTTTCCATTCTCTTCTATTACTTTTTGTCATTTTCTAGATGACCATCATGTTATTCAATAAACCTATGAATAAATATCTTAATTTTATCTTTGAATTTTGATCTAAAAACGCTACGAACTTTCTTTCCAAACCAATACATCGGGGCGATAGTCCTCGAAACGTGACGTCATGTATTGCCGTGGAGGGAATTTTTGCGGCAATACTGCTCACACGCATCCCCTGTCGTTCCTTCAGTTCTGTTCGCAGAAGCAACCTCCTCACTCAAGTGTCCGTATTCGGTCTAGATTGCGGATGCTTAATTGTATACTACTATATCTCGGAAACTATGCGAGACCGCCGCTAATTTGAAAGAAAAAGGTTGTTCAACACATCGATTCCTACGACATGTTGGAAGATCATCGAAATTGGATGTTACGCAGCTGCTCTGCAGTTTCATCTTCTCTGGCGAATCGTCTATGGAGAAGGATTCTCCGATGATTTTTCGGGGACGAGTTCCGAGACACCGTCCCGGGCAATTCGTAATCCGTTGAGAGACTTAAACCCTCTTTGGCTCGAGTTCGTTCGTTCATTCGTTCGTTCGTGCGGCCGGGAGGCGGTAACTTCCGGTTAAGTCAAACACAGCGTAAAGTCGCGGGAACTTCGGACTTGCCAAGTCCCAATGAGGCGTGTAATGCCATTAAAGGGAATCTTATTACGCTACGGCACCCTAACACGCCTCGTACACTAGACGCCTTCGCTTTACTGCAACAAGTACCCGCCTAACCTGGTAATTAAGTCCCGATTAATTCTCCGCTTACTTTGCCGGGCAAATGGCGCGAGACGAGACGAATACTGGGAAAATTAAGACCCCTCGATCGCGAAGAATATTTGCGGGACCGGCTGTTCGTCCACGTGCCCTGTCACGATCCTGATCTCATTCTAATAGAATCGTTTCTCTCTCCCTCTCTTTCTCTCTCGTGTCAGAATTCATACAAAGTGTAATCCATAGAATATTAACGATATTTCTACTGAAAATTTCAAATAAAAGTTCATTGAATCTGCGAAGATTCAATAAATTTCTTTGATTACATAAAAAATCAAATCGAAATCAGTATACTTAAAACTACATACAAACTATGTCAACATTTGTAACATCGTACTACAGTAATACATAATAGTAAACGAAGGGGCAAAGGTGGGCAAAGAAATTTTCGTGAAGTCATTTTCTTGTTAAATGTCACGGTCAACACGATGTTTTATATGACAGCGAAGATCAAGGCGAAACCAATGACCTATAATACTATGATCTTCAAGTGACCTTCTGCAGAAAAATTCATAAGAGATAAATGGGATTTAATGGATGAGGATGGTAAATGTATTTCTAAAATTGAAAGATAGCAACGGTAATGCAAGACGATCATCAGCGGAAACGAATGACCGGACTCGATGACCAACGATGATCGCGCAGCATCCCCTAACTTACAATTCCCATTGCTCGGTCTGTTCGGGCGTGAGCCGCGTCGGTCCGTAGAACAATGGTGGGAATAAAGCACGGGGGTTGAGAGCTGAAGAAGGGAGAGGGGGCTAAAGGAAAGGAGAGAAATCTAGTGAGCTGTTCTCTGAAATCCGGCGATTCTTTCGGGCGTCTTCGGAGATGATATTTGCTCGGATCAATCCATATGGTCACCATGGCAACCGGTCAGCCTAGCTTGTCCACCCCCGACACCCAAAGTCTGGGGAACCCGGCCGGCCCAACGAATGGACGAATGGACTCTAGGGGTGCACTGTGCTGATGGCCGATGGGAACCCGCGTTTTCCCGCGAAGGGTGGTCACCAAGCATCCTCTTTCCTCCTCGATGTACACTTTCCTCGGCCGGGGAAAATCTTTCTGTGTCTGTGATAACAATCGAATGAACGAAAACGTCTGCATATAGAGCCAGTGCCCGAGCTCGGTGTATCCTGATCTCGCCCCGCGCGTTGTCCGCGCGGCCTACACGGATTCGATCGAACGAAATCCAATAGAGGCAAATGTATTCATGAACCGTTGTTTACGAAACTGTTCACGTAGCTCTTCCGTCCCTCCCGCTTTACGAGGATCTCTTTTTTCCATCTCCTTTCTTCGATCAACCGCGCCGAGACGGACATTTGTCATCTATCTCCTCGTTGAATTCATCTTTCTCTCGTAAGCATTGCCTAAACGGTTGCACAGTCTCATTCGCTGACGCACAAGCCTTCTTCTGTGTCCAGAAAAACGTTATGTGACGTGAGAATGTCAGACAAATCGTTAAACTAAATCTTGTATGTAATACAATCATTATTAAATCATTTTAGACTGTAGGATTTATGAAAATAATTGTAACTGAAATTGCTAAGAAGAGAAATAAATTTCTATGTGACCTCCATATCTTGCAATTGATAGAGAAATTTTTTATTTTGCATGAATCATTTTCTATCTGTAGACAATTACACGTACAAAGACATATTCATCCGACTCCAAACATCTATGTATTCTATATTCTTTATGAAAATATTATATGTATATGCAACATTATAAAATTTAATGATTTTAATTTAAAGCTTCTTGCCTTATGGTTTTGCAGAATCCTTGAGGATTTTTGGAGCTACTAAGAAAGCTCACAGTGCAGATTTCTAGCTACAAAGATGTCAGATGGACTATTTCCATTGACGTGCCTATTTTCGCAGGTTTCATGAACAAAAGTGAAATTTTCATACGAATAACAATGTTTCGGCACTGTCGCTTTTTTCCTCGACGTTGGAAAATTTTCGGAGGCGACCGCGTTGCCGAAAGAGACGATCAATGCGTCGAGATTTATGCGATTGATTCGAACAGAGCAGAGTGACAGTACAAGGAAGCGCTCTTAGTCCTGGTGTCTCCGATCCCGGGAGGATACATCTCCCTTCGATACGCCGGTGTCCGAAGGATCTCTATAAATTTGCATGTAAAATACCCGCGCAGGTTCTCACGACGTTCTATCTACAGATGATAGTCCGTCGTATCTATTGACGCACGGGCATTCCGTCGCGTTTCCAGACGTCCGTTCGCCTAATTTCGTTTCCTCAATAAAATACATTTCTCTCGAAATTCCCGGACGATCCAAAAAAATTGTCCCACTCGAAAAAATCGCTCGCTCCATTCGACTAAAAATATAAAATAAATAGATAAAAATGACAGAGACTGTAATAAACTTCCAAATCTCAATAAAGATTTTCGGAAAACTACACGACTGACATGCCAGTGAAAATGTCAAGAAAACTGGGTCGATCAATCCGTACTAAAATAGAACAACTTTGGAAACGAACTGCTCGACATGCCGCGACGAAAACGCAATTCGGGGCGCATAAACGAATCGATCGCATAAACTCGAGCAGCGGCCGCAATGGATGCATACAATCCTAATCGTTGCCTTAACAGGTACATCTTCGAGTTCGGAGAATTCGCGGGACGAATTTGTCGACGTCTCGCGGAGAAAAGCGAGGGATCGGGAGGTTTGGTACGTGACGGATCGGCGAGCTCCGATACCGATCGAAAAGAAGCGGATTCGAGGTCGTCCGAAAGATTCCATGGTCTCGGTGGCTTGCGGGTATAGGTATAGGTAGTAGGATCGCGACAATCACGTTCGCTATTTTCATCGGGACATGTTCGGAGCCGGGGCAGGACGACGCACGATCTTGACGAGATAGAGCAGTGGATCATCATTAACCGGATGGCCGCAAAACCGCGGACGGCTGATTGACAGGCGCGCAAAGACTTCCCGTTTTTCCTAAACCTGCCTTTTAGTTCTCGGTACGGCGAAACCCTTCTGCGGAGAGAGAGCCTCGAGGAACGATATACGTCGCCCCGATGATGAAAGACGAACACCATGGGATGGTGGGGCAATGAAGGATTCCATGGGGGGACGACAGGGGGGTCGATGGGGTGCCAAAGAAAGAGGAGGGCACCTCCGCAGTTCCTCGGAGCTGACGGACAGCCAAGAGGCGCCAAGCTATGCCAGCTATTCGACTCTTATTTTATACCATCCCTTCGACAGCTTAACGAGCCTGTGTCCGTGCCCGCAGCCCCGCGTGTTACCTCTGCATGCTACCAATAAACGCAGACGAATTCCGAGATGTCAATCAGCTATTCGATATTACTATCGCGACTTTTTTTTCCTTTCTCGTACCCGGGCAGCTATAATGCATCAGAGATGAAAATGACGCCCTCGCTTCGGGAGAAATATTATTTCTTGCTGCTTCGAGGAATCGACCTCTGTGAGAATGCGATGCCGAGATAGAGACCCTGGTGCTTTGTAATCGTCCACCCCAGACCACTTTTGCCCGCGTCCGACCACCGCGCCGGGTTACGGATTCGATGGTCGAGGCTGAAGGCGACGGTCGCCACACGTCTCTTCTAATTTAGGGTTTTTGGGCTGGTCCGTGCTGCTTGGGAACGGCGCCAGTGGAAGCTGGACTCGAAATGGTGGCGAAAAAGGCAAACTTGATCTCCTTTTTGAAACGTATTTGTAAAACTCAATGTATTGAATTTAAAACGCCAGTTGAGAGGAATTAAGGTAACGAGCTGGTTGACCATAGGTTCGGGTTAATTAAAAAATCCCGCAGATCGAGCCGAATCAAAGAACTAACCGGATAATCAAATAATCCTAGGGTGTATGATTTAAATGCGGAGGCGCACGAGCACACTGTAGTACTCGTTTATCTCGATAAAGAAAACGAGTAAACAGATCGCAAGGGAGCATCGGTACATACGGGGTAGCAGAATGACAACAAGAGAAAGGGAGTAGTGCGGTGCATTATTTTGGGGGGTTGGGGAGCGGTGGCGCCCATCGGCCGTATGTCAAACCCTTCGCACAATAGACAACGTGGATTTCGAGTGGCCAACCAGTGCGTGTATTTATTTTCTCTATTGCTCGCGCGTGCACCAGAGAAAACAGGGAAAGACGATATAAGAGAGGAAGAGAGAGACGATAGGGAGAGAGTGAGGACTCAAAACAGGTGGTTAGCAATGAGAAGAAGAGACTGCTAGGTACCCGCTGTGCAGCGTTGGTAGGGAGCCACTTGAAGAGTCGCGTGGCCAACTCAATTACTTTCTAGAGCCTCTAAACACCAGACACGCGCTAATGCTTCGAATGGTTCGAGCCGGTGCGTAACACGACGAAACAACCGTGTCATCTTATTGTTCGAATCCATTCTCGGCGATCAATCGCTCGATCGCCGTGGCTAAGCGATTATTGGACGATCAGTCCGTCGTCATTCGTGTCGACCGTTCTGCGAATCATCCCCTAATGCATTCATTTCGTTTCTTCTCACCCTACTAAATAGTAATGCGGTCTGTGTCAGGTTCTGCAATAGTTCGGTTTCGTAAGAAGTTAATTCCTGAAGTTCATTGTGATCTGTAGGAGACGCACATAAAAATTGAATCCTGCTTTTAATCATTTTATTGTAATAAGTTATAATGCGTACCAGCTATACTAAATTCATCTAATGTGTCTTCTATTTTATGTTGCACCTACTAATTTTTGCCATGAATGCATAAAATCTACTGATCAATACTACTAGTTTCTATAAAAATATAATCGATATGTAGAATTAAAGAGTACGAGAGAACATTAATTTCTTTTTATAATTTAATAAAATTCTAGGATAGCCTATCTAGCTTACTTCCTCGCTGGTTCGAATCAGATTGGCGACCTTGATGAAAAATAAAAATTGTCTATTTGAATCCTTACGAGAAGAGGAACCTAAAAAAATTTCTTAACCCCTTGTCGTACTTTGACGAGCCAGACTCGTGATAAAGATTTCTAACAAAGTCTAACAAATGTGAATGTTACGCGTTTCATTTCAGATGAAATAAAGTTTGATTCGTTTGTAATCAATATTTAAGCATTCAAATAAACGTAGCCATACAAAAAATATACATTTTCTTTTCCCTTCTACGACATTTTTGTGCATAAAGACGTTCTAATCACTGTAACTGTAAAAGAAAGGCAAGGGGTTAATCGAAAAATTGGTTTCTTAATTCCAAGATCATTGAAGGAAAAATAAAACAGTACAAATTCTATTCATGGATGTCACAAACCCGAACCGCGCACCGGTTAACATTTCCGTTGAGAAATCTAGTGTTAAAACTATGAAGTGCATCACGTGTATCGCAGAAAATGTTGGTTATTGACGTAAGGGTTGAAGCGAAAGGCTATCGAGCGATACCGAAACGATGGTCGAACGGAGGCTTCACTCGATCCCGGAGCTAGCGTTAGGGCATGGTGGAATCTTGGTAGAAATAACAGAAGATAGGATAGACTAACTCGGAGTAAGAGATCGATTTCGTAGAGCGAGAAGAGAGGAAGGAAAGGGAGGCAGCGCAGAGGACCGAATGCCATTTAGAGTCATCCACCGTGTCTCAATCTAGAGGCACCCTTCCAGCCATCGGCGAGCCGTGACGGTTGGCATCTGTTCTGCGGGCCAAGACCCCAACGAGGATGGCAGAAGCAACGCCACCGGCAGCATATAACGCTACAAAATGTCAAGGGTCCCGTCACAACGTCTATATGCGCTCGAACGCTGAAAATCATTCTCCTCTGCGACACGCCGTCGCTACACGTTTTTCCGAATGGTTTCACCCGACGATAAAAAAGAAACAGACACACACACCAGCGATTCGTCACGCGAATCTTTATCGACTCTGATTTCTTTGTTCCGGAGACGATTTTTAAAAATTTCATCCTCATCCGTCTCCCGTGTCAATTTCACAAGATCCTCTCTACTCGTATGCTCGTCGTTTTGTCATTGACAAATGTTATCTGAATTTTATCCGATTTTGCGTATCGTTCTTTTGTCTTCAAGCAATTGAAAAATTCCTTTCTGCTGTTGATCGCTCTTTGATGAAGGAAATGCAGTGTGTGTTGAATAACAATTTCGAGTCGGTAGTTGCAAGTATTTCTTGACTGAGATACTAACTCTTGAGTCGCTTATCAGTGTGCATTAAACAAGTGGCGAGTAGCACGAGCACATATCCGCGAGCTAACAACAACGCGAGGATAGGTCCAGCTTGATAAGGGTTTCCCTGATAAAGTCGAGAAAATTTCGAGCAGCTTTGGCAACGAGACGGCGGTGGAAGAAAACTGGCAAGTGACGGCAAGAAAAAGAGAATGCTTCCAGCTTCCAGGAAGGTAGATCGATGGCGATTTTTCACTCACTTAGCCCGGCGCGCATCAATATGCATTAAGCTGATCGGTTCTCCCTATCGGTTTCTTCTCTGCGAGAGGAACAGAGATCGGAAACCTGGATGAGCAGAGAGAGACCCGGCCTGTGGAAAGAGGCTGGCTGCGGTAGTATAGGAGAGACGAGAGTAGAGAGAGAAGAGAAAGAGAGTCCTCTCCCTGTTCGTGCTCTTTGCTTCGACGAAACAGGAAGGGAATAAGAAACAACCGCTGTGTGGGAAGCTGTTAAGATATTCTTCGAAAATAAGGATACTGTATCGAGGTAATTCTCGGTAGGTAGAATAACCGTAAGGGAATCGAGCCGAAGTCTCAAGTACGACTAAGATTCCGCGGCTCCACGACACTCCTGGGTACATTTTGGTATCTGTCTATATAGGCTCTTCTGTAGTCACAGCGCTGGATATGCTCGCCACTTTTCGTACATGCAGACGGCGGGGCCAATCAGCGTCCACTTGTGTCAGGACTTACGAAATGTCGTGAGTTTTCTCGCTGGAACAATGCGATTCCCTCGCCTCGAACGCCGCGCACCGTGATATTTCAGAAATCTAATGGGACGAAACTACCGTGTCCAAAAATATTCATTCTCGATGGTTCCGCTAAGAAAGAAGATGTTATATTCCGTTCAATTCTGATACTAACCAGTCTGCTAATTTTTAAACTACAGCATCCAAGAAATGTTGATTTTCGATGGCTCTATATTGATTTTTACATTGAGAAGTATCATTAATAGACTGCGGATCTTTATGAAAAATAAAATTTTTATACATCAATTACGATCTACAGAAGCTAAATTTATTTTCCCCATTAATAATTTTTATATGTTAAAAATAGTGTATCGACGCTGTTCAAGTCATTCAACCTTTTTACTGTTTCGAATTACATACGCAATTAATTAATTAATTAATTAAATCCGCAGTCTAATCATTACGTACCATTTTAGGTTGGTAACAATTACTTTGCGGATTTTTATATGTTCACTACTGTACAAAAAAAAGAAGCACCCAGTATAATTATAAGATATAATGACATACAATATCTTTATGTAGAAATTGTATTGTACAATGATTGATTTATTGCATTTAAAGTATTAGATAATTCGCAATAACACATATTCTCAGAACTATTCAATTAAACAGCAGAATCCTTTTTCAAAATTTACTGTGTTCTTATTTGATTTTTTACGCTTTTCTATTAAATATGGCCGGGTGCTTCTTTCTTTTGCACAGTAGTGTATATGCGAGATACGGGATATGTAGATATCTGTTTTCTTTTTCACTAATGCAGTTTTCAATTCATTCAGATTATTCAAGAGAGAAAGAAATGTTTGCTCGGCTCTTGTTACCTGTAATCGATACAGGACATTCTTATCTTGCAGAAATATCTGCAGTCCAATTGTAAATCAATTGACACATCATTATTTGGTCACGTATGGGTTTGGTAATACACTCTGACCTCTTTTTACACCGTTCTGCTAAAAACTCGGGGCCAATTTCAGGCAGCCAACTACAAGTTGTCATTTGTAATACAGTGTTTCAGTTAATAGTAGACTGCGGATTTTTATGCATCTGTGAAGAAATTGGCTAGGTGAAATATAAAATAGTGAAAAATTAGAAAAATCTGAAAATAGTGTTATGTTGTTTTCAGGTGTACAAAACTATTAGGGGGTGAAATAAGTTTTCATTTAACTCCTGCTGCCCACAATCGCTGCTGAACATTTCTATTTTGCATAAAGATCCGCAATCTAGTTATTAGCTTGTTACAGACACGCTGGCCGAATTCGTTTGGGTTCCTAACATCTTGCTTATAATGTTCGTCATTCCAAAATTTATATATTAATATATCCATTTCGAAAAGATTTTCTAACGATTATTAACACCAAGTTTGAATTTAAACTTTTCTAATCTTAATCTAAGAAACTAGAGACTGTAAGACACGACGTCACATATTCAAGAAATACGTCTCACAACACGGACAGAAATCGATTGTTTCCCAGTAAAAATAGTAAATGATTGAATTTTCATTCTGAGGCGTACGAGGGTTAAAAATTGTAACCGTTCTAATTCGAGGGTGTCATCCGAAGACGGATAGCGTCGCGAAAGTCGTTGTCACCTCCGAAAAATGGCGCGGGGGTGCCAAATGTTTGTTTCTGTGGAGCCCGGTGCCAAAAAACGCACGAAATGGTTTGCCGAAGCGATTCGAGAACCGATTCCGCTGATACATAATGGATCGACAGGGGTTAACTTAGCATAAGTTTTCCATTAGCAGGCTGAATAGATCGAGATATCGATAATATCCAATATAGATTCCAGTCGTATTTCGCGAGTGAAGCGTGTGTTTTAGGCGCGTTTCTCCTCCTCCGCGGGCTCCCCGCATATTCGCTGGTATCGTCGTTGGTATATTCCGCAAAATTTTTTGGTGATTCGGCTAATTGGGCGGATTTACGATGGGTAACCGAGCCATCTTTGGCTCTGAAATGCTTGGCGCTTTCCTTTGTCCCTCTTAACAATCGGAAACCCCTCGGAATTTCTAAATTTCGCATGGAAGAACGGGCCGAGGTACCAAATATCAGACGAACTTCGAAATCGATCGGCGAAATCTTTAATTTAACCCCTACCGCGCGCTTCGCCGGCAAAAACGTTTTAATAATCGATTGCCGTTGGCTCGATCGTTAATTCCGATAGTTTTTCGGCTTCCGAGCTGCGCACATTTATACGAATTATCGTGCTCATGCGCGAATTTAATTGCACTCTAGAATCGTATTAAACGGGCCGTCTCGTGTAGACGGATGAAAAATTGATTTTCTTTTTATGGCTTAACAAGTATAGAACCTTAAAAATACTTTTCCGAAATATTATTCTTAAACTCGGCGGAATGACAAAGTTACATTAGAAATGATAAAAGTTAGTTGAAAGAGAGGAACAAATTTTTATTTCGCTCCTGTATCTTGTAATCGGTATAGAACATTTAGTAAGATCTCAGAAACTCAGAAACATAGCCAACAATCATAAAAGAAAATATAACATGA
This sequence comes from Lasioglossum marginatum, assembly GCA_028455795.1. Lineage (NCBI taxonomy): Eukaryota > Metazoa > Arthropoda > Insecta > Hymenoptera > Halictidae > Lasioglossum > Lasioglossum marginatum. The sequence goes on along the minus strand of CM052266.1, from coordinate 5,598,867 downwards.
AACGTACCATCAGTTTAAGAAAAATTCATGAAAATTCATAACTGCCCTCTTGATTGCACTTCAGAATTAAATCCTGTTGAATTTCGTACTGGATCGTTTTATGTTTGGTATGAACGAGATTGAATAATCTCATACATATAGTTCGAGTAAATCGCCGCGGGTAAACGATCGTCGCAAGCGATCCGTTTACTTTTTAATCAGCCAAACAGACTTTCTCGTACTTATCGGCTTCAATTTTCCTACGAGCGAGACCAAAAAATAATTAGCCGCGCAAACACCGCGTTATATATACGGCGATTTCCCGCTCGAGCGATCAGCCGTTCTTGTTTCTGTACTGGCGCGTGTGTACGCACTCTCGTCCATTTATTTTAGGGGTATAACCAGAATGGAGGGTGTAATACCCCACCAGCTATGGGGTCCCATATGCTACGCGTACGGGAACGTGTATCACCGCTGAGTATGTTTTGATTTCCCTAATAGTCACGTTAGAAAAATAGTGCGTCCGAAACCAATCGAGCCGAAAAACGATGACAAATGCGATTTCGTTCGACTTGTTAGCTACGAGCAGCCCAGATCCGATTAATCGATCCTAACCTCGGGTGAAATCGCTATTTCTGCATGAAAAAATTACTCCGTACTCTTTGGACATTACTAAATTCAATTACGAAATTGATACATCTACTAGTTTTCTTTTAAAAAATTTCCAAAAATTCATTACACCTACTACGAATAATACTACGAAATTCAATAAATTTATTATATCTTGAGATGAGATCCCGCAGCCAAAAAATGTAATTATATTCTCTGGAAATGTACAAATTCACATGGAAAGTTTAAAATTACTATCTCATTAGACGATGGTCAGAATGTTAGGTTAGATTGAATTAATTATAATTTCAAATAAAATCACTATTCTGGAATGAAAAAAATAGCTTCATATTCTCCAGAGATTCGCAGATTCATTCCGATAGTTTTATGCGGGTATGTTCATTAATTTCGTTGTAAAAAATTAATATAGTAAGAAATCAGTATAGTGCTTCGCCAATCAGCGGGACCCCCCGAAAATTAGGGGCACCGTTGACATAGATGGAAGTCGAAGAAAGCAAAGGGGCGTAGCCAGCTAAGGATAGTGGGTGAGAGAGATTTCCCACCGGATCGTTTGATTCGACCAATGAATGGCAAGCCCATTTCAGTATGCACCGTGTACGCCGTTTGCTTAATAAGTTTCCCTTATCGATGTGTGTCATCTACGACCAGCCAGTGGAGGCCCGTCATTATCGTCCCTATCTTGGTTAACAGTTTTCATCATTTTCATTCAGAGCGTCGCGTCGCTGCGTAGCACACTTGCGGTGCTTACTTGCTGCTAGAACACACACTTTCACCTGATTAGCTTTCAACGGTACATCAAAATCGATATAGACTACCACTTAATAAAATGATCCATAAACAATGCGTAAAATTCATAGACACATTCGAGTAAAAAATTGTTTAATCCTCGAGTGCTGTGACGGAGTCATTTTTGATCGGGAACATCCAATTTGTCATTTAAGTACTCAATTTGTGCAATTAAACTAACTGAATAGCTGTTTCATTGAGCATATCGGAAAGATTGATGTTTCTACACGAGATATCATCAAAAGTAAATTTTTAAAAATTATTAATTACAGCTGTGAACGGTCCTAAGCATTGCCAATTATATAGCTATAAAAATCGTCCGTTGTCCGAGGGTTAATATCAATGGCAAATATTACTGTCTATTCTCCTTTCCGAAACATAAAATAGAAATGCTTTATTTTTAACCTTTCGGCCATAAAAAATTTACTAAATATTGTAATACTGTTTACTAAATAATTCAATAATTTAATAAATAGTATTTCCTGCCACATTGAATTTCATTTAATCCGTACGGACTTAAAATAAAAAATACGAGCACGGTCACTGTGCATTTTATATTCGATGGGAGACGCAAGTATTTAAATGCTTACGGTACAGCAAGTCGTTTGATTTAACGCGGCTAAAAGAGACGTTAGGGGGGAGGGGCCGCGTTATGCGAAAACGCCGTGAAATTGCCGATGAAATATGTATAGGGAAAAGTTTGAAGCGGACCCCTCGTCTCTGGTGTTATTGTGGTTTTCAATGGCGCTGTCTGTCATCCACGTAAATACCGACTCACGATATTCCCTTCATCGAGTCGAAACGCGTAACAATCAATCGTTACCTTAATTGATTGCGATTGGTGAAGGATGCTCGAGCGATTTGGCCGATGTCACAATGACACACGGATTGTCAATCAGTCGCGCTTGTGGCGTTAATGCATGCAAATTTGGCCGAATCGTGCCACGTTGTCTCGCGCGGCTGCCGCAAGTCTCCATCAGTATGGATTCGATATCAAAGGCGGTCAGAGTATTTGTGGTTCGCTATCCAACCGCGCGCAAATTTTACACTGGTTTTTTTTCGCGTTCCATCCGCGCGAACTCCACGGGAAAATATTTGTCGCGATTCTGATTCGCGAACCAGCGCGCTCCTTGTGTTTAAATTTCGATTAAATTTCGACGTTAGTTCCACTGCCTCCCTTACAATACATTTTTAAATTATGAAGGACAAAGTTACTTTCTACCTGGGCATTTTTAACGTTGTAATTGAATTAGAGAAAGTACTTCTTTCTTTGGACTCGTCGAATTCATCCCAATGTCGACTAACTTCTGGGTAATACAAATTATAGCGTTTTGTATAAAAAGATTGAAGATGACGTTGAAAATTTACTTAAAATTTTAGGCATTCACGTATGTCAGAATTGAATCGGTAGAACACGAAACTGTGAAGACTAGACTGCGGATGTTTATGCAAAATAAAAAATGTATGCATTGATTGCAAAACTCTGGAGTGAAATAAAAATTTCTTTCTTCTTTTAATTATCTGATTAAGCTGAAACCAATACGCTGATGTCTTTAAATCTTTTTAATAAATGCATAAAATCCGCAGTCTAGTGATGACATTAGATAAATTTGGGAGCGCTGTAATGCTATTTTCTTCTTTCAACGATTATGGAAAAGAAGAGTAAACGTTTGTTTCATTTCTGTTTCTCACAATTGGCTTGAAACATTTTTATTTTGCACAGAAATCCGTAATCCATCAACTATCGCTAGACTGCGGATTTTTATGCATTCATGAAGAAGTTGGCTGGGTGAAATATAAATTAAATACTTGAATGTAATGAAGTAATTAAGGGATGAAATCAATTTTTGTCTACTCCTTTTGTTTACTCCTGCTTCCCACAATCAAAGCAGGACATTTTTATTTTGCATGAAGATTCGCAGTCTATCTATGACAAAAATGTTTTAATCGCTCCACTAATCAGGGAAATGATTTCCGTTAAAGGAAATCATGATAAAACACAATCAGTGAACTGTACGTTTTATTTGTGCATAGTAAATACAAGTGGATCGTTAAAGGGAGGATTTTTCCGAAGCATTTCAACAAAACGGCGTCGCAGCGAATTTCCGGCGATTGTAAGAGCCGAAATCGTTTCCGCGAGGTTCCATGGCGTTCATCGCGGTATTAATCGTGCAGTTCGGCGTTTCCCCATGAAAAATTCGGGCATGTCGTCCCTTCGAGGAGGCCATACGTCCAGGGAAACGAAACGATCGTCGTCGCGCGCCGGCCGAAATGGAATCCGTCAAATTGACGGAGGGTAGGCGCAGCGGATAGGCTAGGCGCGCCGCGTCGCTGCGTCGAGGGTCGCGTTTAGGTTCGTCGGTAGCGACGGAGGACACGCGGGGTCTCGCAAACGGAGGGCATGCGAGGGCTATGATCGATGTCCCGAAATTAAGGGCCTGCCCACCGAGCAAAATAAAGTTAGCCAATCGGGTCGACGACGAATTGCCCGTTCTCTCGCTCGGCCTTTATCGGTTCCCGGCTTGCGTATCGTCCTGCAACGACCCGATGCCCGATTTTTTCACCGGCCGATCCCTGTTTTCCAGGGGGTGGCCGTGCCGATTGCAATTCGAGAAAGAGTGATGCGGGGATGGAGAGAGAAAGAGAGAGAGAGTGAGGGAGTGAGAGAGGACGGTGAATCGCGGAACAGGCCGCGGACGAGGGAGAGGATTTTCGTAATTATGGAACGGCGTTTGTCCCCGGGGATTCGTCAGTCGACGGAAGAGCCCCTGGCGCTCTACGGCCACGACAATGCCATTTTAATTATGCATGTTAATTGGTTTCCGAGTCCGGCGTAATACCGCCTTCTCTAGGACTATTCTCGCCGCGGATCTCCTCGTCACGTCGCTCGCTGATCGATGTGACACGCCGATCGATCGATCGCCGCGGATTAAACCGTTCCGATGTGGTTGTGCATGTACCGCGTCCATCCTGCGACGGATACCGAAAAATGTCCGCGATATTTCGAACTGTTTTCGGTGTCCGATAACCCGTTGACTTCACAAATTAAACGCATCTTTGTAGAAAATTTTCAAAAATCATTTTTGACAATTTATTCTGCGGAGATGAAATGACGTAGAGCTACATCGTAGACAAATTTTTGTTCTGTGCTAAGTTTAATGGTATTCATTATATGCGGTGCTGACTGCGACGTAGTACGACGATCGACTGGAAGTAACTTGATTCGAAGTCACGCGTAAAACAAACCGTTTTTAAACATTTATAATAGAATAACCAAAGATGTACAGTTTATTATCAGTGGATTGCGGATCTTTATGCAAAATAAAAACTTTCTACCTGTATTGCAAAAGCTGGGGTGAAATAAATATCTAATTTCTTGTTGAATACGTTTAACAGGTTGTAAATAATATAGTAGTATATTTGAATTCTCCAAATTCTTTTACTATCAGAAATTAGACCTATCCATTTTTATCATAAATGCATAAAATCCGCAAATCTAATTATCAGAATTTGCATTGCAGGACGATTATAACGAATTGTTTACGTTTTCTTTAGTATAAAAAGCAAGGGCTCTGATTGTTCTCGTCGGTCCACGGACTGTTCCCTTGAACGTTCAGCAAGGGAAAGTGATAGGTTGTAAAAAGTGGCCATGTTTAGGCAGAAAATCCGGCATCGCTTTTGTTCTTTTTCTAGGTGGATATACACAATTGATGGTGGTTGCGCTGAACTTTCTGCACAGTTGAGTGAGCATGTCACAATCGACCAGGGCTGTCTCAATCAAAGTGGCATTGATACCCTTCGCTCATTCTCCCGATCGGGCCCTCTGCTGCTCTGCACTGCGGTTTTGTTCGAGACCGAAAATCTATTAACCCGACGAGATGTGTACATATACGCGTATATTCCAACAAACAACATACACACGCCCCCGCGTCACTCTCATATGGGTCGCAGGCTAATTTTAATGGCCGGGTAGGCAAAAAGCGTTACGAAACTTTCAGCCCCGAGTGGCCAATTTTATGCAAAAAAAAGACAGATAATGGTTACAAATACAACGCTGTTAATTTCCATTAAATGACAAGCGAACGTGCTGTTTCATTCGATTCGAAATTAAAGTTTATCAGAAATCCCGATCACGTGTAAAGTGCATATTGAAAATGGCGGCGATATATTTTCGGGGACTTGAGGATAAAAAGACAATGTAGAAAATGGTTACAATAATATCTTGTTAATCTTTATTTGATAATAAGCAATCCTGTACGGTTTTGTTTTAATCGTTCCAAAATGGAAGTTTATCAGAAATAAGAATCTTGTGAAAAGTATAGTTGGAAAATTTTAACAATACATTTTCAGTACACTCTGAGCGACGCTTTCAATTCGACTTGAAAAGAAAGTTCGTCAAAAATCGAATTTATGAGCAAAATATAACTAAATAACGGTTATAAAAATATCCTTTGAATTTCAATGAACAAAAATCATCTCGTGTACAGCGCTGTTTGATTTGATTCGAAATTGAAATTGATCAGAAATCGAGATCTTGTTGTAAACAAAATTAGAAATGGCGACGATACGTTTTCAGGAATCTAAGGAGATCGGGTTTAAATATATCGACGAGGATTCGCAGTAAATATTATTAGTGCAAATGCGTGATAAACGTAATCCGCATGCTAACTCAATCCTCTAATCCTATGGATCGTTCATTTACTCCACGTCCGGCACGATCTACCGCAAACCAACCTGAGAGACGTAGTCTAGGGTGGCGCTCGATGTGACACGCGACCGCAACGTTGCTGCATTTACATTATGTCACGGTTTATACGATGTTACTTAGGTGCGTGCGTGCCATGTGCCGAACCAGCATTTTCGAGATTAATTTTTCTAATGCTCCGTTAAACGAGTTTCGCCTCCGACTACGCTTATCCATCGCACGAATAACATGCTAACTTAACCAGCCTGTCTAGAACCATCATCGATATCCTCGCAACACACTAAACATTTATCCCTTCACCGAAAAGAACTCGTTTCGAAAACATCGAGGATTACAACCCTCACACGCACCTCCGAAATAAAATAGACTACAATTCATCCATTTTTATTTTATGAATCATTTACTTATCCAAATTATTTAGACTTCGAGATTTAAGAGGATCTCAACCTCCCGACTATTTGGATCGAATAAAAAGTTATTTTCTTTTTACGAAGTTAGGGAAAAATCTAAACTCTAGACTGTATTCAGACAGATAGATCAGAATGAACAATATTGAAATTTCTGTTGAAAATAAATTGTTCCAAGAACATACATATGTATACATGAGAAACATATACAGTGAGTGTAAAAAATATTCGTACACCATTTAAAGTAGAATAACTTTTTTATAATTGTACCAAACGACCAGATTTTTTATAATCAATTGGAAGCTTGGTTTACGAAATGATATGCAAAAAAGATTTTCCACAATTATAATTTACAAGGTTAAGCTTTTTTTATTTCTGCATGTAACCTCGTAAATTACAACTTTTGGAAAATCTTTTTTGCATATCATTCCGTAAATCAATGCTTCCAATTGCTTACAAAAGATCAGGTCGTTTGGTATAATTATAAAAAAGTCATTCTATTTTAAAGGGCGCGTATGAATACTTTTTACACTCACTGTATATAAAACCTGGCGTGCATGATCTAAGTAAAAGTCATGGATGAAGATCACTGGTAAAAGTTACTTCCGTCTAAATCATTGTCTAGAAGCTTGAATTGTTTGGTCTGAATAAAAATGATTAGCGTGGCAAGTTCCGTGTCTGAAGTAAACCATAGCTCGTTTCATTCGAAGCGCAAGCCATCCCCATAACCGAATAAAGCGACTCACAGCAGATTCCTCAAACAACGACAACCATTTCCGTGTAAGCCATAAACAACGGCCACGTCGTAGCACACCGGCGCTTAAATCCTCGGGGTGCTGATACGAAAAGACTGCTAGGCGCAGAAAAATAGTTATGTGCAAGCCTACTAGGCTTTACCCGTCTCGAGCGTGTAACACATATCTTCCAGGGAAGGGGCCGAGGATGAAAGCTCTGCGACACCGTTGTATTGAAAACCGGGAGTTGAGCACCTCTGAGCGCAAGATGTCCTCCTGAAGACTATCTCGGCCTGTGTCCCGCGGGAAACCTCTTCCTTCCTACCATTCCTATCTCAGGACACTCTATAGTCTATTCAGATACCAGGCTCACCCTGCTACTCCTATGTTACCTTGTGTATATGTGTGTTAGAGAGAGCAAGAGAGACATGATAGCAGAGAGGAGGAGAGATTAGAGAGGAATAGAGAAGGAGAGGGATGGAGAAACAGCGAGAGAGAGAGAGAGAGAGAGAGAGAGAGAGAGAAAGAGTGTGCTTGTATTTCCAAGGACAAGCAGTAGAAGGTGGTGGAGGTATAAGTACGCCTGAGTATTCGAGTGCTCTTCTACCTTGCAGCCTCGCCACACCTCGTAGGAAACGTATTTTGCAAGCCTAAATATCCCGGGTTTCTAGTCGCGCAAGGTCTGCGACGCTATCTCGCAGGTGGGTACCTTCAAGAACGAGTTATCTGGACCCTTATTTCGCAGATCGTTGCGACAGATGATAGGAACGGTAGTAAACTGATATCATAGACGCCCCTGTCTCTAGGTGATCAGATCAACCGGCTATTTGCTGCCCGATATTCGACGGAAGACACTCTTGCGTTTTTCCTGAACGGTAAATTGTTCGTTCCTGGGAGAACCACGATTTTTGCAGCCCATTTTTCAATTATTTAAACTGATTACTAATTGGTTATGCAAATTCGATCTAACTACGAGCGAAAGCAATCATTTATTTGATCTTCATCAATGTGAATCCCATTTATGTATTTATTATCTCTACACACCTTATTCTTCGTTCGATTCTAGATATTTTATTTTACAATTGATTGTCCTATTATTTATAATGCATTTGGTAGAGTCGTTCGTATTATAAAACTTTTGTTAGGATCTGTTAGATCCAAGAAGGTCGAAGAAACAACTACTATGGTCAATGTTAATTTTCTACAGTTCCAGAATAACGAATGTTGTTTTTAATGAAAACTTGTTTCACATTATTTAACCCCTTGCCTTACAATATCCTGTCTCATTCGCGATGAAGATTCTAAACAGATTCTGATGAAAATGTCTGTTAATAATTTCCTTTAGATCGAAATAAAATTCTATTTCGGTTTTGTTAATGTACAGCTATTGGAGAACGTATAGGCATACAATAGATATAAATTTTCTCCTTTTTTTAGGAAATTATGATCTACAGAGAAGTTATATACATTGAAACTGTAAAACAAATCGTAGGGCAAGGGTTTAAGAGTACCTATCTTGTTCACTGACTTAAATATTATTGATTACATTCCCTAAGATGGCTTATTACGTTCTATCAACGATGCTGTCTTATTTTATAGAAATTTTGAGTTTAGGATTTACGGTCTATACTAATGCGATCATAGTTCGAGTACAATAAAATGGCCACTCACCGGTCGATGATCACAGGGTCGCTCGGTGTTTCGTTTCGGTTCCCGCAGCTCTTCTTGTCGCAACACCGACTGCAAGGCAACAACACCGTCAGACATTGCTATGCATAATTTTCGAACAGCTTTTTCGGGGGCGACACAATTTTTTTTCTGAGGACTAAATTCGAGTATCGGATCCGGAGGGGTCAGAACTTTCGTCTAAAAACTAACCCGGAGCCCATGAGACCTCGAAGTTCGGGGGTGGATAGCAGTCGGGCCGAAGTCCCATGGGTCAATGAGTCAGCCACCCCCGGAGAATGACTACATCCTCGTGTGTTTCGTTACGTTTGGGGTTTGCTGGTGCCGAGGGTGGTTGCTTGCATAGAGAACAGATCTTCTCCGCGCGTTTCGAACAATACAGTTGTAAAATGTGTTTGTACGGAGTGGTCCACCGAAAGGTAGCTAACTAAACGTGACCTTCAGTAGTGATGTAAAACATGATAGATGTTTCGGTTAATAATGTCGATTTTGCTAAGAGATGACGTTAGTAATACATTTGTTGATATAGATTAATGACGTCTATGGAATTCCGGAGGGTAAACATACGCCATCAAAAGCCAGTTCGTTATTAATTGTCATTGTGCAAAACACATAGTTTTTCATAGCTTTAAATATGTCGAATTTTGTACCAAAAAAAGACGTTTTGCGGGGAAGTTTAATAACCTTCTTTCATTTCAAGAAAACGGCTGCTGAAAGTTATCGATTATTGGTTGAAGCTTATGGTGAACATGCTCTAACCCAAAAAACTTGTGAACGATGGTTTAAATGCTTTAGAAGTGGTGATTTTGATATAAAAGGCCAGGACAGCCGAAAAAGATTGAAGATGCAGATTTGCAAGCATTATTTGATGAACTCAACTCAAACGTTGAAATAATTGGCAGAAGCATTACTGGCGATCGATACCGACAACAATTGATCAAATTGAACCGAGCATTGAAAGAAAAAGGACCAGAATACGCCCAAAGACACGATATTTTTCAACGTGACAATGCTCGGCCCCATGTTGCAAAATGTGTAAAAAACTATTTGGAAAACGTTGAATGGGACGTCCCACCCCACCCGTCGTACTCACCAGACTTAGCCCCTTCGGACTACCACTTATTTCGATCGATGCAGCACGGACTTTCTTACATTCTTACGAAAAAGTGAAAATTTGGCTTGATCAATGGTTGGCCTCCAAAAACGAAAAGTTCTTTTGGCACGAAATCCATTCTTTGACAGAAATATGGGAGAAAGTCATAGCTAACGATGGCCAATTTTTTTATTATTAAGGTAATTTATTTTTTTATGGAAGACAACGCTCAAACTTTGCGAAAAAATCGACATTATTAACCGAAACACTTAGTATTTTGTTTATTTTCCACAACATGGACAGAATAAAATCGCTGAATGAGAAAATTCCTCATCTACAATGGGGTGTTAGAACACTTACACTAAATCGCTAAACAAAACACATTATTTAAAAATGATTAAGACTCACCTGCACATCACCTCGTGTGTCAGCAGGACTCTGCACATTTCGGGATTCTTGTCCTGTCCCTCGTACATGATGGCCTAAAACATTAAAAAAAAAACCATTGCAAAATTAAAAAGAAGAAATTTCAAGTAGAGAAAGAAGACGATTTAGGGACTAATGGGGAATCTATTGAAGCACCATAGAGATTACAGATGCAGGTCGCCGAGCCCCCCGTCGACTGCTAAGTCATGGTCGGCCTACATAAATCCGTTAAGCTTCCTCCACGACCTTCTGATTGATTTTTATTTAATGACAACGCGTCGTTGCCCTCTGTGCTCGTGCTGTTACCGTGCGGGGAAACAAGACGCGCATTAGCCGCGGAATAATAAAGCGCGGGAGGGCGATCTTCCTTTGATCTTGCCGTTCAAAATCCTTGGAAGCGAAATTTACATCGCACACGCGAGCTCATCCTTTCGGATACGAATTCGCCGATTCGATTCCGAACTTCCGTCCCGTCCACAAAATAAACATCAACATTTTAATCTCTGCGACGTCCCGACAATTCTGCACGCAATTCGAAAAACACAAGAAAACATTTATGGGACCCAAAATTATTTTATTCTATTTCCATTAGGTCTCAGTAGTATTGTTGTATTGGGTTGGCAAGAAAGTAATTTCGGTATTTTAAGGTGATATGAAACCGAATTTCTTTATTCAAGTGATGAACTTTAATCAATAAAATATTTTCTTATTTATTCTTTTTGGCGAAAGATCATCGAATAAAAGGGAAAATATCTTATTCATTAAAGTTCATTGTTTGAATAAAAAAAATCGGCTCTATTTCATCTTAAAAGACTAAAATTACTTTCTTGCCAACCCAATATATATAATCAAATTATATACGTTTATTCATGAAAAATTAGAAAAATAACAGATTTCTATATTACCAATTAATGGTATTTTTACTTCAATCGAACTAGAAAATGATTTTTAGTGGACGAAAGAAATTTTTTACTTGTTCAGCTTTCTCATATGATTAAATAAATTCGTCAAATGCATGAACATCTATATTAATAAAAATTGACCATGTTGATCTTTCATTTTGATCAATAAAGGTGTCACGGAAGATATTTTCCAGTGGTCAATTTGACTAATAATTGACTAATAACATATATTGACTGCGGATCTTTATGCAAAATAAAAATTGTATGCATCGATTGAAAGAAATAGAAACTAAATTGAATGTTATTTTTTTCCTTAATGATTTTAATAGAGGAGAAATCATATATTGACATTTTCAATTCTTCAAATTTTCCAACAATTTTGAATTTCATCTACTCAATTTTGTTATAGATAAACTACATGCATGTTTTCAGCTTCCGTCGTAATCGGGACGGACTCGCGTTTAATACTTTGTCCAGGGGACGCTATTTGAAAAATAGCCTACGCAACAGCGATTTGCATAACGAAAAGAAAAGAAAAGCCGTTCGTTCAGGCAGCCGCACTCGTTTCCGCGTGTCGTCCACGTTAATCGTATCAGTTTCGTAATTTACGTCGAAATTCCATTAATTCTTGTTCGCGCGTAACGACCGAAATTGCCAGAGTTTGCGAAGAAGCGATAAAATGTAAATACCCTGAAATACAGTGTCCCAGGGAATTCGTCGGGTTGACGTCGATGCGTGCTCGGTAGGCGAGGTCGACGGAGGCAACGGTAACGATATGAAATATATTTCGCCTCGGCAGTTAGGTGTGCAACTTCTCGGATGGCATCAAATATTTATACGGACAAAATAAACGAATTGCAACGTAAACGAACCATGACGATCGTCGTATACGTGACGCTAGGTAAATCAGAAAACGGATCCTCCGGCGAGGAAAAATGTCGGATAGAGGATATACAGGCTGTTCGAGTGTATGTGTCTGTTTCAAGAGGTGCATGTTTTATGGGATGGTTCTAGAGACCGTTCTGAGACGAAAATGAAGATTGACAATTTTATTATTGCGGTTTTTCTAATTGTTAAGAGGTTGGATTAGTGAAACAGTGAATAGTCAATTTTAATTGCAATTCTAGCATATTATAAGCTATTGATTATCATTAGATTGCGGATTTTATGCATTTAAAACAAAAATGAATAAGTGCAGTTTACAGCAGTGAGCTATAAACTTGTTTCAGCTGTTTAAAATCATTAAAGAAAGAATTATATTTCTATTTAGCTCCTATAATCGTTGTTATTCAGATCAACAAACAATTTCTCGAATTTTTAACGATCAAAAATCTTGTTCATTCATAAATAACGTACTACACGATAGACAGACCCATATGTAGAATTATTTCGTAAAATATACGAATGATTTTAGTCGTTAATATTAAGTGTACAAATTAATTCACACCATGATCGTCATTCATGATTTTCGTCTTATATTGATCAGCAGAATCACGCCTTAAAATGTAGAGTTGAACAGGAAAGAGGAAAACTGTACGTTCTTGGTAAAAGGAAAGGGAAAGGACGCATAAAATGTTACGTGCCCTTTGACTATTACTGCTTTTAATAGTCAGCCGACATGCGATCTTATTTGTACCGAGAATAATTAACATAAGTGTCCGCCTTGTACGCATTAACCCTAATTCGGGGACGAAGATGGCGGCCATGGAATGAGCGTGTTGTTTTCTTACAGCTTCGATTTTCAAAATATTTCATTTCTCAAAACTTACTGTCAATTTCGAAAATTACTTAATTAGCTTAATCTTAGCTTCCTCGAAACGCAATCAAACTTCTAATAAAAGGAACGAATATTTCTCCAAGTATATTTTCAGAAGATACTATCATTGATTTAAGGTAAGAAAAATTTGATTTTCAACCCTTCTCACGAGAGAGCCGCCCCCTCAATTTGTCGCACTTCCTGTCGTGGATTTCAAAGAAACTAATAAACTAGTTCAAGCTCACACATCGGCATTGTTTGTTTAATCTTGGGATAGCTGTCTATAATGATCGCTTCTTTATATTCATAACAACCGGACGGTCAATACGAAGCTCGTGATACGGCATGCGATAGTGTTTGCTCGGTAGCCATTACCACCGGTGCGACACGTGTTGATTTTGCGTAGCTGTCGCACTTACGAGCAATTTCGAGCAATTACTTTTTACCACGTCGTTCATTCTCGCGAAACGCTAACTCCTTGTTTGTCTTCATTGGTATTAGGGTCGACGATGCTGCTTATCGATGACGTACGTGTACGTAAACGTACACAGAGATCGATCGGTTGGTCGCTTTCATCCGACGTCAGCTGTACACTATCTTGGATCTCGTTGAAGCCATAAACGATTGTACACTTGTCAACATTGATGCTTAACCTCTTCAACAATACCGACAGGCTCGCGAACATTTAATTCCTGCTTCGTGAAACGCCTAATTGCCATGCGCGTGGCCATCGCGTCTCTTTCGATATACTCACTATTGTTTCTATTTGTTTTGACCAATTGCAAAAATAGTTCCCATCTATTTTAGAATACAGTTTAATTTGAATGCCATGTTCTACCATGTTGCACCATTGTAAATTTTTATGCGAAGATTTCCCAGCAAGAAGCAAATTAAAAATATTGGGTTGGAACGAAACTTCGTAGCGTTTGTAAATTAAAATTGAAAGCTGAAATTCAGATATTTATTTATACACCTATTCAATAACATGTTTTCCATTCTGTTCTATTACTTTCTGCCATTTTCTAGGTAACTTCTCGTGTTATTGAATAAACATGAATAAATACCTTAATTTTATCTTCGATTCTTAATTTGAAAACGCTACGAACTTTCTTTCCAGCCCAATACTTCGGAAGATTTCGTTCAATTCGTACAAAGTTAGACAAATAATTCGTTCTTGGCCATACTGTAAAGATGCTAATAATTCTTCCTCAAATTTGTATTATTGTACATAAGTATTCTGTTAAAGCTGATGCTTCAAAAGAGCAATAATTTTCGAATCAATGCAACCACAAAGAAGCTGGAATTTTTGTATTTAGTTTCAGAGAGTTGAGCTTCGGAGACACCAAAGCTATATTGTAACTGGAGAATGAGTCCAGAGGGAAGCACAGTGAAGAATAATCAGAATTTATGGTTGGACAACGTGGCTGCCATGCCGTGTCACGCGTGTTCATCGTTGAATGTCTTCAGTAGAATTGGTTCTAGTAACCAGACCAGGGGAATGTCGGCAGTGCGGACGTCTCTGAGGATATATCCAGTTGCGAACCCCTAGGGGCCCTTCCTGTGGCGCCCTTCGGTCCCAGTAGATTCGTTTAGGCCCCCCACTACCTCCCAATTCCCACGGGAATTACTTACGAAGGACTAATAGCGATAATTCTCTCCTTATAAATCGATAATTTCCTATCTACCAAAAATTCACCACCTTGCACTCTGCACAAAACTTTGTTGCAAGCTTCAGCCTGCCAACCAGAAGAACCAACAGTTCTGAAAAGTTTGTTTCAACAAATTCAATCTCACCAGTTGTACGAGGTAAATGGCGCCAATTACTTTTTCCACGCTAGCTTTAGTGTTAATCTTTTTCTACTTCAACACAAAAATGGGGCAGCTCCAATCACTAAATTATATTTATTAAGTTCAGTGTACCAGTTTATTAGTTGATCGTTTTATAGCACGTTTGAAACATTGTTCAATTTTTAAATGTTTGCTCAAATTGCTAAATGACTATAGGCTGTATTTTATAAGGTGTAAAACGTCCTTTCATAAAAGCTAGAATAAAAGGAAAATTTACTTCGCCGACGAAGATGTTCTTCACAATGATGACAAAATAGAAGTATCATTCATATCGACTATTGTGTAATGTTTTCTAATATTTTATGAATTTTACTGCTCCACAAAAGCAACTTAAAAAATGTTGGTCCTCATTGTTGTGTATCTTTATTGTATTGCATTCTAACTAAACAAGGTAAATGGTGCCAGTTACTTTTTCCTCATTAGCCTTAGTGTTAATCTTTTTCTACTTCAACACAAAGATGGGGCAGCTCCAATCACTAAATTATATCTATTAAGTTCAGTGCACCAGTTTATTAGCTCAAATTGCCAAATGACTGTAGGCTTTATGCACTCTCATTTCTGCTATATGTATTTTATAAGACGTAAAACATCCTTTCATAAAAGCTAGAATAAAAGGAAAATTTATTTCGCCGACGAAAATGTTCTTCACAATGACGACAAAATAGAAGTTGTAATATTAAGTTGTAGTTTTCTTCATTACTTGAAGTTGTAAGTAATGTTTTATAATATTTTATAATATTTTTGACTGCTCCACAAAAGCAACTTAAAAAATGTTGGTCCTTTTGTTGTGTATCTTTATTGTATTGCATCTCTTTCAGTAGCTTTAGTGTCAATAACTATCTTTTTCTACTTTGACAGAAAAATGGGGCAGCACCAATCACTAAACTGTATTTATTATGTTCGGTGTACCAGTTTATTAGTTGATCGTTTTATAGCACGTTTGAAACTTTGTTCAATTTCCAAATGTTTGCTCAAATTGCCAAAATAAATTCGTTTAGCAATTTTCAAAAAGATTGCAGCAATGTTCAAGCATTGAATTATATAAAGGGATTTTCTAAGCAAATGTTCTGCTGGCAAATTTCAATTCGCGAGCTCGGCAGAGTTCGTCGAAACCGAATCAAGTGGACGGTTATAAATCCGCAATAATTTGCTACACCGAGCCGGCTGGTAAGCCCGTGGCGAAGCCTTCCTACCCCTAAGCTGTTCTTCAATTTCTTCGCTTCTGACCAAGATATATGTATAGCTATGTCTGCATCTGTATCTGCTTCTGCGTCGGCGTAGAATCAGAGAGAAACAGGAAGAGAGAAAGAGAACGAGAGAAAGGCACAGGGAGGCGGAGAGAGCCTGGGAGGACTCTCGACGAGAAAGTAGGAGAAAAAATACAGAATGTCGAGAACTGCCGCGGCGTTTACCACTAAAATTTCCAGAAAAATACGAGCAGCTTTCGCGGAAAGGGAGAGGAGAGAAAGAGAGAGCACGCACAGGCCGAATAGCGCTAACAACATACATACGTTGTAAACGTTCGAGAACGAACTTCCGGCCCGCAGGAAGCCAGGAGAAAGATGGGAAAGGCCGGAATGCGCTTTTTCGCAGGATTAAAAATGCTAAATGGTAATTAGTTCCGGGGATAAAAAAGCACTTACAGGATGGGGGCAAGCAGCGAACCGCGCACCGGCGTTATTCTAAATGAATGAACAACAGGAAATTGTACGTAACCCTTTTAAGCTTCAACTTCTATCTGACGCTGGAGATGATCAGTCGGAACCCTTCCTTTTTTTTACTCTCGTTCCGTGGAGGAACGATCGCATCGTGCGTATTTGGAAGCTCGGCGGCTGTCTGCGTATCTTTGGATATGGCAGACGCTCCAGAGTCACTTGGGTCCTCCACAAACATTTTTAGAAAATTCATTCTCCACGTATCATCAAAATATGCAAAATAATAACAATACAGTCTACGTTGTATCAGCTAACTGAGGGGCAACACTGTTCATACAAGAGAATTTTTAAACAATCAAAATGGATATATTTGTGTCACGAAAGTTTATAGATGTTCCATGGATCACGGAAATGAATAGACTGCGGATTTTATGCATTTTTGACGGAAATGGATACGTACAATTTAAAGCAGTGGGCGAATTAAAAAGATTTAAGGACATCAATGTATTAATTTCAGCTTAATAAGAGAATTAAAAGAAGAAAGAAATTTCTATTTGGCTCATGTGTCTTGCGATCAATGCAAACATTTTTTATTTTGCATAATGATCCGCAAACTAGAAATGAAGTATATGTTCCAGATCAAGAGCCTGAGATCGTCTAATCCTCAAACGGCACCGAGTCGAATCGATATCATCCCCCGGACGTCGCGTATACGAGCGTAATACTGAAATATGAGTATTTAACCATAGATTAAGGAAATAATAAGTCTGAGATAAGTTAATCCTCGACAGATAAGGAAAGCAAGAGAGTGTGTCAGTCACCCCCATGGCGGTTCTTTCGAGGGGTGAGAGCAACATTGTATGCATGTTGTACAGTGTACGTCAGACATCGGGGGTTGCAGAGACGATACACAGATTCCCAGGGGACTTTTCGAATCGATTCGGGGCGGAAATCATTACAGCATATTTGAATGACTATCTTCGAATTTATCTGCGCCCTCGTGCTACACTTTTCTCTTCCTGATCGGTGCCTTCGTGAACTTGTCGCGAACGACGCCACCATTTTTGCGATTATTGGTCCTCCGTAGAACATTTTCCATAGCTTTATGTTCAGTGAACATTAAATATATTCAAATTATTATTTAGTAATTTTTTGAACAATATTTTGATCGTTCATCGTCGAGAGATTCGTATAATGAATTAAAATTATTATGTTTCAACAACAGAAATGAAATTTCCTAAATACCAAAATCGATTTTACATCGACAACATCTGTCTTTATATTTATTATCAATTCGGAATATCATGGCAGTAGGTTTACGAGGTAATTAATCCCGAAGAGCGTTTGAACACGACGGTGTCTAGCTTTCTTTATTTTTCGAGCTTTAATCCAAGGAACCCTTGGCGCTTGTTAATTTCGCAGGACACAGCGGCTGCAGCTACAGAATCTGAAACACGTCGACCCGGATTTGCTAAACACTTCGTACGAGTTGTTTCGCGAAACTCCATACACGGACAGAGTAAATATATATCGATTCTTCTGTTTGTATGTCTTCCTCTCACTTTGCCAGAATGGAGGAGACGCGTTCAATCGAGGCTTTGATGTATAAATTGCAGCTTTCTCGTTTTCGATCCCACCTCCCCATCTAACTTTCTACTCCCTTTACAGGCACGATTCCTCCATAGAGACGAAAAGGGTATCCCGGCATCTATCACTTCTGCTTTTCTTTTCCTCGTGGACAATCGTTCTCGAGAACTATCCGCCCGTTTACTCTGCTCAAGATTCCGTTTCATTCTTTTACCGATACTTTTACCTCCTCCGAATTCAGCCACTTACGCTTTTCACTTCTTCAACCGTGCTTTCGTGTAACGAACAATCCTTTAAAAAATAAAACTGTCCCGCGCCAATCAATAGGCCAATTATAAGCTACAATAAAACGAAAATTTATATTTTAATGAATTTATATACAATATTTTATGAATTTGACTAGATCACAAAAGAAACTTAAAAAATGTAGAAATGTTAATCCTCATTATTATTTTATTGTATTCTAAGTATAAAAACATTCCGTATTTTACAAATAGTAATGTTTGTACGAAAAATAGTCTGAACGGATTTTGCAGGTTCGAAATAAAAATTGCAGAAGTCGATTTAGGTTGTAAAATGTCATACGTTTTCACAAAAGATAAGTGAGCGAAGCTTTATAAAGATTCCGGAACGAAAGTCTCGGTAAAAATATATCTTATTTCAAACATAATTTTTGGAGATCAATAGAGAACACGACATTTTTCGAAGAACATTAAATTCTTTTGCGAAGAAGAATGTAGAGAATTGTGCAAGAAACGTTTATTTTGAAAACGTTCTAAGAAAAGGTTTCCCGTCATTGTTTCCGCAGCGAGCACCGAAATAAATTTTGCACTGTAGGAACTGTGCGTCTATCGTGCAAGAGATACACTTACTTTCTTGAATTATTTTGTTTCGTGTCGCGACCCCAGGACCATAGAGCCTATAGGTACCTGCACCATTTTAGGAGATTAAATCATCTTGGGGTTGGTCGGTTACGGAGGTAAGAAGAGCAGTAGGGAGAAGAAAGAGGCGGTTTGAGGACGAAGAGGGTTGGGGAAACAGAGCGGATGTTAGTTTTAGCTGATTAAATTACTAAGCCGCGATGGCCTTGCGTCGGCAGAGACCGTTCCTCAATTCGCGATCCATTCCTTTTATTAATCGGTTTCGAGTTGTCGTGACGTTGAATAAGTTTCGGGGGCGCATCGCCAATCTGTGCGTCTTCTATTCTGTTTAATCAAATGCCCCCCTTCGATTAGCTTGCGAATAAACTGCCGACAATTATATCCATTTGCATAAACAAATCATTTCGCAGTTACTATATTATCGATCTGTGAATTTACGTTAATTTATAATTCGCTTTTAATACTTTTTAACAGGCCTTTCACCCCTTCCTTGTTGAGAGGGTGAAAATAACTATTGAAATTAAGATTACAGAATCCACAAATGTTTTATCGAATATCTCAGAAACTATTCGACGTAGGTAGAAATTTCAAAACGCAAATTGTGTTTTTTGACGGCAGGTTTCTCTATGTGAGCAGATTATCGAGAAAATAATTTGTTCGATAATTGTACGACTTTATATTAGAGAACAGTGTACAAATATTGTTACAAATTGTTAAAAATGCATTTCGTGCAAAAAATTGACCCTTAAGTGGGCCTGAAAGTTTGCTAAAAAAATGATTCGATTCATTTATATTTAGTGTCCTCAATTAATTAATTTTACTTAATTTAATGACCTCAAGGGGTGGGTTTTCTTCTTTCGAATTTAGTGGACAATGTTATGTCACCAGCAACAAATTAGCAACTGATCCCTCAGCTTCCGAATAATTGAGCAGCCAGATTTCTGGTTACCATCGAATATTTCTTTGAATGGGGGTGGCAGCAGGCGCGAAAGGCAGTTCGCAGGAACGAGTTCGAGGCAAAAGAACACCCTTGGCCACATAAAGGACTTATCGCGGCCGTGATCGGCTCGTGTATTTGCGTTTGCTCGAAGGTTATGATCCGTCTTTGCGGGGTATCGCTGCGCAAGGATCTACGGTCCTGTGTACAGGGTCACAACACGTGGTTCGCGGACCGTGCGCAGGGTTCGCCACGTGGCGCAGATAACAGGATGGAGCAGACGCGCGACGGTGGTTGCTATCCCGGAGGGGTAGGAATCAACCCCCCGGAAAATTAAGTGCTTGTAGCTCAGATGATAACAGCGGTAGGAACGCGTCACTGCGTCTACTCGCCGAGAGTTTCCTACCACGGAAATGCCAACCAAAACGAAACGAGCGAGCCAGCTCCCGGATTGATTGTGCCCGGAAGTACTTTGTCGGTGCATATCGTTGATAATAACCACCCTGTACACTTTATAGTACGCTTTAGCTTTCAGGTCAATATATACAATATTAACATTAATTAATGGACTTCAATTTTGACCATACGATGCGCCACAAGATATTCTTGTTTAACCCTGCACCATGTAAATACATTGTAATACGATTTAGCTTCAACGTCAAGCTAAACAATATTTACATTATTTAATGGACTTCAGTTTTGACCATACACTCTTCAAAAATTATTCTGGAAAATAGTCTTGGTTAATCCCTGCACTATGTGCATTATAATACGCTTTAGCTTTAAGGTCAATATATACAATATTAACATTAATTAATGGACTTCAATTTTGACCATACGATGCGCCACAAGATATTCTTGTTTAACCCTGCACCATGTAAATATATCGTTATACGATTTAGCTTCAAGGATTACCCTCTATTGCATTCCGTTCCCAATTGGGAACTTAAATTTCAAATGTTTTATAGTGAATTAAGTAGACAATACTGAAGACCGCTTATGAATAAAACCGCATATGTATAAAGTTCCCATACAGGAACAGTCATAAAATGCAATAAATAATATTTTCTAATAAAATTTTATTATTTATTTCATGACCACACTCATTTTTAAGTAGACTAACAGCCATATATATTTTTTCTACTCGTCATAAAAATTCATGCGATAGAGGGTTAAGCTAAACAATATTTACATTAATTTAATGGACTTCAGGATTTTCACCATACACTCTTCAAAAATTATTGTGCAAAATAGTCTTGCTTGATACCTGCACTATGTGCATTATAATACGCTTTAGCTTTAAGGTCGATATTACTTCAATGTTGACCATCATATGCTTCTCGAAAATGGTTGCACAAAATATTGTTTGTTACCCCCTGCACTGTATACATCAACTCGTAAGTTAAAACAATTTTTAAAACAATATTGAAGAGTTATAAATATTGTTACTCACTTGTTTCGTCGCCGAGTCGATAAGCCTAACGTAGATGTCTTGTACCTGTCTGACACCTGTAACAAAAGCAACGAACAAAGTAAATGCAGTTGTCTATATCCATTATTGAAACTTACAGTGTAACATACTTATAAACGTGATTTTAGATGAGAGTAAAATTTGTCATGCGTCAAAATGGCGCATTCCAGATTCTTCATTTCACAATTATTGGCGTTTTTCTGATTGCTTATTTATTTCAGCCGTATTTCGTAAAACAAATCGTGTACTGACTCGATAAACGTGATCGTGGTACTTTTAGAAAGCAATATAAGCTAGTCGATTGTAATGATCGGTAGTTTGAATCTCCGAGCTAATAGTAAAGCAGTCCCCAGTTTGGTTCGCCGATCGGAGTCGTTTTTTCCGGTTAATATAAAGACAAACGCTACTCTTTATTCAATTTAGCCAGCGAGTTTTTCAGTAATCCGGTAAGAAGGGCCCCATTAAGTTAAGAACGTTGCGCGCAGGCATTTGCGACGGATGTGCATGGAATACGACGAATACGGAAACGAGTCCAAATTCTGACAAGTTGGGCGCCGCTGAAAGGGACTGTCCCAGAAAAACTTACATATTAAGGAGCATTTAAGGTGGACGACGAGGCAGGCGGCCCGATCGCATCCCCCGGGGACGTATGCACAATCTCCGATTGTTTTTGCATGGCCGCACCGCGTATACTTTGTACGAGATCGAGTACCGACTGCACCGAGGAGATCGCTATGCAACGAACCGCCGCTGCGTCGGTAGGAAGGCAAATTCTTGTACGTGTAGTGCGTTAATTATTTTCGCGAGCTTTGGCTACCGGAAACCCGCCGTACGCTTCGCAGAAACAAATTTCACCGGCCAAATCGAACTTCCACAACTCTGTTCGAAAGTATTCGATTCAACAATCTTAACATCACAAGTAGACAATTATGGTAAAAACGACGCTGGACGATTTAAAGCAGAATACTAAAAGAATTAAAAAAACACAGACCAATACTGTGCGTATAAGACCGCAGGACCGAAGTGAAAATTCCTATGGCGCGACGCACACAAGAGTTTCTCGCTCGCTCGGCTAAACTCGGCTCCCCTGAGTTTACCCGAATAGCGTTTCACCTCGGAGCGTGATGGATCAGCCTCGTTCGCTGCAAGTTTTCACTTAAAAAGAATTTGGAGCTTCAGTGTATCACTTCCAGCTTGTTGAAAATATTAAAGGAAGAAAGCAGCTTCTTTTTCGCCCTCTGTTCATTGCAATCGATGCAAACAGTTATTTTCAATAAAAAAATTGTTTCTCAGAATGTTAATATGAAATTGAGACATTGTCAAATAGGAAATGGTTGTTTCGATGTGTACACAGGAGACAGCAGAAGAACTGCAGGCGTCGATAGCAGATTATTTTGATCAATGCCGATTCGTTGTGCAGGGTAACAGCGGTTTATTGGCTAGAGCAGGCAATTCTATCGCGTGATCATCTTCCGTATGCATTACCGCATTATTACTATCCGTTATCGGCAGGCGAACTATGTTCGATGTGTACACGGAGAGCCCGGTAGCGTTGCGGCAAGTTTTCGAAACCGTTCGGCTGGCTTCCACAGGGAGCACACCAGGTAATCCCGGGGTGTATTTTGGACAGACACCCCCGTGGCTTCCGGCCTCGCGTATCCGGTAAGCCAAGTAATCCCGACATAAGACTCCCAGGCGTGGTGGCTACTATAGGCCAGACTCACGCCGCATAACGTTACCGTGGATTACGATACTCCGCCCCGAAACTAACTCACAAATTACCTCGAGAAACCGTCGCGGCTTTACCGGAAGATACTCGCTTGCCCCGACGGTTTCCCGCGAGCCCTCCTCGCTCCAATACTGTCAGACACTGCCAATGCCAGTATTTCTTACGTGCAAACGCTGTAGCTCTTCGCGAGTCTCCATTTTCGGTTGCTCGACTGAGGCTGGAGGACTATGAACTTCGGGTTATCAACAATTTTCGATGTGTATTTCCCTTTCTGCTATAGTGTTAGACACTGTCAATTCTCTGCCAGTAGGAGTCCTCAATCCTAAACGCTGTTAGTTATATTTGAATTAAAAAATATTATACAATCCAGAAGAGCATCTCTGCAGATTAGTTGAATGGTTGGAACTTCCAATCCTTCGATATCAAACACTGCTGGTCAACCATTGTTGTATGAAAAATTTTTACAAAATCCAGATGAGCATTTCTGACGATGAATTATTAGTTGAATGGTTAGAACTTCCAATCCTTCGATACCAAACACTGCTGGTCAACCATTTTTGTATGAAAAATATGTACAAAATCCAGATGAGCATCTCTGTCGATTAGTTGAATGGTTAGAACTTCTAATCCTTCGATACCAAACACTGCTGGTCAACTACTTTCGCATGGAAAATTTTTACGAAATCCAGATGAGCATTTCTGACGATGAATTATTAGTTGAATGGTTAGAACTTCCAATCCTTCGATACCAAACACCGCTGGTCAACTATATTTTCATCAAAAAATATTTTGAAGTCCAGAAGAGCACCTTTGTCGATGATTTATAAAGGGCCCCTAGACAATCAATATTATCGTCAATATACGGCACAATGTAATGCACAATAATATTGCTGGCTCACCCACACGAGACAATATTATTGCCCAAGAAATTAGTGCACGACTGATGACACTGCAGTTAACATGTGGAATAAAAAGAAAGCAAGTTGTGTGGCCTTAGTTATAGCTTTAAAAAGGAAGGAGAAAAAGAAGCGCAGGTGGGTGAAGGAATGGTTTAAAAAAAGAAATGAGTACACTCATGAAAATTTGTTAAGTGATCTAAGAATAAGTGAACCAACTGATTTTGATAAAACAGGTAAGAGAGAGAGAGAGAGAGAGCTCTGATACACCTCGATACATTCTATAATGAATTTTCTTTCTTCCTCTTTTTCCTTCGTAGCCATACTTGAAAATTCAATGTTCACTTTGCAACTGTGAAGATAGAACTGAGCCAATATTGCGAAATATTACCCACAGACGAAGCAATATTTACGAGATTGTACAATAAAAATCAAACTCTTTTTGATTGACTCAATATATTGCGCAATCTTTCAATTTGATTTACAGACGGTCAATATTATTGTACAATATCAATTATTGTGCAATATATTGACGATAATATTGATCGTCTAGGGGCCACTTTAGTTGAATGGTTAGAACTTCCAATCCTTTGATACCAAGCACTGCTGGTCATCTACATTTGCGTGAAAAATTTTTATAAAATCCAGGTAGACATATCTTTATCGACAAAATATTATTTGACAGGTTAAAAATATTTGATAGAGCCGGATCGAGTAAAAGAGGATTGTGTATAATATAACGGCTCGTAATAAGAGTCGTGCTGATTAAGAATCCCGATCGAACGAATCAAATGGGTGGTGTCTGGTTCTTCGGTGTGGTTTTTGTCCGTAGAGAAGTCGGTTGCCTAGTTATGCTAATGCGAGCGGACCTATCTGCCTGTTCTCAGCGGGACTTGGCACGCGATGCCGCTTCTTACGTGGCTTCTTCTCGTACTTTTGCCTTTATTGTCGTGGCTCGGGGAGAGCATGATCGCGAGTCGCCGCAATGTCTGTGATAAATGTACGCGCGTTCACGTGGTATACGTCACAGCCTCGTGCTGGTAATCGTGCTCCCTTAAGATGCATCGGCGCACTTGCATAAATGAATTCATTTGTTCGACCACTGATTTTATATACCCCGTCCTCCCGTTTACATACCGAGACGAACAGAAACACGGAGACGATCTTCGTTATCCGATGAACCGGATATGCATTCCTTGCCATCGCGCCGCTGATTTTCTCCGCGGGATTTTACAAACGTGGATCTTTCTTCAAATTTCGATCTTCATTAGTTGTTTAACCAAATCGCAGTGGGAAAACTATTTTATCATTTTTAGCTGTAGCCTATTGTTTCATAATGACCACTATCATATCATTTATTAAGACTTCATTATTACATGCTACATTATTATTAGACTGCGGATCTTTATGCAAAATAAAAATTGTCTGCATCGATTGCAGAAATTGTTAGAATCCAAACTGAATGTTATTTCTTCCCTTAATGATTTTAATAGAGAAGAATTCATATATTGACATCTTCAATTTTAAAAATTTTTCAACAACTTCGAATTTCATCTACTCAATTTTGCTATAAATGCGTAAAGATCCGTAGTCTAATTATATTATCTTAAGACTTCTTTTCCCAGGTCCTTTAAAGCCGCGTCGACTTCTTGGTGTTTGTAATGCTGTTTCCTCTAACAACTCGATGATTATCTTCTTTGTTTTCACATGTATGATGTTTAAAATATATCCACTGGCTATTTACCACGCTATTTACCATTATGAATAAACAGCAGATTTAATGAACCGACGAGCAAAATTAGTCGACGACGTTCTACAGTCGCTTCCAAATGAGTTCGGGGACATGTAAAACGCGCGATGGCCCCGAGTGTCCGTGTAATAGCCTCGTCGAGCGGCAATGACGGTCCATCAAGATTCCGCGCAGACACCCGGTCTCGGTAAACCGCTAAAAAGCTCAGGAACTTTCGGTGCTCCGATCGCAACAGAGACATATTTTATGTCACTGGTCCGGGGGCCCGGGCAAAAAGCACCCGAAGCTCTTCCGTCGCTTCGAAAGGAAGAGAAACGAGGACCGTCAGAGGCCGTGCGTGAACGAAGCAGGGAAACGACAAGTGCGGCGAAAAGGGGAGGTGGGGGGGTCTCGGGGCCCCGAAGAAGTCGATGATCTAGAGGTGGTCCTGGGCGAGCAGACCCCCCAAAAACGTGCTCGCATTATGATCATATTAAAAAGCCGCAAGGCGCTATCTGCCGGGTCTCATTCCAGCGGTTTTTCATCCCGCGCATGTCAGGGAACAAGACCGGGGCTCCGCGGTGTTTTCTTCATTGGGCTGATTTTTTGCCAGCCGTTTGCTCTTTCTCCGTGGCTATCTTCCCCTGATTTCTTCTTCCCTCTTTCACTTCCCCTTTCCCCCGGATCAGAGCCCGTGTGTCTCTCTTTCTCTGTCCCCCTTTCTCTTTTCTGCGGCCTGTGTACACAACAGTCGGGGGCCTTCTTGCCGGTCGCCGATCAATCAATGCGGGATTTTTGCGTTGGCAGGACTGACCGACGGGGCCGCCCCCGGCCATCTACGGATACTAAAACGTGTTGCCAACATCGCAAACAAGAAACAACTAACTGTTGCAAACGAAGGAATACCTCCCGACTTCGGGATCGTAAATCCCGACTTTCGTCGCGACCGCGGAAACTACCGCTGCGAAGACGTTCCCAAGACCCCCTGTGTCCACTGCCGGCTTCTTTCCGCTTGCTGTCACGTAATTTCGCCCGTGTTTTCGCCGGCTTGAACGATAGCTATTCTGCCTGACAGATTTGTGTATTGCCCGGTGATTCGATGCGAAAGTCGCCGAGACTTACTGCGCTGCTCGCCGATGTTTTCAAGCGTTTTCCCTGGTCCAAATCGTGATTTGATACAAAGCTCGAGGTGCTACAGAGGATTTCATCCCTTCTGTGAAGCACTGGGTACCCGGAGCATCCGTTCCTACGTTTTTTCAATAATTTTATATGTTTTCAACCAACTTTTTGCTTCTCGGTTTTGTGCAAAACTAGCGGTAGAATTAGAATTTTAACCCTTGCGTCAGAAATTTAATGTTGTTGAAATTTGTTATGTACTAGTAGAAATTATTACGATTTTTAAGATGGAGATCTCCCCTATTCCAAGGTATGGTTTTATTAGATGTACAAATTAATTTGTTCTTCATTTTCTTCGTCCTTTAAAAACAACCAGAATACGTTCAAGTTTCAGCGAGATAACAACTGTATTCCCTATGTGGAAGGAGGACATCGAAATTATAAATTCAGTCATGAAGCACTTCGGATATATCTACACGTGTCATAATAAAAACTAGTTTTAAAATTCGTAGACAGATGCAAGGGATGAGTCACAATTAATATCGCTGGTTTATTACTCACCGTTCGAGTAGAGCAGATGTAAGCTGTATTGGATGCCATTGTTCGTTTTTTGGCCCTCGGACTCCTGGAAACAGAAATACAACATTATAGTTAGCTATGAAAATTATTTCTAAATTAAACCTCCCAGTTTCATTAACCTTTTGCACTCCTTTGTCGAGCGTGACTCGACATCGGAGAAAGGAAAATGTAAATGAAACGTGCTTGTATATGTATTTGGTTCTTCCTTTATTTATTTAGGTCGTATTTTTTAGTTAAAAACAAGTATAAGTTCCACAAATATTTATTATATATAATATAATTAGTAAACAAAATTGTTTAAAATAAGTAGCAGTCAAGAAACTGTCCTTTCAACAATAAATTTAAAATGAAACACTTAAAATAGTAGAGAGTTGTTGGCAACAACATTGAAAAACAATTATTATGGTACAAATATTATGGTAACAGGTCATATTATGTTGACATAAATTCGAATCGAATATACTTGTTTAAAAAATGCGTCGAACTAAAAATTTATATTCCAAACAAATTTTGTATTACTCGATGATTGTATCGCATCATGATGCCACGTGTTCGTCTAAAATATGAATTACATCTAAATCGATTGGTTTCCTTGTTGAATTATATTTAACGAACGTATTATAACTTTCTGATGTAAAAATTGAAACCAGGATCAGCAAAATCTTGGAATGAGAAATTAGATTGGCGAAGAGCCATCGAACGCATTATTTCATTAGGTTGATATAAGCGAAACTGAACGAGGAATCTCGTTAATCTCGCTAAATTTCGTGCTCCGCTTAAATCGGTTCAAATGAGCGGAAACGCGAAGGAACGAGGAGGAGAGCGGGAGCACCACCCCCGCGCGTTCTTCGCGCCCCGTTCTATTTTAATTAAGTGCACCGTGACGTAACTCTCGCGCTCAGCCTGCTCCACCTCACGCTAATTATTAATTTCTTGATGTGCCGGTAAGAGCCGTGCCATTACGTATGGCGTGCGATGCATAATTATCATGCTGCCCTGTTGACGAGTCATGCGTGCATCGCGCCATATGCCGCGACCACGGTAATGCATTTTCAACTACCTATCTCTGGAACACCTACGACTGGCAACCCCCGTCGGACACGACTTTCAGCCTTGCATACGATCTTTGGTTACAGGCCCATCGATTTTACCAGAAATTAACGTAATTAACCCAACCGATACTGTTGCAAGCTGCAATCCATTCCGGGGATTTCTGACCCTCTTCTTAACGACGACTATTCGCTTTATCACCGTTAACTGACCAACGATATAAACTCTGACTAGAACGATCCACGTGTATTTGAATAATGGACGAAGACTATAGATTTTCTAGAGCCCCATACGTTTCAGAAAATGTATCAATGTGGAGGGACAACTTCGAACACCTACATTAAACAAGGAAAGGGTCGTAAGTAAACGTATTCAAAATCCGTGACAAGGTTTTCTACAAATTGATTCAGTCCTGTTTGTAGCGCGATAGTAAACATGTTTACTTACACTTCCAGGTTCCCACACCTCGTCTTTGCCTCTAAACTCTAAAGTTTTGATACACAAAAATTGTTCGTTTTCTTTTAATTTTCTAAGTCAAAAGTCATTTCAAGGTCATGTAACGTACATATCTGAACGTATTTTGACATCAGCTACACGATGCAATAAAAAAGATTATGCAATTATACGCAAAAAAAACATCGATGACCTTTTACATTCCAAAAAAATGACCTTGAAAAAAATATTATTGGTTCAACATAATGGTTCCTTCAAACCATTCAAATAGTACACAAAATATTTTTTGTACCCCCACAATTGAAGGAGATATTTAGGTGGATCACCCTGTAGATTTTCTGGAGTCCCAAACAATGCGGAGAGCGGTTAAATTCCAATCACAGCTACATTATTGTCCAAAAAGCGAACGAACAATTTCTTACTTTACTGCATCACGAATAAATGGCCAACGATAGGGACTGTGACTTGAACGAACCGATCTAGGTGTATTTGCAGAATGAACGAAGATTTTTTGGAGCACTCAAATTCCATCCTCAGAGCCAGTCGCATTTCTCAAAAAGCGTAGCAACAAATGCGATTTAGTGGCAAGTCGAACAAATGTCCTTTCTATACCTCCGCTTCGATTTGCATCGCTTATCCGTGCATCTCCGCTCGTCCCCCACCCCGGGTAAGAGCATGTCTATCTATAATTCACATGACTGGGACAGTTGCATTGCATGGCCTCCCTATTAATTAGGGTCACACACCTCGAGCATAGATCAGTCCTAGTGTCGAGTAGCCGTTTGTGTCTGAGCCGCGGCCAGGCCTGTTCTCACCCTGGCTTATCTAACCGGAGACACCGAGACATTAATATGAATATTTTCGGTTCAATTATATCGCATAACGGAGGAATCAAGATCGATCGGGACGGCTATCATCGGGAATCGGTGGCATAAAAGAGTCGGTGCACGACCATGACAGCCGCACGATTCCCGGAAACTGATGTCCTACGTAAATACAGGGTCGGCCGTGTTCGTTTCTCTCCATTCCATCCGCTTTTTCCTCGGTGTTTAATTAAAAAGTAGTCGTCGGATCGGTTCGATATACCTGATTAACGTCCATCGTGCGCCGGCGAATTTTCGAGATTAATGGCCGCGACGAATGCTTGCGACAGGACGCAGAGCTTAATGCGCGCACACAGACGAGGAAAAACGGAAGAATGACTCCGGCCACGATGACGAACGAACGATGATTGCACGCCGATTAGAGAAAAATGGACTCCGATCGCCACCGTTACTTTGAAGAAACCGATCGACGAGTTTACGTACTCGGAGGACGCGTTTCTTCTTCTGACTTCAATATTCAATTTCGAATCGGGAACCGTTGCTCCGTGGTCTAGATACGAGACAGGTTTTCTTTTCATTTATGTTTTCTAATTTTTGTCTAATATGAAATGTCCGATTTCAGAATGTTAGGATGCGAAATAAAAATTGTTTGCATATTGCCAGACGTGGGAATCGAACAGCAATTTATTTCTGCCCTTAATGGTTTTATTAAGTCTTGAAAACTGTTTTGATATTCTTAAATTAATTTAATCTTTCGTCTACTGAAAATTGCACTCACCCATTTTTAATATAAATGCATAAAATCTGCAATGCATAAAGTCTATAATTACATCTTAAGGTTTTATCTTCAATTTTTATCCAATTGTAGATTTATAAAAAGTGTAGTTCAATGTGAATCGATGTGATTGTGGATTATTCTTTTCATACGTCTGGAAAAATAATGATCATGCAATGTTTCGCCAAAATGAAGAAATATACTGCCATCTTATCTACTACTCATCAAAATTCTCAACGGATCATTCCACGCGAAATCGTAAACTTTCTGCAGTACTGTTTCAGGTTTTGTCCAAGATTGAATATGTTGTAGTCTTTAGTGACCTATGAATTATCTCAAACAATTTTTCGATATCTTAAAAATTGTTAATTTTACAGATATGTAAAAAAAGTGTCATCCTTTTTTCACATTAAATCATAAGACCAGAACTAACAAACCGATGAAAATGAGATTTTAGGAGCTTATAGTGCAAACATAAGAGTATCTAGTAAAATATTGCCATTTGAAAAAAAATGGTTGTTTACCACTTCTTTTGCAATTGTTTTAAACAAATGCAATGTTCTCATAGCAGAGAACTTTTAAAAAATTTAGAAAAAAATAGAGATACAGCCCCAAGTATCCCTTTTATGGACATATTTTTAAAACGCCCTTGAGGGAATAAATAAATTGTTATTTAACTGTCGTTCCCTGCGATTGGTGTACAAAATTGTTATTTTGCATAGAGATCGGCAGTCAAGTAATGACGGTTGCAACTGTGTCGATGGTTTTTCGCGCGAGCGTATAAGCCTGTACAGGTTCTTGCGAGCAAGTCGGGATGGCAGGAAGGTGCACTCGGTCATTCGTACAAATCCGCGTAGCAGTTTGTACTGCGGGTATTACAAACGCATTTGTCCGAAGTCTCTGCGCGCCGCAACCGATTTCACTTGCGTAAGACCGAACACGCGACCCGTGCCGCGCGGTGCAACTTTTCCTTAACTAGCTATACTAATTGACCAATAGAAAGTGGAGCTCCGGCCGATTCCTGCCGTTGACAATCGCTTCCCATTTCAGAATATTCTCACGGGGTCACCGGTTGGTTGGTTCCCTTCGAGCTCCAGTCAAATATTATTGACCGTCGCGATTCCGATCTCGATCGACTCGGTTTCACGGCAAGTATGGTCGTCATAAATTCGAGGAACGTTACCGGCTTCTTTGAAATTCACGTGATTCGTAAAAAATTTAGACATCAAGATTCCGAACGAGGGTAATGGCTTCATTCGTGGGGATTCTTGAGTCTGTTTCTTTCGATGCAATGAAAACGCATTAGCGGAGACTCAATTCTCCACGAACGCGTTCAACCTAATTGAAAGTTCCTGCGTGGTGTATCCTGCATTTATTCATACGTTCGCCATCTTGCGACAGCTTCACGATATATATGATTATCGCATAATATTATTTAGATGAACTGGAAGCTCGTTGTTCTCGTACCAATTTTTTAAGAAAATAAATTTATTCGGTTTTCAATTATACGGAGGAACAGTTCATATTTATAGAAGATTAAATATAAATAGTGCAATTATATAAAAAGTGCATTCCTGTCAAATGTGTTATTTTTAGACCTCCTTTAGGATTTTGTCTGAAGTCATTAGGAGATCCTTATGCGCTAATCATTTGCAGACATATCTACCATTACTTGGAGCATACAATATATTTTTTATTGAAGATTTTAGTATCCTAGTATCCTCAAAAAGATTAAAAGTGCATTCCTATCAAAAGTGTAATTTTTAGGCCTTCTTTAGGTTTTCCTCTGATGTCATTAGAAGATCCTTATGCAATAATCATTTGTACATATATTTACCAATACTTGGAGCACACAATACATTTTTTATTGAAGATTTTAGTATCCTAGTATCCTCAAAAAGATTAAAAGTGCACTCCTATCAAAAGTGTAATTTTTAGGCCTTCTTCTCTGAAGTCATTAGAAGATCCTTATGCAATAATCATTTGCACATATATTTACCACTACTTGGAGCACACAATAAATTTTTTCAAAATATTTAAAATTGCATGACCACTTCCTCGACCAAGCACTTCTTTTTAATAATAAAAAGTTTTCGAATCGTGTAAATCGTTGGATTGAATAGTTTGTTGGAAATTGGGAAATTTGTTCGAGCAATCGACCGGCACACGGATGAAAATGGGAAGTCCACTTATTGCACGGGTAGCTGCTCGGTTGCCGTGACCATATCGATACCCTTACGATCTCCCGTTCGTCCATTTCTCACAGGGTCAATGGATTTTCGCCTGTCGGACTAATTGCTGGAAAAGCTGGAGGTGTATCCTGCCGACTATCGATATGTATACGCGTAGGCGGAGGCGTTTAATATTTGACGTCACCCCCGATGGAAATGGCAATTATCGAGATAAGCGTACGCTCGCGCGATATTCCCCGATGTCATAAAGATCCACCTCTTCTTTTTTCACTTGTTCTCCCGGGGAAAGACCGGGACTACTACGGTGTGCCCATTGAAATTCAGAAGTTGTCACTCGACAAGCCATCGCTTATTTTTTTGTAACTCGTCGATAAACGTGCGCGATTTTCTATCGATTTTTCGAGCACCGTCGTCGCGACGAAACAGCTTGAAACATTCGACGTACGTTTTACTGAACATTCGTTGTGCAATGTCTTTCTATCACGCGACGGAATATAATTTTTTCTTTTCGACTTTTTAATTCGCACTCAGGGTAATAAACCTGAAGTACTCTCTATACATATAGCTAACAATAGTATACATTTTATTAACATATTTGTTAAATAATACATTTTACATGGAATAATATCTAATTTTAACGTTATTTTAATATTCGGACACCCCTTTGAAAATTAGCTAATAAGCATCGAGTAATATTCATATCAGATTGCGAATTTTTATGCACTATTCAATTCCGACGCTTCAGAATCGTGACACTGGGGTAGTCAAAATTTAATCCACCATTTTATCAGCTTGAGTATGTTCAGAATAATATTAAGCTAAATAGAATCCTCGAGTAGTTCCTTTTTTTATCGCAAGTTTATAGTCGCATTAATATGTATATTAGGTTATAGACACCGCTTGATGATTGAATTCATATTTTCCATATTTTTGCACATCTTTCTGTAGCATAAATTCATAGAAATCTCCAAGCACCGTTTTTTAGTTTGATCCTAGTATGAAATCGTTTCAGGCAATTTCTTTCACAGTTTCTGATAATTTATCGAAATTTTTAGTTAGGCCGAAGCTAATAGGATTGCCAATGCATTCAGAAAAATATGTTCGAAAATGAAAAATATGTGTGAATGGAGAATTGACATTGATCAATATGGACCATCGAAAGGGATATTTCATCAGAGTTAAAATTAATTTGTTCGTGAAATTTTTCACGCGCAATAGGCATGCATAACAGAGTTGTATTACCTGATCTTTCTCGACGAATCCCATGAACGAGGTCCTTTCTATCTCGATAGGCTGACCATGTCGATCATACAGAGCGATCACGAAATGGAAAAAGTTACTCTTCCTCAAATTACTGGGCGGTTGCTTCTCGAAATGTGCTCTGCCCACGCCGACTCTGCAATTCACAAAGAAAACAAATTGTTCACCATTTTGTTTCGAGTAACCACTCTCAATAATCAATGTTTAATAAATAAGAAAAAGAAGAACAACAAATGATGAATTTATAGTGCATAGTGGAAAATCGAGGAGATTAATTGTCAATGTTAGTTTTATACAGGGTGGTCCACGGAACTTGTTCACCCTCAATAACTTCCAAAATATGCATTGTATGAAAAAACTTTTTCTAGAAAAGTTATATGGTTTGAAGGGATACATTATGTAATTCATATACTTTTTTTGTAAGTGGAGGCGTTTTGGTGATTTGAAGGTCAACTTCGGTTTTTTTAAATGGAATGCTATATTTTTTATGCCGAAACATTGAAGAGCGTTTTTTGAATAAAAAAGTACTGATCTTTATTAGCTATAAACCTATTAGTTAACGAATAATTTCACTTTGTTTCTTGAAAAGGGTCTGTGCATAATATCAGGTAGGAGATTCAATACCAGCAAAGATTTATGTAGGACTCCTTCCTTCTTCTTCAGCTCTCCTCGTTCAAATCTACTGGATTACATATGTACCAAATAGATAATAATTTATAGGAGAAAGGCAAAAATTTTTGGTCTCGTAAAGTAAACAGCAGCCTTCATTTTTGCTGTTATAAACGTTGATGATAACTTCAATAGTGAATCACGAACAGAATAGGCGATTACGATTCGATGTGGATAAACATTGTCACGTGTAAACTCCGCGGTCTTACGGAAATCTTTGCTGGTATTGAAACTGTTACTTGATATCATGCACAACCGACCCTTTTCAATAAACAAAGTGAAATTATTCGTTAACTATTACGTTTACGGTTAATTATGTTCAGTACTTTTTTACTAAAAAATATAGCATTCCATTTAAAAAAACTAAGTTAATCTTAAAATCTCCGAAACGCCTCTACTTACAAAAAAAGTATATGAATTACATAGTGTATCCCTTCAAACCATACAACTTTTCTAGAAAGAGCTTTTTCATACAATGCATACTTATTGAGGGTGAACAAGTTGCGTGGACCACCTTGTATATAAAACGCGAACGATTTTTGTAATTGACTTTCACCCGTGCCGAGAGAGATCGCAGGCATTTCGTTCTAGTGCACGAGTGCGAAAAGAGCGTGCATTCCGTTGCAATGTCGCAAAACGATGCTCGATACCAAACTCGGCCGGCTCGCCGGTGAGATTGTCTGTTCTAGGGTCAAATAGGTACACTCCGCCGCGACCTTGAATGCAATAAGAATGCCTAAACTTGTAAGAGGAAAGACAAACGAGGTTGTCCGTGGGCGAGCGCGCAGGTGGCCTCGACGCCTTAAAATCCCATTAAGGTCTCATGTGCCGAGATTAGGCCACCGGACTCCAATGCCATCTTTGAGTAATGGCACGGAAAGTCCCCTTTTCGAGTCTGCTGCTTCACATAGTCCGCGTGCACTGCTGCAGACACACGGCTACACTCCAATTGATACCCGTGAAACATGATTGCGAGTGTCGTGTTACAGTCATTGCGATCTTGTTTGTCAAAATCGTCAACAAATTGCTTCTTCGCTTAAGGCGGAAAACTCGTCTCCAGGATTGTAAGGGTGCGGGATTCGCGTTCTCATTTCTCGATAATACAAACGCGGGGGTTTTCAGTAGTCAAAAACGCTAGATAGAAGATCGATCCAAGACGCTACCGC
This sequence comes from Lasioglossum marginatum, assembly GCA_028455795.1. Classification (NCBI taxonomy): domain Eukaryota; kingdom Metazoa; phylum Arthropoda; class Insecta; order Hymenoptera; family Halictidae; genus Lasioglossum; species Lasioglossum marginatum. The sequence continues at coordinate 5,562,946 of CM052266.1, read as the reverse complement.
CCTCAGAAGTCCTATTTTTTCGTTTACGAGGCGTAATTTGCATTATTCGGCAGCATAGAGCAAACTAATTGCTCTAGCTTCCCAAAAAAAGTTCAACTCGTATAGTATAATATTAAAAAAGTTATCGTCTTTTTAAAGTGTCCGTATATTAGTGGGAGTCACTCTAGTTATGAAAATATTTAGATGAACAGTTGTATGCTTCTGAATAATGCAAATTACGCATCGTAAACAAAAAAATAGGACTTTTGAGGGAGATAGCTAGATCGATCTTTTATCTAGCGTTTTTGACTACTAAAAAATCCGATTTTTGTATTTTCGATAAATTAACGGTGCTTACTTATTTGCGTTATTTGCGTGTAATGGCTAGTTAACCCTCGGACGACGAATAATCTGATACACTGATTGTAGCAATGTTTCTATTACACTACTGCTCGTGGAAGTATAGACACATGAAAATTAAAAGAAAAAATAAGAACAGAAATTGGTACAGAAATTACAGTAACATCGTTTCTAAAGATGGTGCTGACATTTCTTTCTTTAACTATTCTGCACTGACACTTTGACCTTTAAATAAAATTTTAATTAGAATTTTAAATAAAAATATAATTATTACTAGACTGCGGATTTTATGCGTTTATGAAAAAAATGGGTAAGCACAATTTAAAGCAGTGAACATATTAAAAAGATTTAAAGACATCAGCGTATTGGCTTCAGCTTAATCAGATAATTAAAAGAAGAAAGAAATTTTTATTTCGCTCCTGTGTCTTGCAATCAATGCAAACATTTTTTATTTCGCATAAAGATTCGCAGTCTAATTATTACACTATAAGAAGTTAGGTGTAGTCGGTTAACGTTGTTGTCAGACGATGTTAATATCGGATAATACTGTCGTTGAGTAAATCATTTCCGTCGAAGTCGTTGTTGGTTAAAGACATTATCGGCAAAGTTATTGTCGGTGAAAACTGTATCGGTGAAACCTGTGTCGGTGATTTTCATGGGACCCCTTGTAACAGTATCCAAACTTGGGTTTTAGAATTGGGGCACTCTTTTCTAACGCGTACAAAAATTTATGTGTATTACTTAAGAAGGTAAAATATTAGTGACTTATTATTTGGTAAATGAAGGATGACAATATAAAGATATTTTATGCATACAAGTCATGAATGATTATTTTAACTTGTTAACGAAGTGCCCATACTTCCATGGGCGGCAGTGTATATGGAGTTTCTTTAACGTCGATGTTCTATGATATTACATGAGTAAATAGCGTTGACGATAAACGTAACAACAGTTACAGATAAAATAAACTTGCATTTATCCTGCGAGAGTGGACCTTCTAGCTAGGTGACTTTTCAGCTATGAAGTGTTAAGAAGGATTGAGGAGCAAAAACAAGTTTCAACCTGAAGCTCGGGGATTAAATTATAAGAAAAAGAATCAGGGAGCTGAGATAAAACCAAAAAGCGGAGCAAAATCGCAAAAACAAATGAAGCGTTCAGTATCAGGCGAGTTCGTGCGCAGAGGCGCGAGGAGTGGATGATCGGGAATCGCGGCCTATCAGAGCCCGTTAAGCGTTAATCGCGGAAGGCTTTTGAAGGCCGCGGGTATCGTCATGTCGATTAAAAACTGCCGTGGAGAAATCGCATTATCGTTGGGTTGCCGGTGGTGTGGGTGGTGAGGTTGATCGCGGCGCCGCGCGCCGGCGTGAAGCGATAAAACGATCGCGCGAGTGCGCGGAATGCCATCAGGACGGACTCTCGGAGCGGAAAACTGAATCGACTGGACCGAAAATGAATAGCGGCAGTTTTGCAGCACATTTGCGAAATAAATGATGGTATCGGCGGTGCGTTTGTCACGGGAGGCGGTGGGATGTCGGTCTGCCGGAGAGAGCCGGAGCACAGGGCCAGAGAGCTGGCATAGCTTGGCAGTGCTGGCAGCGCTGGTAGAGCTAGGTGGAGGATGTAGATAGGATGGAGGAGGATGGAGAGAAGGTTTGCAAGGGGTTCGGCAGGCACACGGGGGTGGTGGATCCCCGTGCAGAACGAAGAGAGGGTCCGCTAGAGGGTAGGAGGGCAATGGGGTGGCAGGAGGGAGGCAGCGGGAGGGGAGTGATGTACTGCCCGTGTCGATAATTATCGGTGGCTGATTAACCGGCCGCCGGTTCGCGCCCCATAACTCTCGACGTCCGATTATTTTGCCCTGTTTGCCATGCACCAATTCCTATATAACGTGTAGGCACGTCCTACCCCCGTGCCGTTACATTATCACCTGCGGTGCCGCGCCGCGCCGCGCCTGCCCCCGCACACCTTTTTCGAAACCGTTGCGGATTACGGGACACCGCTCTCCACCGCGATTTCAAGAACTGGTCTCGTTCGCGATAACAATAACATGGCAATCAAGCATCTGCATCTCATTTCATCAACCTTTTAACGCGTTCAGTGTCCACAGAAGTCACACGACGTCGAAACAACTTGTGGACTAGTCTTATAACTAGACTGGATCTTTATGCGAAAGAAAGTGCGTGGAAAAATTGAGGTTGCGCAACAACAGAAATCTTCTTTTATTTGTAGTCACCACAAGCCCCACCACAAATGCCAGAATAACCCGTGATGGGGATCGCTAGTATACAACGAGCGAGGTTTTACTGTAATATAAAAGATAGATATTCTTTCTAGCATACTTTTCATCAAGTATCGGAAGAGTTTCATCAAATATCGAAATGTAGATGTTTCCTTGCATTTCACAAATTTCGCACATCGCAAATGCACGAGGACCTACAGTCTGGCAATTCCTTTCGAAGAATACAACGAAAAAGGGGTTGAAATACTTGTCCGAATCTTGCCGAAAACGCCGATTTCGATCGAATCTTACTGTTCCCTCATCATGTTCGATTCGCTCGTGTCGGTCTCGATTCATTTTCCTTAAACCGACGTCGTACGCAGAGGCGTCCGCGATTTCCCTGCGCACCGAAGCCAACGAAAAACTGGTATCGCACGAAAAGGCACCTATCGCGTCCTACATCTTCATTTGTGTATTTGGCATGCGGCTCGTATCGGGTTATCTCTGTTGGCCGATCGAATCGGCAAAGCGTTGCTCCAGTCATCGCAAAAGAAACGCGGTGCGAGCCTCGGGGCCCTATGTAATGCAGCGACACGTTGCTATTTGCTGCACACCGACGCCAAACGTTATCCATTATCCGAAAACGGACCCGCGGCGGATTGTAAGCGCGAATAGCCGCACGGTAAATTGCGCGCGAATCGAGCCCATGACTATCGGCGTCATTTTGCGCTCCGAACCACGGCCTGCGAAGGAAATGGTTCACCCTCGGACCACCCTCGTGTTCGGGGGTTCAAATGTAGCTGTTAGTAACTGTTACGCAAAGCTTCCGCCTCGAACAGGAACCGGACGTACAGTGACCGCCATATTCGAGCATTCTTTAACACCTCTTTACCTTGAAATTTAACTCTAAAGTTGCAGATTAAAATGTACTGTTCCGTTCCATCTGACCCTCTAAGCACGCTCCGATGAAATATAAAATTATGTATTTTCGTTTAAGATGTAAAATTAAAAATAATCAGGTCTGAGACGCCATTTTAGCAAAGGGTTAACTCTTCGTGAACGAGGTGTTTTTAAAATGTAAGTTATCATTAAATAAATTTTATATTCATTCAGATTGGTATTCCGAATTCTTTCTTAAATAAATTTCTTATTGTCTGGGAAATTGGGGAAGCATTGATCAGTAACTATAGCGTTATTGTTAACAGAGGCGGTTTTCGTCGACTGAACGGGCACCATCATTTCACCCTTAGCGAGCCCCGATTTAAATATTGACTAGCTGGCAATTTCGGAGAACAGATCGTCGAATAACTGTACAAACTAGTCTATACTTTACGCGGGAGCCGCAACCTATGCTATTTGCGCACAATGCATTACCGGGCGAAATATGCGGATAACACAAACCTACGGATACACAGTTACGAATTCGTGGATAAAGCAATCGCGGAGAATTACAATAAATCCGCAGTTAATGTATACCACCGGGCGTTAGTTATTACGAGTTGGGCGAAGCGCAGTCTATTTACGCTTGCTTCCAACGTGATTCATAATGCGCCAGGAGATAATGAGCAATTTGTAATATATCTGAATGTAATTCGCGACCCAAGCCGCATTGCTACGGATGCTGTTCAATTTATCGCGGCGGCTGTTTCATTGCCGTACGCGACAAAAACTTATTAATTTGTTTAAGATTATCAATTACGTCCCTGTGTTACCCCCCTCCACCACAAATCATAAAAATCCCCTACGCCTTTCTCTTATAAAACGAAGTCTGACAAAAACTTCACTAGCCAAACACTACGTTGTTTAAGATAAACAATTTAACTTAAAATATATTTATCTGCTGCTTTTAGCAAAGTATTTAATCTTGAATTTTTCAATGGAATTAGAAGCGAAATATTTTTGTAATTTTTACCTGATTAAGTACAGCAGGTAAATTCCTTACGCCTTTCTTTCATAAAACGAAGTCTGACAAAAACTTCACTAGCCAAACACTACGTTGTTTAAGATAAATAATTTATTTTAAAATTTATTTATCTGCTGCTTTTAGCGAAGTATTTAATCTTGAATTTCTCAATGGAATTAGAAGTGAAAATATTTTGTAATTTTCATCTGATTAAGTACAGCAGGACAAATTCTGTTTCTTACACAAAATGGGTATTCTTATTTCTGTAACTTTGAAAAAAATGGATATTACTGCATAAAACAATTTGGGTACATTCTTCGAGAGTCAGTTAAGAAGCGTACAAAGTTTGAGATCACAGTATTCGGTATGTTTCTTTCAAAGGATTTCCCGCGGAAACCCTTGCTTGAACAGGTCACGAAAGGACGAAGCGATGTATTGTTTTCATTAATAGTTTTCTTGGGGTTTCAAGTGGTTTAATTGAATGAGCGTCGTAAATCAGTTAAAACGAGCCGCTTAGACGAAACTATAAGCGAGACGATATCGTGTCTATTCAAATTTACGGGGAAAAGTTTCGTTTCCCTTCGCGCGAGAGAAGCGGTTCCCAGGCGTGCACACACAGAGAGACGTGCCGAACTCGAGACTTGAAAAGAGAGTGCGAGAGAACTCGCGCGGGCGAAACTGTTTTAAAACTCCGCAAACAGACATAAACTCTCACGCTTTTTAAAAACTCCTAAAAAAGTTACCCACCTAATGAAGCTGCGAACCATCGTGCTCGACGAAGGGGCGGATGTGTCGCCCCTGGAAAAACAATGACTTTCCCTGTAACTGCGGGGATGAAAGTAAAAGGAGTGCACGCCGGGAAAACTGTTCAACAGTTGTGCCTCCGCAAATCAGTCGGGTCTAGTTTAATTAATTATTACTAGACTGCGAATTTTATGCGTTTATCATAAAAATAGGTGCACGTAATTTAAAACAGTGAACATATTAAAAGATTTAAAGATATCAGTGTATTAGTTTCAACTGTATAAGATAACTGTAAAAGAAGAAAACATTTTCCAAGTGACCCCTGTTTCTTGCAATTGATGTAAACATTTTTTATTTCGCATAAATATCAGCAGTCTAATTATTACTATCCAATTCATCGATCGCCGTGGACAACAATTTCAGAAAAAGACACCTGTCGCGATATGTCGTAAAAGTCTTGCGTAAAGTACGTCAACTAAATTGTCTAACTGTTGTTGCTCCTGCAGATCGGTCAAATATTTCTATTCATTTAATTATTAACCCTCTATTGCATTCCGTTCCCAATTGGGAACTTCAATTTTGAAATTTGAATGTGTTCTATAGTAAATTAAGTAGACAATACTGAAGACTCTGAGCATGTTGGTTCCAAGTACCTGTACATGTATAAAGTTCCCATACAGGAACAGTCATAAAATGCAATAAATAACATTTTCTAATAAAATTTTATTATTTATTTCACGACCACACTCGTTTTTAACTAGACTAACATCCATATATATATTTTTCAACTCGTCATAAAAATTCATGCAATAGAAGATCAAATATTATTCAGCCTATCGAGGGTCCTAGGGGGAAATTCTAGAAAAATGTATAATATGAAATGTCCTAAATGTCTCAACAAAATTCCCGAATTGATGTATCAATCAACATCTGCTTCGGTAACGACGAATTAATTTGTCATTCGTGTGCGCTATTTTATTTCAATAATTTTCTATTTTCTTTTTAATTCGGCCAATAATTCTTTCGTTTTGCTGTTCCGTAGTGTCAATATCATAGTGATGCGTATATTGATGATCAATGGGGCCCCGTAGCGCTTTATCCAGTTTTCCTTTGAAAACACGGATTGATCGTAATAGCCCGGCGGGAAAACAATCACGAAAAAGAGGGAACGGGCGAAAGAGAGGAGAGCAAAAGGCGCTAAAATTCTCAATTACATTAACTCGATTCTGGTTGCCGGTTCCCCGTGTCACGCCACTTGGAAGGGGTTAGTTAAGAGAACTGGTATTGGATTAGCGCATCCCCAACCCGGTCGGTTTACCTCCTCGAGTCCGCGTATCTGTACCTTCGTCGTTTGCACGTCGTACAAATCCCTTAAGCGAGGCTGCAATAAAACACGGTTTATCGTTCGCCAAATGCATCTACGTGTGAATCATTTTGAGACGGTCCGCTTTCCCAAAGATAAACTGGCTGCTTGTTCTCGGTCCACCGGGTTATCGTCGCTCCTCACACCGATAATGCGGCATAATTCCCGGCCTGTTCGCGCGGAAACCGTCGAGAAAATATCGATTTTCTAAATTTTCATTCTGTTGGGTTGGCAAGGAAGTAATTTCGGTATTTCAAGGTGAAATGAACTTTAATGAATAGAATATTTTCCATTTTGTTCGATGATCTTTTGCCATCTTCCTGGTATCATCTTCCTCATAATCCCGCGCTCATAAAACTTCAAAATTTGCTCAAAATTGGGCTTGATTTCACTCTAATACCGAAATTACTGGAAAATTTTTCTTCCTTCAAATTTTGTCCACTAAATAGAGTATTCCAGCGAAGGGGTGGCTGACGATTCAAGAAAGAATAAGATCCCCTCTTTATTTATGAATTTTTTAAAACATATCTCTGAAGGTAAAACATATCTTGTAGACAAGTTAATTTTTCTATTGTCCCGAATGCAGCAGTTGTCCATTACATTAATTCGCTAGGAAAGAGAACTTGAATGATTTTAATAGTCCGGGTCAAAATAGACCCATTGTTGGGATTGACACGACTGTTGGGATCACGATGATCGTGAAATAATTGTGGAGAATCTAGATTTTTGTTTGGATTTTTCAAGATTTTAAAAAGAATGTAACGCTGCAGTAGGTTAGCCGTCGGCTTGCGACTGAGAGATTAATAATGCTGTTCTTAAGCCCGTATTATGCGACCGCAGTAATTATATGAAACGTAATGTACTGCGAGTCTAAAGCAGTATACTTGGAAATGTTTCTGCATTGAATTTATTTATGAACGTATTTTTAGAGCGTGATCTCCTCTTCGTGGCACTTTTTTGCCGTCGCTCTCGCAAAGCTACTGGTTTAACGACGCTACTTTATTTCGTGTTTTGTGGCTGTTATATTCATTATTATTTCAGTGAGAACATGATGCTTTAAACAGTATAAGTTTAAATAGTATTTTCAAACGATGATTCCTTAAATTCCCTATAGAAGTTAGGAGATTAACGACGTAGCAACTACAACAGAAAAAAAGGACAAATTTTCTGATTTTCGTTTGCCCACTTAACTTATAACTTTATGCTATAATAAACAATGTATTTGATATTTTTCCCTGATATTTTAGAGAAGAATTCCTACATTGCTAATCAAAATAAATTCTTAGAAACTCGTCGAACACACGCCAGTAGATACAGTCAGCCATGACCAGACCAGATGACTGCAATAAGAGCTGAAGATACTCGCAGTAACAGATTTACTATCATTTAACACATTGATTGCCAAAGCGACCGATCAGTCACATGAGGTGTAACAGTATGACGAGGAAACCCAATGCCAATGGACCAACCAATCCCATGTCTATTTTTCTTACTATACAACATTCGAAATTTAATTCAGCACTCGGTATTACACTCAATAATCTCATGAAACAATTAATTCATTCCTTATTGTATCGCGACCATGTTAACACTAAATCTACCGAGCCTTAAAAGTAACTGGCACATGTTCCCTTATAAAAATGACAAGCTTGATTTTATTTAAACTTTGTGCGGCCCCTATTGTAATACGCGCTCTACTAAAGATATCTATACAACCATTCCTTATGAAATCATTCTTATTATGTCAATAATTGTGAAATAAAAAATCTGTGTCCGGTCATTTCGACCGGTGTTGGTAGGTTTAGTGTTAAACAAAACTTGGAAGCAATAAAAATCAGAATTATATGGAGTTGTACGAGTTTCATCCTAGTCTATTGAGTCGTGCTATACAAGATGTCTCTATTTCAATTTTATGTACAGAAACAAGTACAAAAGAAACGAATATTTTCTCGATTGTCGCTTCAGAGAAGATCGAGCTTCGTCTGACGCGTCTGATCATGACCAGCCGATTCTACTTCTCGTGAACGGTAGGACACGCGTAGCCGCGGAATCATCAAACTGAATTTTCTCGAAAAATTTTCTCTTTATTCGCCTTGTTTGACTCATTTTTCCAAATAGAATCGCCTCATACCGTGCCACCTATCCTGAGACAGCCTGTACAGGGGGTTGAAAATTTTGCAGCGTGTTGTTTCGAAACCATGTCAAGCAAAACTTAGAAGCAATGCAATGCGGGATTATATGGAAGTTGCATGAGGGTTGTCCTAGTTTGTTAAGTCATGCTATATGCAAACCATGTTAGAACCATATCGTGTTACGGGAGGACTGTTACAATTTTTACACCGTATCCAGCGGACAAATCAGGTTTATATGAGGATTGTCTGTGAGCTGTCTAAGTCTCATACGTTCCTCAGGGTGAAAATTCACTCATTTACTATCTTTACATACTATAAAATGATTGATCCCTCTTCGTCTGTGTTGTGAGACGTATTTCTCTAAAATGTGACGTGATAAATGAAGCAAAGTTTATTAGTTTAAAGTGCGAAGCAATAATGGGTGAGAAAGTATCATAGAATCTTTTATGCAACTATTTCTGAGGAGCGTATGAGGATTAAGTCGTGCTACATGGAACTATGTTTGTAAATAGTACCGTGTTATAAGAGAATTGAGTGTGTATCATTGAAACGTTGCCTCTTAGCAGTCGGTACTCAACTGAAGAGGCTTTGAAGGCAGACGTGATCATGTCACCCTACTAACTCATAAATAGACGGATCTTTATGCATTTATAACGATGATGGGTGCTTGCAATTTGAAACGGGAGAAGATTTTAAAAAATCGAAGAGTGTCAATACATTACTTCCAACATATTCAAATGATTAAGGGAAGAAAGACATTCTTAATTGGCTGCTGTATCTTGCAGTGAGTGCAGACAATTTTTATTTTGCATAAAGGTCTACTTATAAATTTTACTGTGTCAGTCTAGTTCTGATAGATTAGCCTAGTTAGCCTGTGGGTGAATCGGCCACCAGGCGCGCAGCTTCTCCGCGAGAAGGGGTTCGAAAACAGGAGGCTGAAGAGAAAAATAGAGAAGTTTTAGGTTGGCAACTAAATTCGCAACCTTTCCTTTCGTAATTCTTCTATTGTATCATTATAACCTCATTCCACCATTCCGTTTGAACTGTATATCATTGGAAAGCTCTCAGATTAATTGATATAAAATACTCGTGCTTAAAAAATATATTCAACCCTTATATTTAACCCTTTGCACTCGGAGCTATTTTAACTCGAAAATCAAACGTTTCTTCTGACCTAGGACATTTCCATTCTCTACGATTTTTTAAATTTGGTAGATATGAAATTGATATAATACCTCATACAATATTTAAACGTTTAGTAACATTGATTAGATACCGACATATCTAATAATGTAAGCAATATTGTTGCGGAGGCTTCGGCCCCGTTTTGCCGGCGAACACATTATAGTTAACAACACGAAACAATAATGCTTCTTTATTCTGCGTTCAACAGATAACAACGGATAATAACGGAACAGTGCAATGGATGGCGCGTGCTCTCGCTTCAACGACTCGAGAGGATCTGCCGTCTTTTTTCTTGTCAAGAACAACCACGTTGTCCGGATACCACAATATCGATCCGACAGACGACTTCTCTCAATCTCTGCGATATCTTCAGAATATCACTGGGGGAGGCAACTTCATCTCATGCCGTCGTAACAATATCTTAAATAATAGTACAGCAATTTTCAGTGGTGCCTCAGAGGCGCCACTGGAGAGCTAAGGGATAAATGACTTTGTTTGAGAAAATGTGGAGGTCGCGAACTTAGTTGCCAACCTAATAGACAGAGAGAGAAATAGAGAGATTGGAAGAGAGTACTCACGTCCCGTTATCGGCGAGCGCAGGCTGCGGCCAAGCACGTGGCACCGGCTCTTCCTTGAGTATCTGCCTCATGTCCTGAGGCGCGAAAACGAGCGGTGCCCGCGGGTGGTGATGAGGCGGTGGCGGTGGCGGAGCTACGCTCGCCCCGTAGAGTTTGCGTCCCCAGTGGCCCTCGAGTTCGACGGGGCTTCCGCCGCCGGTGGTGGTTCCTGTGCCACCCCCAGCCCCGAGTCCGAGCCATGGCGACCCCCCAGCCCCCACGATCGTGGAGCTGGGCAGGAGACCGCTCCACTCGTCGGACCGCGTCGTAAGGCCGTACGGGTTCTCCTGGGGCAACAGGCTTCTTGCTTCTCGTGGACACTCTTCTCGAGAGAATCCTGCTCAGGCTCGGTCCGCTCGAGCCCGTTTTCAACCGAACCGGGAGTGATCTCTCGCTTCCTCACCTCATCAACGTCCGTAACAGGTGCTACCCCCTCGCAACATCCACCCTCTGCACGCTCGCCCGCCTCGCGATCCCAAATACTACCACCTGTCCACGCACCACGACCGCTGTATCTTTTTCCTCCACTGATCTATTCACCACTGTTCGCCGTTTCTTCTTATTTTCACTGTGGGTTCTACTCGACGACCTCGTCGTCGACGAGCCTCGTGTCCCCCGCGACGAAGTATGCGAACGGTTCACTGAAAAACTGTCTCACTCTCGATCGTCACACGCTGTCGCTCGCCCTCAAGGTTTAACCAGCAGCGAGGAAAATTCGTAGACCCGGATACGAGGACGCGAAGGCTCTCTTCTCCTCCGATAGTTCCTTCCAGCTAGCTCTTCGACCGTGTTCCCCGAGCGTGTCCACGCGACCAGTCCTCGGAGATTCTCGAACGATCCATCTGGGATAGAGTAATCGAGGTGGATACGCGTACAGAGAGAGCAACAGTAATCTGAGCAGCGGGTTGACGGTGTGGCGTGGTGCGTATATCGTCGGCACGAAAGTGTCGGTAGGGTGTCTCGTGACCAGAAGAGAGGTCCTTCAAGGTCCCCAGCCGCGCGTTGCTTCCCGTTACGGCGCCGCTTGTCGAATGTGTCAGGGCCGGCACGAGTGGCGTGCCAGCGAGTCCCAACGGGGTCGGGTCTCGAGGATCGAGCTGGGCGTGGCCACGCTGAACGCGCCGCTAAGGACAACCCGCCGCGACCGACTTGCCCATCCCCGATTCTCCGCCAATCAAAGCGCCGTACCTTGGCCAATCAACGGACGACTACCTTGGTAGCGAACACGCCCACCGAGCCGACAAAAGACAGTGGCGCCGTGACGGTAACGCGATGAGGCTGTCATTCCGGCGAGCGCCGCGGACGTTCTAGGGTGACGTCGCGGCTCCTCTCCGATCCTGGCGACTTCGACCCGCTGTTATTCGATGAAATCATTCGGGAACAGACCTTCTTTTTTGACCATATCGATCTGGTTTACTACTATCTTCATTACTATCGCAAAAGAATTAATTTCATAAGCTATTTAAGGGAGTAGACTCGTTTTTTCAGGATTGCAAGGGTGCGGAATGCGCGTTCTCATTTCTCGATAATACAAAAATTCTTCTACTTTGACTACTATCAAAAACGCTAGATGAAAGATCGATCTAGGCCGCTATCGCCCTCAAAAGTCCTATTTTTTCGTTTACTTGGCGTAATTTTCATTATTCGGAAGCATACAACTACGCACGCCGTTATTTTCATGCTGTCAAATAATGCAAATTACGCCTCGTAGACGTAAAAATAGGACTTTCGACCGTGATAGCGGCCTGGATCGATCTTTTATCTAGCGTTTTTAATTATTGAAAACCCCCATTTTTGTATTATTAAGAAATGAGAACGCGAATCCCGCACCCTTGAAATTCTGGAAACGAGACTACCGCCTTAACGGATAAATCGCGATAATCGAACCCGCGCGACGTCTTGCGCGCGAGAGTTTTTCTTACGATGTATCTATAAATCTTGATCAAGTTCGACCGGTTTAGTATCCAAAAATTGCGGTTTTGAGAATAATTCATTTACTAGATACTCGATTTTTCTGTAATAATCGTGTCATTTGTGATAAGACATTTTTCTTGCAGAGATGAGTGATGTTTCTGGTTGAACTTTTGTGTGAATTATTAATTTCCATCAATCCGAAATAAAATTCCATTTTGTTGTTGATAATGTACAGCGATTGAACAACATGTTATTAATTTCCATTGCAGATAATGAAATGTAGAGAAAAAAACATATCGATAAAAGGTAAATAATAAAGATATAAATTTTTCGTCTTCTAGAAAATTAAGAACTACAAGAAAGTTCTAATCACCGCAACCGTAAAAGAAATCGTGGTGCAAGGGGTTAAGAATAGAGACCGATCGATAATCCCGCCGACGTTGGTGGCGCGATCCATGGATCGTTTTTGCCTGGCGCTGTCTCGCTTTCGATCGGTGTGTGGTACCACTTAACGAATTCCAGGGGCCGACGAAATGTAAAAAGCGAGCATAATCGACGTGGCTGGAAAAGAAAAGCGCGGCAATGACTGCTAGCCGAGTATTTGCAAGTTGGTATGCTGAAATATATCCGTATGGCGGAGTAGTCGCCTGCCCTTTTCGGTAGAGACGTCGACGTCTGGCTTCGGAAGCTATCTTGTGGCCGTGTGCAGACGTTTAATGGCAGGTGCGTCACGTATCGTGAAGAAACACCTCACTTTGATGTGGAAGCTGCCTCGAACTCGCACCTAGCCTGCTCCAGTTTTTATCGGAGCGTAATCAAGTACGAGGAAATCCATGGCCTCTCCCCCAGGACGCTGTCGAGAAGTCTCACTATATAGCGACTGGTCTACCTGATCGTCGTCTTGTCAGGTTTAGCGTTCTCGGTAATTTTCTACACCTGGTTATCACTTGTCTTCGAAGGAATCCGTGTTCAAAGAAAACCCTGTTTTCGTCGTTTTTCGCGCGTCCTCTTTCTCTCTGTCTCTCCCATCAGCGGTTTGCCGAGCCTCTGGGATCATTAATTATCAGCCGAACGGAGCAACGTGACTCCTACACGCTCTCGAAACTTTTGCGTGCCTACCCTTCCGATTCTATCTGTCGTTGCGATCTACCGCTGTCGAGATCCTGTAACGCTTGTTTTACACGTGTTTTACACTGCGAGTCGCCCGAGCCTGTTAAACACAGCGCCGTCGAAAAAGCGTCCGGACGTCTGCGGATATCACCGGAAAATCTTACAGGTATACAAATCCGTCTGCAGACCTTCATGCGAATGGCCATTATTGTAGGATTATTTCAAATCTGTTAAGTTCGTGTTTTTCGTTGACCCATTCGATTCTGACACTCTTTCTGGAACTTCCGGTATAAGAAGGCCTCGAGAGCAGTGTCGCTAGATCAAGATTTGTCTCCAACTCTACTTTACCTCTTCCACGACACCACTCCTCGCCATGTTAGGTGATTAATCCGGTAATGATAGAGAAAGGGTAACTGTATTCCCCTCGATTCCCCTTTTCTGGTAAAATCTTTTAATATCTCAATGGTTTGGTGCTTTACTTACTTACTTTCATCATAAACGTTTAAGGAAGTAGACTCCTTTTTCCAGGATTGCAAGGGTGCGGGATTCGCGTTCTGATTTCTCGATAATACAAAAATGGGGTTTTTCAGTAGTCAAAAACGCTAGATAAAAGATCGATCTAGCGCGCTATCGTCCTCAAAAGTCCTATTTTTTCGTCTACGAGGCGTAATTTGCATTATTCGGCAGCGTAATATGCATTATTCGGAAGCATACAACTGCGCATGTAGCTATTTTCATAGCTCTTTTGAGGGCTATTATTCTTCTACCAAACGCGATCGACAGTTACGTTGTAATCTATCTTTCTTTGTGCTTTATTCAAAGGGCAACGAGGAGATTCCCTTTCGTAACTCTGCGCGAGTCGCATCGCTTTAATTCAAACAAGCTTTTATTAAGTTTTATTTGTATAGGTGATGAATCTCTTAGGAGTAAAAACAAGTTATTGTAACTGTGAAAGTGCTGTATTAAAATTAACGTTCAATACACGTGCGCGTTACATAATCTTGATTCTTCTAATTCCTTTTACAATTGAACGCGAACTCGTTCACCGCGCAACGAGTAAATTCGAACTCGCTCTATTCCTCGCGGACATTTTCTGGACTTTTGAGGGCGAAAGCGTCCTGGATCAATCTTTTATTTAGCGTTTTTGAGTACTGAAGAATCCCATTATCGAGAAATGAGAACGCGAATCCCGCACCCTTGCAAACGAGTCTACCGCCTTAATCCCTTTATTAACCATTGTTTATTAATTTCTTTGAGAGCGACTGCAAAAAGCTGAAATTGGATTCAATAGACCGCGCAGCAAGAGCTCCTCGACGCGACTAAAATGCAACGTAAATCTCGAGTTCCGTGACACACCGGCCGAGAAAGTAATTATAGAATTTGTCTGAATAAATTTCTGCGTTAAAAAGAATCGGTGGCAGTAAATCGTGAGCCCATGGGGCGAACGCAAAGTCGAGAAGCGGTAGTGTTTCTCAATATTCTCGCTCTCTCGTCGAAAGCCTATTACTTTTAAATTCGTTCACGGGAAGATCCACGTCTGAGAAACACTGCCGCTAGGGTGCAGAGTCTATCAAGTGAAGACAATACATTCCGTGTCGGGTAATTTGGCTCCTCGTTCTTTTTTCGTCGGCGACCTCTTCAGACACACTTCGAGCGCTTTGCATTCGGAAACAAGTGGAACTCTCCTGAAGATAATTCGTCGACTCGTGCCTTAAAACAAGCATGAAGATCTTTAATCATTTTTGGGTGTCTCTGTTTTAGTAAATGATTTAACCTCTTGCACGATTTATTTTACGGTTTCAGTGATTAGAACTTTCTTTGTAGCTCGTAATTTGCTAAGAAAGGAGAAAATTTATATCTATATTGTATGCCTACATGTTCTCCAATAATTATACATTAACAAAACCAAAATAGATTTTCATCTCGGTTTAAAGGAAATTAATAACATACGTATTTATTAGACTCTGTTCAGAATCTTCATTACGTGTCTGACACGATATTGTAGGGCAATGGGTTAATACTGCTTTGGTAAAAATAAATTCG
Source organism: Lasioglossum marginatum (assembly GCA_028455795.1). Lineage (NCBI taxonomy): Eukaryota > Metazoa > Arthropoda > Insecta > Hymenoptera > Halictidae > Lasioglossum > Lasioglossum marginatum. The sequence continues at coordinate 5,547,378 of CM052266.1, read as the reverse complement.
ATGCAAACATACAGTTTGATAAACTGCAATGTGTCTGCACGCAATTTCCTTCGAAAGACAATTTTTCCCTAAATGTGCAATGTTAACAACACTAAAAGTAGGTTCGAGATTTCGAACATTGTATACACGTTGATTAACCCCTTGTCGTATCATTTTCTTTACAGTTCTAGTGATTAAAATGTCGTAGGAGGGAGAAGAAAATGTATATTTTTTGTATGCCTATATTTATTTTAATGCTTAAATATTAATTACAAACGAGTCAAATTTTATTTCATCTAGAGAGAAACGCATAACATTATTAGACTTTGTTAAAATCTTCATGACGAGTCTGACTCATTAAAATACGGCAAGGGGTCAAAATGTAAGTAAGAAATCCAAGTTTTACTGTTCCATTCGTTTTGACACAACTCGTTCTAGCCACTTGAAATTTCGAAAAATGAAACAAAAAGAGATTTGACTGTTTTGGACCATCCACCCCTTCGAGTAAATATTAATGTTATGATTTATGGTGCAGTAGCGCGCCAGGCGAATGTTACGCAGCGCAAACGCAGATCACTGTTCGTCACATGATAGGATAATGAAGTTTAATGAGGGTCTGCAGGCGTCATTATGAGAGATTCGAGATGTGCGCGTGCCAAACCGGTTCCACTCCCTCCTTTTTTTCAAAAGCTGCTCTCTCAAAGCCGTGATTCATGGGATCCTTTTCGGCTGCCTAACAGCGTGTAACATTGCCATTTTATGGCAATGAGGCGAGCAATCTGCAGTATGGGTGGACATTTAAAGGCGGGGCTGCTGCATTTGTCTCGCGAACGTTCGATTCAAATCGTCTTCAACAACTTTCTTAAGGGAGTAGACTCGTTTTTCCAGGATTGCAAGGGTGCAGAATGCGCGTTCTCATTTCTTGATAATACAAAGATAGGGTTTGGTAGGAATTGATTAGTAGACTGCGGATCTTTATGCAAAATAAAAAATATTTGCATTGATTGCAAGAGACAGGAGCCAAATAGAAATTTCTTTCTTCTTTTAATTGTCTAATTAAGCTGAAATTAATACACTGATGTCCTTATATCTTCTTAATTCGTCCACTGCTTTAAACTGTACGTGTCCATTTTGATCATAAATGCATAAAATCCGCAGTCTATTGATTAGGTATCAATATATTTCAAAATGTAAAAAATGTATAGAAGTGACTGTGAATCACCACTCGAGTGCTATGGGTTAACCTTCTAACTGGGGATGACGAATTAACCCACGGATGGCGGACCATTCTTAGAACTACATAATTGATTATGATTGAGGACTGTTCACTATTTATCGATTTTTCCAAACATATTTTTCAAGGCACTTCTAGTGAACACACTAATTTTTCTATTGTTCCTAATACAAAGACTGTCCAAATTAATTCGCCAGAATTCGAATTCGAACGACGAAGAAATTCTATGACGGCGAAATAAATCGGTTAGACTCGTTTTTCCAAGATTGCAAGGGTGCGGGATGATGCGCGTTCTCATTTCTCGATAATGGGGTTTTTTAGTAGTCAAAAACGCTAGATAAATGATCGATCTAGGACGCTATCGCCCTCAAAAGTCCTATTTTTTCGTTTACGAGGCGTAATTTGTATTATTCGGCAGCGTAACTTGCATTATTCGGAAGCATACAACTGCATATGTAGCTATTTCCATAAAGCTGCGACAGCTACATGCTGCCGAATAATGCAAATTACGTCTCGTAAACGTAACAATAGGACTTTCGAGGGCGATCGCGGCCTAGATTGATCTTTCATCTAGCGCTTTTCATTACTGAAAAATCCCATCTTTGTATTATCGAGAAATAAGAACGCGCATCCCGCACCCTTGCAGATTTCCAGACCGTTCCAGACTTTTTATTTTACGATTATTCATATAATAAAAATTATTTCGTAAGAAATGATTGTATAGATATCTTTAATGGAGCACATATTACAATAGGAGCTGCACAAAGTCTAAATAAAATCAATCTTGTCATTTTTATAAGGGAACATGTACCAGTTACTTTTAAGGCTCGGTAGGTGTAGTGTTAATTCGTTCGTTTTCAATCCTGAAATTTCATTTTAATTATTTTCCAACAGATAGCAATTTTACTCACCTGTCACCAAGTTATCTTTAGTGATTTGATCATTTTTGTCGAGATTATTATCTAAAAGAAAGTTTGTGCAAACAGGTGACTAGGATAAAATCATTTTGACAACCTCCGCGTCTGCAAAGCCCAATCGACCACCACAAAGGCTGCCTAAATATTCAGCAAATCCAATAGTAAACGGTGTCAATGTGACAAGATGTCTCAATGATGTCAAATGAACATCACCGCACCGACCAAATCCAATTACAAATCGGTAGGGTCGTGCGATTCCTCATTGGTTACGACTTACAGTCGCCACGGAGCCGACCACAGCCAGCACAGAAGTATCCTAAGCCTATTATTGTGCTATGATAATATTTCGGTTCCAGTTTGCCTGTTTACTCTGCTCACGCGGCATATGTCCGCGTAATGCGTCAATTTTATTTCTGCTAATACGACCACTGAACAAAAATCCATTATTTCTATTGCAAATGTCTGGAAACAAACATCCCTTTTTCTCAAAATCAAAATACTTAAATGTGTGTAAAAGTAAAAATACTGCTTTATAAAAATCGTTCTTCTTAAGAATTTAGAAATTCGCCTAACAAAATATTGTTTAACCCTTTAATTGCGGGTATTTTTAGCATACAGCCGCAGTTCTAATTTTAAATTATATTACTGAAGTGATATTCATTTGTAGTTGAAGTGATATTTATTTTATTTTTATTTTAGTGGTATATAAGCCCCAGCCGCTATTTGATATCAGCAAAAATTAACATGTTGTTTATATACCAGACCCGCCTCTGGCTATAATTTTAGTATGTGGTTTATAAACCACACCCGCAGTTAAAGGGTTAAATATCTTTCCAAAACCAAAAACCATTGTTTCACTAGAAAACGTGTTCCTCCGAGTTTCTTCACTTTCTGCGACATTTCCAAGAGTTTCGCATAGTGAAACGTGCCTTTCACGATACAATATGCCCCGATATTTCTCGAAGGAAGATGAATAATTTTTTGCATTGAATCGGAGGCTCCAAAGTTGGTTGTTTTGCAGGAGAGTTGAAAGAGTTATTCGTACACTGCGAATTTCTGTGAGAATTAAAATACATACAGAGTCCCTTCTTTAATAATTGAAATTAGCTATTTTAATAAGGAAGGTTATTGGAAAATGTTATGCACGTCTGTCAGTGTGGAAACTGTCCAATTCAACAAATTTTTAACAGAAACGAAAAATATATCGGTACAAAAAAATTATTGAATTTCAATGCTACCTGCATGGCAAGAGTAACTTGGACAACTTCATGAACGAAGTACGTTGCATAAATAATTCAAATTAAAGAAAGTTCACTGTTCCGTACGATTTCCAGGAAATTCGTCACCGCCGAAGAACGCACGCCTCCTCGACAAAAGACGATTATGACCGGCTGATTTCTCCGAGCGGCAATTCGTGCACTTGTCGGAGTCCTTTCAGTGACAGTGCGAATTTGCGTGCGACGCAGGATATGGTCCTTTGAAAGCCAACAGAGGCGTGTCCGCGGAGTGAACCGCATTCGCCCCAGCACGCTGCTGTAATGTTATCCATAGGTGAAGGCTCCGCGTAGCACGATGCGCCCGCTTCAGGGGCACCGGCTCTCGTATCCTGCTTGAGAGGGGTCCTGCCAAAGATGTTCTAACATATGTGATGTTTATGTGGGGTGGCAGCCCCCGGCAGGCTCGCCCGAATTCTGAACATGTGCGTGCTGGAGCAAAACTGTCCGGAATTCTATGACGGAGTTTGTTTGCACTTGCACGCACCGCTTGTGAAGTGGATGCGTGATTACTTTTGTCTTCTAGGACCTGTCTGTCGCCTATCAACTCGATCCTGTTGCGAGACCTGCGGCTGCTTCAATTTTAACATTTTCCATTCTCGAATAAATCTTTACTCGGCTACTTCGGGTACTTGGGATCTCGAAAGTTTCAAAATTCTTCTCGAAACAATACTCCTTAACTCTTTGGGGTTAAAAACTGTTTTTAACCACTTTTTACTTAGCTTTTTATGCATAGTGGGATATATTTTAACCCTCCTCGAAAAGTTGAAATTGATATTAAAAATAATTCTGTGCAACTTGGATTTCCATTTTCTTTAAAATCGTGTGCCTCAAAGAGTTGAAGAATGTAAAAAACCAATTTGACCATGATCCACAAATTAGAACAAGCTTCGAATTAAGATTCAATAATTATCTGACCTTATTGTTGCTGATTATTTCAATTGTATATACAAAACTTTATTTTCTTTAATTTCGACATATTTCGTCTTCTAGGACCTGTCTGTCGACTATCAGCTCGATCCTGTTGCCAGACCTGCGGCTGCTTCAATTTTAACATTTTTCATTCTCGAATAAATCTTTACTCAGCATTGGGTACACTTGGGATCTCGAAACTTTCAAAATTCTTTCCGAAACAATACTCCTTAAAGAATATAAAAAACCAGAACCACATTAGAACAAGCTTCGAATTAAGATTCAACGAAATAATTCTCTGACCTTATTGTTGCTGATTATTTCAGTTGTATATGTATACTAAATTTGATTTTTATTAATTTCGACAAAATCGTACAGCCACCTAGCCGACTATTTAAAAACTAGAAAATGAGGGTAGAAAGCTAAATTTTGCTAATTTTTGGGATTTGTAGTAAGTATATGGCTGGCTCCACTGTTTAGTAAATAGATGAAATGATTATAGTACAGAATCGCATTCACAAGGAAATGACAATAAGAGCATCACCGCATGGGAGCATTGTGCACGTTCGTTTACTTGGAGGTTCAGCATTTGGTGTAACAATACTGCTGATCAGCGCATCGATACACAATTATAATGATAATACCCGTCCTCTGTTCTAAAGGGGGAGTACGCGGGGGCGCGCAGTGGCCCCCAAGGGGTGCTCAAGTTTTTCGGCGAAAGTTTTTCCAACGCAGATGCGTCTCTGGACAGGACCATTTATTAGCGCGGTTATCTTGCTTGTATGCTCCCATTCAAAAGGGCTGGACAACAGGTTGCCGCGTCAACGTCATTAGGCATTGCGTTTTTGTTCCATGTCCTTTGGGGGATACCTTTGTACCGATAACAACTGCAAATGTTTCTTCGGGTACTTCAAGAACTAGTCGATCTTGAAAAATCATTGCCAATAAATAAACTTATAAACAGATCTCCATGCATTTATATCATACATGAACGCATTCGATCACACAACATGAAATGTGGGATTTCAAATTTTTTTTTTTATTAAGCATTTCAGATCTCAACTGAGATCTATTTCTGCTGCACTAAATTACAGTAAATACATATTCATATATACTTAGTCTACTTTAAATCAAATTAAATTCGTAGTTTACAATTTTTCAGGAAACTAAAAATAAGAAAACAAGCTTTAATGCTGGGTCGGGCAACTAACATTTCCAAACATAAAGGTAATTGAAGTTTAATTTTACGCAGTTGTTGAACTAATTTAGATCGCTGCAAATTGAAGAGGCTACATTGCCAAACAATATGATTGATATCCTGACTGCTGTGTCCGCACTCCCACATCGGGTCACTAATAATTCTTACACGAAATAGAGACGCTTTAAGACTATAATGATCGGCTCTATACCGATTAATAGATACAATAAATTCCCGTGAAAGACGTTCGTGTTTAAACCATGGCTTAGATCTTCCAGTGTAATAATGAGTGAAAAAAATTTTCCCTTTCATCAAACCTTGCTCTTTTATAATTTTTTTTGTTTGTGTATACGCAGTCTTTTTGAACTCCTCATACAAGTCGGTATATGGAATTGGCAATGTTAAGGCACTGCAGGCTTCCGTGGCTGATTTAGCTAAACTATCCGCAAGTTCGTTGCCGTGGATACCCTTATGGGAGGGGATCCAATAAAATTTAATGCCATTATTGTTCTGATTATTTTTCAATAAAATATTATATTTTCTTTTTATCTCGAGTATGATGTTGTTTGTTTTGATTCTCACTTGACAACTATTGAGGCTTTGCAATGGGATTTCAAATCATCTGCTGTTTGGTCGTCCAAAGGATTTTTTCAGGTATTCAATGAAAAATCGTTCGATCAGCTTTGATATTTTTAAGTTACAGTGAACCACGAAAGTATTTGAACGCACTTTAAAACAGCATAACTTTTTTTATGATTGGACCAAACGATCTGACTTTTTTTGAGCAATTAGAATTGATTTACCAAATGACATGCAAAAAAGATTTTGGAAAAATTGCAATTGCTAAGAGTTACATGAGAAAGTAAAAGAGGCACTATTTATTACTTTTTTATTAGAGTCCGTAATGAAAATTTAAAATATGCGTTTTGTAGATGTATGTTAGTTATACACATACTGAAAATTTCATCGAAATCGGTTGACGCAGAAAAAAACGACACGCATCGAAAGATGTAAGAATCTGTGGATTTTAAGCAGGAACTTACAAAACGTCGCGAAAAACTATGATTCTCACCACATTTAACCACTTGTAGCTCTTGGGTATGTTAATCGATTTTGATGAAATTTTCAGGATGTGTATAACTAACATAGATCCACAAAACATATATTTTAAATTTTCATTAAGGGGGCCCAAATAAAAAAGTTTTAAGAAATTCTGTTTTTATTTTTGCATGCAACCTTGTAAATTGTAATTTTTTGAAAATCTTTTTCGCAGATCATTTAGTAAACCAATGCTACTAATTGCTTACAAAACAACAATTATAAAAAACTTATACTGTTTTGAAGTGCGTTCAAATACTTTCGTGGTTCACTGTACATGAAGAACAAATTCCGTTTTGATCCTTTGAGATCGTATGTATTTCAGACCACGAGTAACGTGCAGATCGAAATTAATTTTCATTGAACAAAGATTAATAACACGACTTTGCATACAACGAAAACATCATCACTGTTGTTTGGACATTATGCATGTGCATTTAAGGTTGATTTTAAATCCGCTCGGTATAAATTCCAACTTTTGAGCAGCACATAAAAATAACACGAAATTTGGTGGTTGTAGGTCGTGTTCCGAAACGATCGGGAATTTAACGCGAAATAACGATCGAGACGCGTGTAAAGCAATGAATTCGCGTCGAATCAAATATTTGATGGGGCCAAAAATTTCTATACATTTTGAGAAAGTTCGAGGTAGCAGTTCATGATTTATTCCACGCAGGTCCACGGACACGGTACTGCGACCACGAGGAAAAACTCCGCCTACCACGATCGGAGCACGCGTCTGTTTCCATAAAGCAAATTATTTTTATATCCGGGGATCTACGTTCCCGTGAATTAGTGATAAGCTGGCACGGTCACTCGATACCTCCCTGTCCATTCTACGATCCCTATGACATATATCTATAAGTGAATAGAACCGGCTGAACCACGGTTACGTTTTTCCATTTTCCTCCAATACCCATAATGCGTGAGATTTCCTTCGCTCCCCTCTCATTGTCACATCTCGTTCGTTTTTAGCCCTGATGACAGTTTTTCCATTTATTTTCTGTCAACAATCTGCACATTTACTAAAAATAATTTCCTTTTTGAAATGCCTTTTATATTGCATTTTTCACTTGTATTTTGCAATTTATTTGAAAATTGAATTCACATATTCTTAACAGTTTACTTATTGTTCGTTGACTATGTTATTGCACGGTGGGGTTTCGAACGCACAGTGTTTCGCGAAATATAAGCTCTGGAATATTGATGAGAATTACAAAGTGCATTAACGGAGAAAAAATAAGTCATACCGTTCCAAATAATTATTTCAGAGGGAACGTAGCTGTTAATTGCGGCCGCTGAAAAATTGAAAAGGCCTCGTCGAATACCATGAAATATTGACTCTTCCAGGGCAGCTGCACGTGTCACATACGCGATAAAAATACTTTATGTATCCGCGTGTATTAAACATCACTTAATTAATTCGTTACACGCTTTCGAAAAATGTTTTCGCAAAATTCCTTGTGAATTTTCGTTGGTAACATTTTTTAGTGTTATTTGGAGGGACGAAGATATTTGAGGTGGAATTCGTAGGATACATTGTAGGAGTGATCGGGGCTTTCTAATTTTAATACTATAAAGTAGATGATGATGCTTTCCGCGATATTGAAACAAGAATTACTAGCTCACCATGTAATGTGTCGTCGTGACCGAAACATCATGTTATACCAATAAGAATAAAAAATCTAAAAACATCGGCGATAAGTAAATATTTTTGTTTCGACTACTTATCAATTTTTGTCCATTAAGTACTGCTTGATATTTTTTCACGATTAGTTTATGGCATTGACATAGGATATTTATGTAATTCAAGAAAGATTCCTTGTCCTCGGAATCAGAAGATGATTCAGAATGCTTGATCTGCAATGAATCTTACACTGATAGCGTTTGTCGTGAAAACTGAGTGCAGTGCACACGTTGCAGCAAATGGGCCCACGAAAAATGCATCAGATGTGTATATTAACTCAGATGATAATTTGTAAGCCTAATTGGGCTTAATTTTGCCTACAAATCATCATCTGATTCACTACAGTACAGTAGATATGTATAAACAAATAAAAATTCAAGTATTGTTAATACTATTATTTTTTCTTAAACACTTAAAAGTAACTGTTAAGTCAACTAAACCCACAACCGGGGTACAACTATGTTCAATCAAAGCGATTTTCAAAATTGAATCTGTATACCCAAGTCAACGTGCAAACTTTTGGCGTACAACAAGTCAGCAAAAGGCTAATAGTTCATTGGTAAAAATTAAATATGTTAAAAGTTAGTCAACTAGCCCCGTTCTCCCCTATACTATGGAGGAGGATTTTTTTCCGAAAGCGGTCTCGAAGAGTGAGTTACATTTTTGATAATTTTTAGTACGCTTATAGAGGTAGAAGCCGGTGTGGCCCTACGGCCCTCATGGGTGTCCTAGCTTCGACTAGCATTCTCCACTCTCGGATCACCGTATCGCCTCTCTCTGGAACGATTTCTCGACCTGGATGCATCGTTACACTTTGGCTAACTGGCCGAATTCCCCGCGTTCATCCCCAAAACGATCGGCTAACGACTCGGCGCACGAGCATTCCCGCCCCCTCGACGAACCTCGAATGAAATCGCCAATGTACAGGGTCAGTGGTAATTCGGAGTACTTACAATTAGTGGCGATGTCGATTACTATCCCGCAGAACCTGCGCCGGGATGTGCAATCTACACACTGTTGTTTCGCAAACGAGTATCTTATAAGTAAGATAGGAAATCCGCGCAATCGCTGATATTCGTAGCAATCAGGTTTGTACAGCTCGGTATCACGGTTATTTTATCATACAAACAACTCGTTCATATTCTATGGGGATTGATAATTGTAATCGAACAGTTTCCAAATGTCAGATCTGTTATGTTTGTTGAAAACAATTTTCAAAAGTCAAAATAATCATGTCTGTAGAGCCTCACTGTTCCTTTATCATACAAACAACACGTATCTTTTCAAAATTTTATTTCAATTTTTATTTTACATGAAGGTCCAAGATCAATAATTAGAAGATCAAATAATTAAAAGATCAAAAATTCTAAGAATATTGTTACCTTATCTCCAATGTAAAAAATCAGTTAAGGGATGAAATGAATGTTCATTCAACTTCTGTTTCCCAGAATCGCTGCAGAACATTTTTACGTAAGATGTATCACATAAAGATGTGAATGTAGCAGTATTGTTTTCAAATAAATGTCTACGTAGCTCTTGTATCTGGTAATTAAAACAGGACATTTTTATTTTGCGAACAAAAACCCGATCTACTAACAAATAAATTTTAACTGCAACATCCCCATGACTTCTGCAGCGAGCCAATAATAATCGCCGGTCTCAGGTTCGATTTTCGCGGAGATCGGGCAAGTTCGCGATTTCTAAGTGTATTAGGGTTGGATGCTCGTCGATATGGATCACCATCCGCTAATTCACAGACTCCGGTCTCGCGTGCGCTGGTACGGCGCATTAAATGTTTACGTATTTAGGGTAGGTTCGTATATATGGCGGAAAGTTGGCGAAGGGCTTGAGACAGCCGCTGCCAAACGCAGCTAAGCCACGCACGAAACAAGATGAGGAAGAGGGAAACCGAGGGAGGGTGGGAAAAAAGTGTGGAACGACGAAGAACAGAAACGGCGCCGGGAAGGAAACGTAGGTGGAGGTTTCCAACGTTGTCGACGGGACGTGTATCCGCTGGATTGCGGCCTCGTTCGGGAATCCTCATGGGAAGACGCCATCTTGTTCTCCTATGTAGGTATCCACTGCCCGCCGACCCGGTGTCCTGCCACCCCTTTGCATAAACTTACGGACAGACGATGACGTCAGGCAACAAAGGCGTTCAACTCTGGTTCTGATATCGATTTGATATTCGTGTCCTGCCGCTGGAACTTCCGAAAACACCTGGAAATACCAATCCCGCCTTGCACGTCCTCCGACACTCCACTATAGTCACGATTATAACCGATGGACGTAGGTTCTGGGTTAGGTGACCTGTCCAGAGAATGGACACCTCTCACGAGTGAACATAATTTGTATCCTAACGCTGGAACTTTTCATACCTCTTCACTATAAGTCATAATTAGACAGCAGATCTTTATGCAAAATAAAAATTTTCTATCTGAACTGCTACAAACTGGAGTGAAATAGAAAATTTTAGTCTTTCTTAACCCTCATCAGTCCCTCATTTCGCGAACTGAATCTGTCCCTCGGTATCAAATTGACACAGTGATAAAAAAATCGATAAAATAACAAATCAAACAGTTAATTTTCGATATTTTTTTCATTCAAATTGATGAGTTAACATTTATATCTTAGGTTTTCGTTATGTTTCGCATTAAAAAAATAAAAGTCACCAAGTTTCGGACTTTACCTAGAAATAACAGAATAGTATAACTTATTTCGGGAAAACTGTGTCAAATTGATACGAGGGATGAAGGTTAATATTGTATGTTTAATAGGTTGAAAATAACATAACAGTACTTTCACATTCCTCTAACTTCTTTATTGTTTTAAATTACACCAGCTCATTATTGTGATAATTGCATAAAATCCGCTGTCTAGTCATAATTATAATCGAATATGGGAAGCTTCAATTTTCACATACAATATTTTTTAACATCCAACTTGTAGAGCTCTTGAGAAATATCGTGTCTTCAATCGGCGAAAGAAATATTTCACCGATTTCGATTTACGAACAGGCCATAAAAATTGAAACGAGGCCAAAGAACCATTATATTACCGATTCCACGAAGCGCAATTATCGTTACAGAATCACATTCGCGTGACCAAACAATGGTCGAACGAATGAAATTTTGCGGTTTCGAATTACTTATAAGCCCGGCCATGATAAAACGGAGACGCGGCCGCGCAACGAGAATTTTACGACAGCTCCGAACGATAATTATGCAATGGAAAATCCGAACAAATCAACTCATTATCACCAATAGTCTCGGCGTGCATTTATGGGGCCGCCGGGTGAAATAACCGCAATAAGTATGCGAGCACGCGTCGCGTACAAATAATATTTTATTTATTAGATGGCAGCACGCGGAAAGAATCCTTCGGATCGCAATGTCGGCCCGGCATACACATTTTATCGGCTTTAATTGGGCGCCGCCGTTGCATTCCCGGTTAATTAATACGAAAAATTGCCAATGTTAATATCGCATGCATTACCTATTTGAAACGGTCTGTTGCATCGGCGCACGCACCGATACACTCCGGAAGGTTCAGCCGGGCCGAGAGTTCGTTCGGCGTGGCCCCGATGCATTGTGGAATTAATGCATTCCATTGTAATTACCGAGCAGTTAGTCAGTTATGATTCCCGCACGATAATTCCAACTATTTTCCGAATGGACTTCGGCAAGTAATTCATTTAAAACGCTCGCCGAGAAAAAAAAACCGCCCTTAACATTCCAGATCATTGGCCTTTCAATGGCCCAGGCTGGAGAGGCAGGTTTATGGCAGCCAGCGTTTTCCGAAATGTTTTTCGAACTAGCCGTCGCAGCTTTACGGTCGGTTAGTCAAGGCGCGAATCGACGAGCCAATTAAACTGCGCAAAATCACTTCTTCCGTTCGGAGGACGCCGTGCGCCGAGGGGCGGGCAAATAACGAATTGAAAATCAATGGTATTACGAGATTATGCATTTATTGGTACAGAGCTAGTAGAGTTACCGATGCCCAAAGCAGTAATATCGAGTAATTGCGTAAACGCACCCGGATATCCCTCTGCGTTCTCCCTCCCCCCGAAACCCCTAACGGAACCACGAGCGCGCGATCACCCATCCGCGGAGTTTCACACATTCGTGCTGATCGCTTATTGTGGCACGAATAATAATCTCGGCTCTCTAGGTATTTTTGTTTTGACGCACACCGCTTTTGTTTTGACGCCGTCGCGCCGTGCCGCGCCGCATCGCGCCCCGCAGTTTCCCCAAACATTTACCGAAAGGTGACAGAAATGTTTGTCATACACGCGGCCGCAAAGTTAATCGCGTTACGATTATCGCCGAACGCGACACCCGGACGCAAGTGCATTTGCTAATTACGAGCACGTGACTCGGTGAAATATGCATGTATGTATCTTCGTGTAATCGACTCTGGACAGCGGATTCACTTCGAAAAAACACGCGTATTGTCATCTTTTGTTCGCATATCAGGATGAGCGCTGCTAAATCAGTCTATAATTCAGCAAATTTTGTTCGAAGAATTAGTAAATCCAAACAGTAAAAATTTCAGAAAAAATAACAGAGATGGAAGAATTTTTATTTAATTTCTGCTCCTCGCAATTTGGATAAAAAAATTTTATTCTGCAAAGAGATCCGCAGTCTATCAGAAACAAGTGATATTGCATTCATTTGTTATTGAACGAAGGATGAAAACGGAATAGTTCTGCTGATGGATAGACGATTGTTCGAAGTGATTTGTTGCTCGAGCAATCGGCTCGGAATATTTCGCATTATTTACAGGAGACACGGTGACAGCAGACGGAATTGAAATGTCTCTGTTTGCGCCCAGTGGTAATCAAAGTAACATTCCTTACGAAAGGACAATGCGACAGGGTCTCGTCCGGCGACGTTCCCGCAATATTAGCCACCGTGGGATGTGTGTATTTCGCACATTAGCCTGTTTACAGAGGACTGATTCCGGGGCCCGTACCCGGGACACATTGCGTGCAATATCCACTGTTTGTTCTACGCCTCGCTTAATTCGGACACCCTGTTTCCTTGTTTTCTCTGTATATTCGCCATTGCGCTAGTCGTCCGTGTTCAAAACGTCAAGAAACTTATTTTTCCCCTTATAAAAATTTGACCCGTGACCATGCGCGACAGGAATTATTTTTACACATTTTAGAATGATTTTTTGCATTGAATCGAAGGCTCCAAAGTTGATTGTTTTCCAAGAGTAAAATATAGAGTCCCTTCTTTAACACTAAACCTACCATCATCGGTCAAAATGACAGGTTCCAGATTTTTTATTTTATGATTATTCATATAATAAAAATAATTTCATAAGAAATGATTGTATAGATATTAGACACAAAGTCTAAATAAAATCAATCTTATCATTTTTATATAAGGGAACATTTACCAGTTACTTTTAAGGCTCGGTAGGTTTAGTGTTAGTAATTGAAATTAGCTATTTTAATCGAGAAAATTATTGAAAAATGTTGTCCACGTAAGTCAGTGTGGAGAAACTCTCCTATACAACAAAAGTTTAACAGGAACGAAAAATATATTGATGCATAAAAATTATTGAATTTTACAGCAATTGCATAACAAGATTGGCTAGGGTAATTTTTATAAACATTGGTAATGAACGGATGCTATTGAAACAATTTATGCATACAACTCACTGTGAAAACTGTTCTATAAAAAAGTTTGTAACCGAAATAAACAATATAAAGATGCAAGAGAAAATCATAAAAGTTCAATAGTGGAACATTGACAATTTTGACAAGCATTCTAAAGTATGCTATCCTTTAAAATCCCCGAAACAGTTATGTAACAAAGTTTGGAGCCATGATCAGAGGTGTATGGTTAACGGCGGGTCCGTGGCGAGCGATATCGATTAAAATCGTGTAAGCAAGGGCCGAGTTGCTGTGCGCGCGATGCCAGAAATCTAAGGGGGTATCAGGAAAGTTGGGAAAAAGGGGGAAGAGCTCATTACGTACGCACTAACAAAGCAGTAACTACGGAATCTCGGCCGAGGTACAATTATACGCGAAGGAATAAGGTTGAAATCGAGGTGGTAGCACAGGGGGCGTGCGACGGGCATGGCAACAGCCACAGTGGTTCGTCGGTGGATAGTGGTAATTCCGTCACGCCGTAAAGGTTGCTTTTTATCGTCTCCACCCTGCACGGCCATCCAACTAGCCTGCGGTCCGTGTCAGACGTCTAGGCATCCTCTGTGCTGCTGCTACTCTCGTACACCTCGCTTTCCACTGTCTTACACGTGCCGCTTGATTGTTCAGGTTTTATTATCACTCGTTGGTCCCCAACTACTCGTTCATCCGGCGTATACATCCGTGGTCACGGAAACGACCTATGGCCTCCCCGCCCCTCCCCACAAATAAAACAACCGGTTAATCGTTTCCCGACACGCGGTACAAAAATTACCCTTGTTTACAGCACTGTCTCCGCCGCTGTTTGTCCCGTTAAGTCATCGGATCGTGCCTTAAGGCGGTAGACTCGTTTCCAGAATTGCAAGGATGCGGGATGATCGTTCTCATTTCTCGATAATACAAAGATGGGATTTTTCAGTAGTCAAAAGCGCTAGATAAAAGATCAATCTAGGCCGCGAACGCCCTCGAAAGTCCTGTTTTTACGTTCTACGTTTTTACGTAGCTATGAAGATAGCTACATGCGCAGTTGTATGCTTCCGAATAATGCAAATTACGCCTCGTAAACGAAAAAGTAGGACTTTTGAGGGCGATAGCGGCCTAGATCGATCTTTTATCTAGTGTTTTGGACTACTAAAAAACACCATTTTTGTATTATCGAGAAATGAGAACGCGCATCCCGCACCCTTGCAATCTTAAAAAACGAGTCTTCTCCCTTAACCGATTTATTTCATCATCATAGAATTTCTTTGTCGTTCGAATTCAAATTCTGGCGAATTAATTTGAATAGTCTTTGTATTAGAAACAATAGAGAAATTAGTGTATTCACTAGAAGTGCCTCGAAAAATATCTTTGGAAAAATCGATAAATAGTGAACAATCCTAAACATGATCAATTATGCAGTTCTAAGAATGATCCGCCGTCGGTTAATTCGTCATCCCCAGTTAGAAGGTTAACCCTTAGCACTAATACATTGTTTACATTATGAAATATATTGATATTTAATCAATAGACTGCGGATCTTCATGCAAAATAAAAAATGTTCGCATTGATTGAAGGACACAGGAACCAAATAAAAATTGTATTCTTCTTTTAATTATCTTATTAAGCTGAAACTAATATATTGATGTCCTCAAATATTTTCAGCATGCTTTAAATTGTACGTGCCCATTTTCGTCATAAATGCATAAAATCCGCAGTCAATCAATTACTAAACATTTAAGTATTGCATGAGGTATTATATCAATTTCATATCCATCGAAGGACAAAAATCATATATTTATGTAGAATGGAATTTTTAAATGTTTAATTTTCGAGTTAAAATAGCTCCAACAGGATTAAAGAGTAAAAATATGAAGAGAAACATTTCAGTATTTTCGGGAATGGGAACGATTGGGCAGTTATTTTCTGCAGCGAATCTGACGGAAGCGAATAAATTATTGCGGAAGAAGTGGTGGTGCTGGTAATGCGAAAACTGGAAAGAGAGAGAGAGAGAGGTAGAGCGTGGTGGCCATTGTACACACTCGATCGGCAGCAAATGGAATTAGCCGGCGGTTTAGTTCGCTCGAGTCGCGAAATAGAGGTTGCATTTTTACCGGTGTATTAATACGGCCGGAAACATACTATGATCGGGCTTGTAATGCAACCCTGGGGGCCCGTGTGATATGATACATTTGCTTTGCATACAGGATAGCGAGAGAACTGGTGCCGGAAGAGAGAGGAGAGAGGGAGGAGAGAGCGCGCTCGCGAGGGCGCAGAGAGCGACAAGAGGAGTGATCAGAGGGAGAGTGAAAGAAAGCGAGAAAGCCCGCGCAAATGCAAACGTGCCCGCGTTTCATAACAAGCTAACCAACACGCACGCACACATTGCCAGGCCGAACCCGATGGAATGGCGGAATCGATGCCGGATGCGGGGGTGGCATCGATGGTGTTTGCTTGTATCTATTCAAGCGATCCGCGCGACCAATTATGTCTGTTTATGCAGCGCTCAGTTTATTCGCACCTTCATCGCCCAAGTGCAAAGCACACCTTTTTATTTCGAACGCATTCGCGACGCCCGACTTTTCATTACTTCCGTCCTTAACTGGATTAATGAGGCCGCCCATTCAAATCGCTGATCATTATTCCACGCTATCGATCAACGTTTAATGGTTTTAAAAAGTCTCTGGTTCGAAGCGAATATGTGCACACAATTCTAACAGAATTATTTATTTTGCGATTTTATTGGAAAAAATGGCTCATGAATTGTATATAGGAACATTTTGTTTTCCTTTATTTATTTATACAGGTCGCATCAACATCAAGGTCATTAGCGACCACAAGAATTATAACATATGATTAGAAATTTGTTATAGACATGATTACAAGGTGTGGTAAATATTGGTGGATATCGGAACATTTTGTTTTATTAACTTTAAACGAATTTTTCAATGGCGTATATTGTGATGGTGTTTTTCGCCCTAAATGTATTAAAATCAAAAAATTCCAATGATCACTACTTTACCAAAACGTCTAATAGCTTCTTCAGTTAACTTCCAAAAAGCGCGAAAAGATCGTCGCACTAATCACGACCCTTTAAGAGCGACATCACTCCGAGCGACTGCAAACAAAAATGGCAGCGACCACTGACATCTGCGGGTGCTATTGTTCGGTTAAGAGCAAGACCAAGCCGTGTTTTCAAACAAACCATTACCCTGGCGTGCCTTGATTAATTTGAAAAATTGCTCAGTGAGCATTCGGCCGCGCCAGGTATCGTTCCTGATGCGCATGGTAGCCCTCCAGCGTGCACAAAGCCGGCCGATCCAGTTGTTCTGGACAATAGTACTTGTTACGAAGGCAACGAGATGTCACCGACCGTGAATTAGCGCTGCGGTCGAGGTGGAATCGGGGTCCAGAGCCCCGAAGAAGGGGTTCGCGATCCTGAAGAAGGGGTGTTCGTGAAAAAAAGGGGTAGGCGAAACGATGGAGCAGGAATTCTGTTTCGTTGCGCAGTACAGATGCTGTTCGCCGAAACACATGGCAGAGCGTTCAAGGTTTCTGCCTCGGCTGGTCCAGGATTTATGTGTTCTAACGCACTGACGTCACGACTGCACCTAGGCCACAAATACCTCGCCGATAATACGTGAATCATTCTCGACAGGATCGACCAACCCCGTTTCGGTAACCTGAGACTCCTCGCGAGGGATTTCTGTCGAGATATGACGAGCATCCACCCCCGCGATTCGGAAAGGCCGAAAGATTATCGTGATTAACTGGATTCTGGGTGCAGGCAAGTCGGTGATGGTTAGGATCATTTTCTTTCGTGGGAGAAGATGGCTGATGGAGAGGATTATCGTTGTTTAACCCTCTGGAAATTGATGTTTTTAACCACTGCGTGATTAGTGGGAATTGGGAGTGCTTGAACCTTTATATATAGATTTTTAGTTTCATACTTTTAAGGAACGTTTTTGCTGTTTTTGTTGAAATGTATTTAATGGTACTGGCGCAATAGCAAAAATGAGATTCCTCATTTACAAAACACGATACCTACCTCGAATTGAAAAACAAAAAGATTCTTAAAGCAAGATTAACCCTCCGAGTGCTGTGCCGGAGTCATTTTTGACCGGGAACATCCAAATTGTCAATTAAGTACTCAATTTATCGAAAAGACTAATGTGTTTACACGAGGTATTATCAAAAGTAAATTTTGAAAAATTATTAATTAGAGCTATGCACGGTCCTAAGCATTGTCAATTATACATAGCTATAAAAATCGTCCCTTGTCTGAGGGTTAAATACATAAACATAATAAAAAGGACAAATACAAGATTTTACATGAAGGCATCCTAAAATCTCCAATTTTGGGTCGCAAAGAACGAAGAATGGTATAAGTTGAAAACGGCCATTCAATATATTTTCTCCTCAGCTATCATTTTTCCTGAGATTTTGCGGACTGTTTATTTGGAGTGAAATTTTCGGATCGGCAGATACTTGCCAGCAAACCGGCAGCTATCTATCGGTAAATGAACACATGGTGGATGGTTACGGTTAGTGAGTACGGCACCCTCTGTTTGGATTACGGACCTGAAGCTTCGTTGGTGTCTACAAACAGAGAGGAAAGAGAGAGAAGGAGGAGCACACACCACGAGTGGAGCACCATGGTTTCGCGACCGCTATGACAGATTGAGAGAAAGGCATCGTCCTTTGGTGACCAACGAGGCGTCTCGACCACTACACCCACCCCTAATGCGAGACAATAGTGTGCTATACTCCATTTCGCTGCATGGGCACCATGACGTCCATCTCCTTCCGACGTTTTCGACCTGCAACTCTTTATCGCTCGTGAAAGTCAACGATACGACACCGACAAACGTTGACACACCTGTCCATTTTTCTATCTTCAAACCAAAGCGTTTTTCATTTCTGACGTTTTTATTTGTGCAGCTACCATAACAGTAACTACTAGTTTCCTTTAGTTTCCTTGGTTTAACTCCTGTACTACGATTATAATGACTAGAACAGTACTTTGTGGTTCGTAATTTCCCAGAAAAAGAACAAAATTTATGTTTATTGTATGCCAAGATTTTTTTAATGGCTAAGCATTGACAACAATTTTAATCTGAAACAATATATGTATGTATAAGTGCATCAACATTTTAACAATTTTTGGAGTACAAAAAGATTCTTTTCGACATGCAAATAACAACTGCACTCAGCATGCGAATTTCGATTTTTAAAAAAGCGGAAAGTAATGGACACACGTCAGAAAGGTGGAGCTGCTAAAAACTAATATTTGTTTTCCTCCATTACACAGTTTGCGAAAAGGCAGTATGTACATAACCGCTTTTTACGATGGTTGTTGCTTTTTAAATCAATATTTTGTCGGGCCACTTTCACATTTCCAGTTCGAACAAGAAGCGCGAGACAGTTTGCGGAGCGATAAATTTGTTTAATGAAAATAAAACCGCACGGGCCGCAACGATTCGCGTTTACGCCGCCGGGTCTATTGTACCAGACCTAATCAAAAGTAATACTGCACGGGGATGATTTCAAGCGGGTAAAGGCAAATGCGATACGTAAGGCGTCCGCGATAGTGCTGCAAATAACGGTTGTTCAGATATGGGAACGACAATGCCAGACGGCCAAAATGCACGTTAGAGACGCCTAACTGCCGCCTCTTATTGAAACATCATCTCTGCTTACTAGTATGGAAGCGACTGTCGACACTTATCCATAAAGCGAATGTCCTCGAGGTATTACCTGCCGGCGGCCCTTTGTTCTCGCGGACCTTAACGATTGTTTCTTTGTCTTTTTCCTTCATGCTTCGGCTTCGAGAGTTGGCCTGACGCTGGCTACTTTACAGAACGATACGATGAAATAACGTTAATTTTTATTTCGTTTATCTTAGCCAGATGTTTATCGCTCTTTATTTAGTTGAGCTATTTTCTTGATTTTATACAGTCAAAGATAGGATTTTAGTAGTAATACTGTTTTTATAATCATGTATTTATATTTGTATTTATAATATATTTTGGTCTAAGTTGTTTGTCTAAAAACAACAAATACTACGATTTACGATTGTTTTCTTGTTGGGTTGTTTTTACGATTTTATTGTCGACCACTGGTTTTTAACACATTATCTACCGACGACTTTTCATAATTTTTTACAGTACACGGCTAAGGATTTTTTAATATGTCCTTCAACACTAACATAATCCTGAACGTTTGGGATAATTACGTTTGGGTTCATTATGTGAAATATTATTTTTAGGTTTCTCCTTAATATAGTACAATTATTGAAAATCCTATAATATTTTGTATAATTATCTACTTATATGACAAGCACATAGTAATGTGCTAGTATAAGACTGTAAGAACGTTTGGACACAATTGTACAAAATGATGGAGATATAATTTCTTAACGAATCTGTTACTTTAACACTAAACCTACCACCACCGGTCAAAATGACCGGTTCCAGATTTATTACTTTACAATTATTGAAATAATAAAAATGATTTTATAAGAATTGATTGTATAAATATCTTTAGTAGAGCACGTATAATACTAGGAGCCGCACAAAGTCTAAATAAAATCAATCTTGTCATTTTTATAAGGGAACATTTTATAAAGCTCAGTAGGTTTAGTCTTAAAATGTGAACTTTTGCACTTAACTGACAGTAACAATAAAATTTAAAAACCGTTTCTACGAGTGTCACAACGATCCAAGAGACGAAACGGAGGAAGGGGGGTGTAGTTCGATAGGATGACAATGGTGCACGCCATCGATCACCGGCGTAATAGGAAATGCACATATGACGAGGTCTTCATGGCTCGTTGCTCGTCGAAGTGAAGCCTAGAGGCACGCTTATAATGGAGAGAGCATTGCACTTGTCCGATCTGATGTGGTCTAAAATCTGACGCTCCCTCCGGGCACGGCCCCCTCGGCGATGGCCCCGTTTTCCCTGCAAGTAGCTGGCCCTGTATCTCTGCATTTAGCGAATTTGAACGATAGCTCCATTCGAAAAAGAGCGCGAGAGGGGACGCACCCGGGCAGATCCGATGACCGCATCTGTTTGCAATTGAAACAAGTGGTCCGATCTCCTCTTGGTTTCATTGGTTTATTGGTCACCGTTCGACCTGCCGCGGCAATTCCGACGGTCCTCGAAATTTATTGCTTTTCAATCTGCACTTTTTTAGTGTACACTTATTTATTCAAATGAGTGTTCTTACAAAAATCCGATGAAATCTGAATAAATTCAATCCTGTTATTATTATAAGGAAATGAGGCGTTTAGTATCAAAACCAGCTCAATCCATGAATTTTCAAGTCTTTCTCTCTGTAATTTGATAGTTCTTGGACGATACTATCACGCTACAAAGTCATTTGGAACGAATCCAGCTCAATCCGGTCAAAACCCGGTTTTATTTCAAACCCAGCTCAATCCAAATTATTTTTATTTATAAATAATTAGACAATAGTATACCAATAATTTTTTTTAGAGATTTTTCCTGTTATTTTTGTCAATTTATATAGGCATTTTCTTTATTATGACTGAATATTCAGAATAACAATAAATTATCAACATTATTATGATAAATTGATTAACCAACTCACGCTTTTGATTTTACAGACTAATACATTAAAATTTGAAAGGAGGGATGAAAAACACCCCATTTTTTCGAAACCAGCTCAATCCAAAATATTTTTATTTATAAATAATTCTGTCCAAAACATCGTCCCCAAAACATCTATCACTGCAAAACATCATCCTCTTCCACTATTCAACGCCTCAGAACTTCAAGCTACGTGCAACAGCTTTGAGGAAAACAGCCTCGCAACACTTGGCCCGCCTCTCCACTTCCACGTCCTGTCCATTCTTTCATAAAACAGGCGAGATTAACATTGTCGCATTCTATACAATCTTCAGCTTTTAGCAGGAGTGTTCCGAGGAAGTAGGAGGGCAACGGAGGCCAGTATTCGACCGCTAATTCGTTCCGCTCGTAAACGTTTTGGTGGTCCCCGTTCAGAAGCATGTAAACCGCGACGGAAACCACGGACCATACGTTTCGGCAAGCCTACTTGTACAGTCGTCAAGGTATTAGGCAGCATGATGTGCTGTCATTGTCCGGAACAAGCGACATTACTTGCTTGTTTAGGCGGCGAGAGAGAGAGAGAGAGAGAGAGAGAGAGAGAGAGAGAGAGAGAGAGAAAGAGGGAGAGGCGACGGTGATGTACCCTTGCCAGATTTATGGTTCTTCAGAATCTCGCGAGACTCCTTTTCGAAAAGGGACTTGTGTTCAGCTTTTGATTTCTGGCAGGAGGCTGTTGGGCCACTGTTAGATCGCTGTCAGCCCGAAGGCAGTTCTGCTAAATTTGTTCGCCCGCAGGAAAACCAGGAATGGGCGGGCACCGAGGGTGCGGGTGGGCTCCCAGGACGTTCAACGAAGGATAATCCTCGGAATAGACGATCATCCAATTACGGTGCAGGTGACCCGAGCGTCATTTGTATTCATTTCGCCTTCGTCTTACTTCCTTGTTGCCAGTAGGTGCGTCTTGCCGCCGGAACACCGTGATCTTCCTCTTTCTCTCGTTCTGCCTTCTTTCCTCTGTCTCTGTTCTTCCATCGTTCTTCTTTCCCAACTCTCTTACGCTATTTGCCCTCTGCCAACATCAAAGCGAGAGATTATCCGACTGAGTGTTAAACAAAGACTTAGCCGGACTTTCGAGTAGGGCTTTCCCAGGGATTACTCGATCCCGGCCGTTTTAAAGCAATTAATTTAAACCCGGTTGCTGTGACCACACAGTCTCTAATCCTATCTATGAATGAAGGGTGAAACACTGGCGGCTGTAAATTTTCGGCCCTTCGTGCCGTGCGTGCACGCAACTTCACCTACCCCCTTCGGTTCCGAAGAAATTTTGAATGTCACTGTTTCATAACATTTGCCATTTTTCAAACTCGTATAGTAGACCAACAAATGGTTCGGAAGATGCAGTTTGCGTGTGTACAGCATTTCTGATTTTTTCTTTCTGTTTTCCGTAATCGATGCATCAAATTTTTATTTTGAATAAAGCTTCGCCAGATACTGTTCATTCATAAGGAAAATGACATAAAATTGCCAATTTTTTTTATTGTATGTTACCGACTTGGAAATGTAAAATAATTTGTTGTTATTTAGATATTGGATTACCACAATGTGTGTGGTGTGTAGACCACACACACACAATTTATATATTTGTTATCATACTTTTTTAAATATATTTTGAGTTCTGTCACTTTTCTTATGAATGAACGAATATGTTGTACTAATGAAAGAATGTTAGATTCATAAAAAAAATGACATAAAATTGCCAACTTCTTTAATTATATTTAACCGACTTGGAAATGTAAAATAATTTGTTGTTACTTATATACTGGATTACCACAATGTGGTACACCACAATTTGTATATTTATTATTATACCTTTTTAAATATATTTTGAGTTCTGTCACTTTTCTAATGAATGAACAATATGTTGTACTAATGAAAGAATGGTACAACTAAGAATTGGAACAACTAAAAATTTAGTCTACGCGCACGCGCGCTTGGATCTTGCGCGTCTACGTATCGTATCCCGAAGCAATACAATAACGGTCGGGGTTCCTAGGAGTACTCTCTTGGGTTTTGATAAATTTCCGAGCACGTTGCCATGATCGGAGGAAGAGCGAACAAATAAATCTCATCGTGATCTTGACTTTTAGCATATTTTGCCAATTAAACTACCCGGCGACGTTTTACGAGCGCCAGTCAGTTATTCCAACACTTCTCCCGCATTCCCAACGGTGTCTTTGTTTCGTTCTACTCGAGGTGAATTTACCTCGTTCAAAATGCAAATCCCGCATCGGTAAGTGAACCTGCCTTTGGAAACCGTGCCTGTGTACGGATTGAAATGATCGTGCCGTTTGCTTGATGGAGAAATCAACAGATCATCAACATCGCGCGATATTCCTCTTACAACTCAGCTGGTAAGTCATAACTAGACTGCAAATGTTTAGGCAATTTTCATTTTTTATAGACAATTTTTAAGAAAGTGGAATGAAATAAAATCCAATTTTTAATAGGAACGGCGTTTTTAGATCCAATACAAATAAAAATCGCACTATGTTCTATCGAATGTTATATTCTAGTATTTTTTGAAAAAATTTTCATAAGTCATAAATACGGTGACCCGAATTAATATTTGGATGGTCTATAAAAGACGATAACTTTTTTAATATTGTACTATACGACTTGAACTTTTTGGGAAGCTAGAGCAATTAGTTTACTACAGGATGTGAAATTTGTTCAAAAAATGCAATTGTTCGGAATTGTAGAAAAAATATTAAAAGTTGTGTTTTACAACTTTTTTATGTGGGCCTATATTGAAAATTCAAAACACACGTTTTGTAAGAAACCTGTAAGAAAGTTGTAAGAAAGATGTAAGAATCTTTACATTTATTGCAGTTAGAGGCTGAAAATCTGCAATTTTTACCATTTTCAAACGTTTGTAGCTCATTGCAACGTCGACCGATTTTGACGAAATTTTCAGAATATGTTTAATTGACACAGATCTACAAAACGTATTTTTAAAATTTTTAATACGGGCCCACATAAAAAAGTTATAAAATGCAACTTTTAATAATTTTTCTACGATTCCGATATATTGCAATTTTTGAAAAAATGTTTTTTCACGTCCTGTAGTAAACTAATTGCTCTAGCTTCCCAAAGAAGTTCAAATCGTATAGTACAACATTAAAAAAGTTATCGTCTTTTTTAGAGCGTCCGAATATTAATTCGGGTCACTATATAAACATCCGCAGTCTAGTCATAACTTCTGAACTGACCGTAGTTGTTATGCTTGTAGTACAAGATTTTTACACTAATGAGCTGTGCAGTCGTCGATATTGCTGTTAATGATTGATTCATATCTTCGTGGGGCTCGATTTATTAATTTTACGTTTGTACTCGATTTGAGAAACGTAGATTTTATAGTGATTAGAATACAAAATGATTGTTCTTGTAGACATTATTATACTTGTATGGCAATGTTGTTATGTAGTAAGATGTCCAGTTGTGCTGTTATGATTGATTCTAATGTTTAAATGAACGAGGTACTTAACTGAAGTGTCAGGTGTACGCGCACGATGTGGAATCAAAAAAGTGTGTGGAAGATCGAAAGTATCGTTAATCTTATACTACTGTTATGCTTGTAGTGTATAAGATTTTGACACTAATAAGCTGTGCAGTCGTCGATATTGCTGTTAATTATTGATTCATTTTTTCGTGAGACTCGATCTATTAATTTTACGTTTGCACTCGATTTGAGAAACGTAGCTTTTATAGTGATTAGAATACAAAATGATTGTTCTTATAGACATTATTATATTTGTATGGCAATGTTGTTATAGTAGTAAGATGTCCAGTTGTGCTGTTATGATTGATTCTAATGTTTAAATGAACGAGGTACTTAACTGAAGTGCCAGGTGCACACGCACGATGTAGAATAAAAGAAGTGTGTAAAAGATCGAAAGTATCGTTGATATTTGGCAAGTCGCTGTGAAAAGAGGCAAATCAAGGGGGAAGAGAAAGCGTCTTCGGGAGTTGGGTCCAAGCCACCACCGATCTGCTGGTTGGAGGACGAAGAGAAGCTTCTAGAACGTGGTTTAGGGTAGATAGGGGCGAAAGTCAGTGCACAGCCCCTGTGGGGGCCACTAGCTGGCTTCGTGCCTCCGTCACGACTTCAGGAACTCCTGCTGCCGACTCTGCTGAAAGCTGTACAACCTGAGTATCAAGGGGTGACAGGGGGAGGACTAGGGAACTGGTCACCTCCACACCACGATGGAACAATTCGTTGTCACCGCGGAACTGAGATTTGTTTGCTGGAACTTTGCCGGGGTTTGGAGAAGTGTAATGGATCGATAACAAGGTTCGTTCCATCGAAAATTGCATTTGAATCCGACAGCATTCGTCATTCGTTCAAGATGGAAGCAACATCATGAGCAGTGTAGGACTTATTAATGATTTCATGACCAAGAAATATAGACTTATTAATAATTTCATGACCAAGAAATATAGACTTATTAATAATTTCATGACCAAGAAATATAGACTCTTTCAATTATTTCTTGTACATAATCTCTGAAACAATAATTTAGTATTGTCTATGCTTATTTGCTATTGTTTTGAAACACCAAAAACCAAACAATAAAGACAGAGTCCAATTTGAAACGAATATCTGTTTCCATCTTGAAGATGTTGTGTAAAAAGGCTTTCAAATATACAGTAAGAAATTACACAGAATAAATGTATTATCCACAATCTAGTGCTGACAACTCGTTAGATCAACATTACCTTCATTGTGAAATATTTATTTTACAACTCAATTCGTACATATTCTTCAGCATGATTAGATTAGATGCCCCAGCACCTCTAAATGATGGTGTACACATACTTCTCTGCAGTACACTTCTAGTCTCCCCAAAAATTGAAAAATGTTATAAATGTCTCCTAGTTCGATATTGTCTGTAGATCACTGTGATGGATTATTTTTGAGCGTAGACTGGCGAACGCAGGGGTTGCTCTCACGGTTCGGTCGTGTTATTAGCTGCCGGTATGGGCATTAAACTTTATTAATATCCTTATCAAAAACAGCAACGCGGCTAACTACCGGAGTTGCAGTTCGCGGGATTCGGAAGTTCCTTCGCTCCTCTGTTCGAGGATAGTTGTCCGGGTTTCTCCCGTGGGCGCCGTGGCTAGCCGTTGGGTTTGCGAGCCCTGAAGGACTAGTCTGTATCTCTGGCAAACTATCGTTCAGAACGTGTACAAGGGGCAGGATAGCGGTCCACGCAGATAGTTGTGTCTTTCCTCGTGCACTCGTACACTCGCCGCCACCGGAAACGAATTAAATTTGCCTGAAGAATTTCCCATTCCCTCTCATCCTGCCACACAAACTCATTTTCAAACTTGTACACTGACGAATTCGCTGAAACTTCCAAACGCAAAAAGGATGCAAGAATCACTGGACTAGTCGCTAGACTATGAGCGATAGCTGCGATGTAAAAAGATCAGGAGAATATTTTTTTAATCCATTTGTTGCAAATCAAATAAAAATTTCGTTCGGTTCGGTACGATCGGTACCATTCTGTGTACACAACAGTACAGGTAGTACACAACAAAAAAGTAATCATTGAAAAATCGGCGATTGATTCAATCGATTGATGAAGTTAATCGTCAATCGTTGATTAAAAGAAGAAATCATCGAAAAATCGGCGATTGATTCAATCGATTGATGAAGTTAATCGCCATACAGTTTATCCATAAATTGTAATAAGGAGGAAGAGAGAGACAGAGAGCGGAGATGGAGAATTGATAGAAATATATTTCAACAAAAACTCAGTTTACATTTTTTTCAATATTCATACAGTTTTGATTCCGTATTTCATCTCGAAGTTTCAGCAGTTAATCATTAATCAATTATCCGATTGACAATTACAATTGAAAGGAATGTAATTGTTAATCGTAATTCACGATTAATAAGTGTTTAATCGTTAACCGCAATTAACGATTAAGAAGTATTTAATCGTTAACCGTAATTAACGACTAAACTAGGAGATTAATTGTTAATTGCGATTAACGATTGAAGTAGAAATTTATTCGTCAATCGTTGATTAAATTTTTGTCCAATTCTGCTAAACATGTTTATTTACGCTCTTCAAACCCTAGGATTTCGATAGACATCAGATTTAGGTAAAACTTTAATTTTCGAAGATCAAGGTCATTTCAAGGTCATGGTATTATACATATCTAAATTTATTTTTTGATCTGTTACACGACGCAAAAAAAATGTTGGAATGTGTCAAAAAACATCGATGACCTTGATAATTCCAAAAAGAATGACCTTCGAAAAAGAATATTCTTGCCAGATATTTGGCCCATTGACACCATACATAAAAGGACCAACCAAAGAAACGCCAATTTTCGAAGATCAAGGTCAATTCAAGGTCATGATATTATACATATCTAAATGTATTTTTCGATCAGTTACACGATGCTATAAAAAAAATGTAGTTATGTGTCAAAAAACACCGATGACCTTGATGACATCGAAAAAAATGACCTTCGTAAAAAATATTCTTGCCAGATATTTGGTCCATTGACACCCTACACATTACGTAACAAATATTTTTTGCATCACAATAACCTAGAGATATTTAGGCGGCATTACTTAAAAGGACCACCCTGTATAAACAAGAAACAAAAATGGAGTGAAATTTTTGGATATATTGGCTGAGCAGTATAGTCAGTAGGAATGAGCAGGGAAGTGTCATAAAATGGTCAGCTAATGTAACACGTTCGCACGGAGTGAGAGCTTTTCAGTTTCGGAACTTACAGTCCCGATAGTTAAACGTTCGCGAACTTTGGCAAATATCCTAATGACTCATTTCTAGTGGAAGGTTCGCGAATGTGTCCCGAATGGAAGGAAGGGACGTGTCCCGTAACCCACGCGAGTAAAGTTATGATGGTTTATGAATACCCCCGTAACGAATGCCGTGCTAGCCCTACGAGCCCCGTTGAATACCGTGCCGTTATGCTATAATAGGAAAGTATAACGCATGATTTTCTATGCTGGAAATTGTTTTACGCCTATAAACACAACCTGCTGTGCAGCGACAGTTGGCGCATAAATGTGTAATGACTGTCGCCTTTACGAGCCCGTATACATACACATATAAAGTTCTTTCTATCGAAATATACACTTTTCAACGATTTGAACGTAACATATGTTATTTCCACCATTATGCAAATCATTGGATTTTTATTCTAATTATCTGAAATTAATATGTAACAGTTCCTCATGAAAAAATAAAATTTCTCACCGGCACAGTTCTTGCTTTACGGGTTTGTCAATTTATTTGCGTCAGCGTCAACCTGCTGATAAATGCAACATTTTTATAAATAGTTCAGTGTTAGGTGATTGTACTTTCATTTAGCAAAATAATAGAAGTTTTTACGTTTCAAGAAAATATTTATTATTGATATTATATTGCTATGGCTTACAGAAAAAGAAGAATATCGGACAAATGATAAGATCCCAATTTACAACGAGTTGATTAAAATAAGTGAAATAATAAAAATGTGAGAAGATTGCAAATGACGTCTGCTAAAATCTTCCCTTCTAGGGGAACAGTTGCTTTTCCAGTGACACTGCCGAGTAAAATATGCACTTATGCAGGTACAGAGAGAGAGAGCAATATAATACGTTCTAATGTCGAAGTCGAACAATTCAGGGTGTCATGACGTATCGTTGACATAACTGCAGGGGGCGCGATAGGTAGCAATTTGTAGAAGGAACCCCTGCGGAGCGGACGGCGTAGAATCGCATTTAGCTCAAGGCACAATATGCTACGGCACTTGATTAAAACACCGTACTGCATTCTCCGTCGTATAAAACACTCTTACACGACGATGCAAAGGGATTGCTCCGCCGAGGCTAATTTAGCTGACGAACCAAGGACACTGTGCAACGGATGCCATACTGAATCCTATAATTAATATTCTCGCAATCGTTTCTCCGAACGTACGAAAACAATCAAGTAGATATAGACACTTTCGAATATTGTCACAAATTTCAGCTGGTCATGGTCAGCTGACATATTTATTATTAAGGTTTCCTTGATTATTTCATCAAAAACAGTAACATATTTAATATAGTACATACATTAAATTGTATTTACATTTCATTGTATTCAATATTAAATATTTTATCGTTACATATGTATTAATATTAAAAAGTATACGTTTAATATTCTACTGCTGTGTATGTTTTAATATTAAAAAGAAGTGGGTATTGGTATTTAGTGTTAAACATTTCATTATTATGCACATGGAACTTTCAGAAAACAATTTCTCTTTTTAAAAGATTTGCCCAGGCAGGATTAAAATTTTTCCACAATAATTTTTACGAATTTTGTTGCAATTGAACCACAATAATTTTACGAATTTGGTTGCAATTGAACCACAATAATTTTACGAATTTTGTTGCAATTGAACCACAATAATTTTACGAATTTTATTGCAATTGAACCACAATAATTTTACGAATTTTGTTGCAATATCTTAAAGACAAATTTCTAAAATCAGAAAATGTAGAATATTTTTTTAAATCGTCGAGACCAGAATAGCCTCTAAAAGACTTGAAGTCAAGTTCCAGTGAATCTAAATAAATAAGTACAGTCATTTACTTTTGAATATTCAGGATCCGAGAAAGAGGCACGTTGTGTTTTATAGTTTGCAAATAGAAAACAGAAGAGCAACAGTAATACTCACAGCGATACGAAGCATGATGCAGAGGCTCATTGTTAACAGTCTACGAGTAGAGGGCTCCGAGAAGATATACCAACAGATGGAGGTGTTAATAATTGATAGTCGTGCCCCCTCGCTGGTACTTGGGGGTGAGCTGCTAAGGGTTGATGGATATTTTTTTCAGGGTGAAGGAAGAATTGCGTATGATGCACTTAATTATTTTGACGAAGCCCATTGTTGTTTCCTTGCATGCTTGGTGGGGTTCGCTGACGAAACTTGATACCCCGAAATCGTTTATGTGAAATTGTTGACTCCGTGACGAAATCAAACGCAATTTTCCTAAAAATTCTATAGTGCTACACTAGTTTTAAGGGAGTAGACTCGTTTTTCCAGGATCGCAAGGGTGCGGGATGCGCGTTCTCATTTCTCGATATACAAAAATGAGGTTTTTCAGTAGTCAGAAACGCTAGATAAAAGATCAATCTAGGCCGCGATCACCCTCAAAAGTTCTATTTTTTCGTTTACGAGGCGTAATTTGCATTATTCGGAAGCATACAACTGCGCATGTAGCTATTTCCATAGCTGCCAAATAATTCAAATTACGCCTCATAAACGTAAAAATTATTTAAATAAAAAAAAATGTTTAATACACCACATTTTTAAGACGGACTAAAAAGTATAAAATAATTTTTTCTAGCCCCATGCAGACTCCTAACTCCATTTTCGTTTTAAATCTTACAAGTATTTCCATAGCTATTAAAAATTCACAATCACAAATTGTCAGGACTATCTGTATGAAGTTAGGAATCTGGGGATAGAAAAAATTATTTTATACTTTTTAGTCGGTCTTAAAAATGTGATATATTAAACATTTTTTTTTATTTAAATAATTATTTTCTGCTTTTTAGACGAACAGACTGGCAAAAAAGCGAGTTAATATTGCATTATTATACAGTTCTGAGCTGTGTTTAAAGTTTCAAGTCTCTAGCTCATCGGGAAGTTAGTTTAAAATTAATTGCAAAATTTGTACCGAACAGACAGACAGACAAGATCGACAGAATAGATCGATAGTATTATCGAGAAATGAGAACGCGCATCACGCACTCTTGCAATTCTGGAAACGAGCCTTAAGGACACGCACTATTCTTCTTGTGATATTTATTTAAATGAGAGTAGACATTTGTGAATATCACTCTTGAGGGTAGGTA
This sequence comes from Lasioglossum marginatum, assembly GCA_028455795.1. Taxonomy (NCBI): domain Eukaryota; kingdom Metazoa; phylum Arthropoda; class Insecta; order Hymenoptera; family Halictidae; genus Lasioglossum; species Lasioglossum marginatum. The sequence goes on along the minus strand of CM052266.1, from coordinate 5,515,916 downwards.
CGATAGCTATTGGAGAGTTATGCTGCCAGCTCTCTGTCCAGCGGAGTTCTGCTCCCGAGGGCGACTGCCGAGAGTAAAACTCTCAACTCGATATGTAGCGTTAGTTATAGCTACTGCAATACAAAACAATGCTTCGTAGAGCAATTCTGCTGGTTTTCTATACAGCTAGATTGACTTCATAATACTTATTTTTCCGAATGAAGTTCGGTCACCTTTTGCAATATGTGCATTTCTGCTAAACATTTTATTCAACTCCTGTTTGTTGCAATTAATGCAGAAAATTTGCATTTTGTATTAAGATTCGTAGCTTGCTGGTGATCAAGAAGCTGAGTTCTTGGAGTAACAATATGTTATTGATTGATTCCTTTTGATAATGAATTCTGTTTGGCAGGTGCATGATATGGTCTGATTTTTGGCTAACTAAGAGGAAGTCTTAGACCAGCTGATGAATCAATAAGTTGATCTCGTGGGCCGGTTGCAAGTTTGATGGGTGTGCAGCACGTTTAATCAGCCAAATGAAACAGCCGATGAGACAAGAAGCTCACTTCTTGGGTAAAGGTATCAAATGATTGCTGTTGATAATAAACGTCGTGTGTTTATAATAACATTATAATAACATAGAAATAAGAGATTGCTCAAGGATCACCAGCGATCTAAAGAGAGTCTTCAGGACATACGTTCTTAAAAATTTGCTCGATCATGAGTTTGATGAAAAATCTCAGATGCCGATGACATAAGAAGCTGGCCCAGGGTATCGAACGATTGCTCGTTAGTAATGAATTCCGTTTGGCGGTTGTACAGCGAGCGATTCATGAATATTGCACGTTAGAGTGCAGAGTATTATTCGGTTACGAGGCGTGATTAGCGTCTCCGTCAACTCACATCAAACTTTCCCGATTAATCAAGCCGACCTGGCCCTACGGGTGTGCCGTGCGCACGTTCCTCGCCCGATCTCTCTCCACCTTTCGGCTTCTGATCCCTGCTCCTCTTTCCCTTTCCGGTCCGTGGGCCTTCCCTTTCGCGGTGGTGACGATGCGACCGTAATGTAAACTAATTAAACTGGAGGCCAAGCACTAATGTGTCCATTATGCCGTTCTGCCCTCGGCCGAGCTTCGCACCGGACCCTCAAAACCCACACCCTGCCAGCTTCACTCCTTTGCTGCCTCTCGCGGTTCGTTCACTCTGTGACCCTGATTCGACCACTGGCTCTATGCTAACTATCTACCGATACTGTCTTAACCCTCTTCGTCCCCAATCACCTAAACCGGAGGCAATGGACCGTGTACAGGTCCATCAAGTTCAAATTTCCTCTTTTCCTCCTTCAATTTTTCATGTGCTATAGATTCTTAATTTCTCGTTGCTTTTATAGTAATGTGTAAAGTAATTTAGTTTAGAGCTGGAACAGTCAGTGGCAGGTTTTGATGGAGTCGTCTATGGAGTTCATCAATTGATATCTTTAAGCCTGCGTAAAATATGAGACAGTAAAAACTGTAGAACAATTTACACGAATATTTGTTTATTTATTTATAAACGGACCGAAGCCCTCTTGCATAAATGTTTACACAATGGAAAAAAGACTTTACGTAAAATAACGAAGAAGGGACATGCACAAAAACTCATGGTACAAAAGGTATGGTATTATCCGATAATCCTACGTAATTGTCTTATATTAATTATCATAATATTATAAAATTAAATAATTACATTAAACTAATTATATATATTATAATATTGTTATATCCTCTTCAACTCACAGAATGTAATAGAAAAAGAAATTTCTATTTAACAATGAGCTGAACGGAATAATGAATATCTAGCCCGTGGCACGATCCCAGAAATGTGAATTATTGTCAATCTTCGCAAGGTAATGTGGGGTCTCAGAGATCCCAGCTTCAGATTTTTGAAAAGAACTTTAATATGAATAAAATTAAATCTGTTTGTTTACTTTTCATTCTGTGTTATTCTTTATCCCAAATTTATTGAAAACGAGGCTATTTATGAAATTCACTTGTCGGAGTCTAAGACCCCACCTTACTATTTACATATGTGTTATTAGACCTTACCTTGCGAGGGTTAACTGGATATAAAGAAATTGATAATTGATACGTGAGGTTGCAGAAAATGGAAAATCGATGAGTGACGTTGGAGAACGTTGACCCGGATAATGCGAAACGAACGACGGCATCTTAGATCGCGAGAAGGGTTGAGATTTGATGAATCAAAGACTGAAAGGGGACGTTAGGAGGGTTCGCGCGGTTCGCGAATGAGACGGGACGAGGCGCGGCATAGCTCATTTAATTACAAATTCCATTAAAATGAATGCCAGTTCAGAAACAAACTCCACATATCTGCATTAAGCCGCGGGACGACACGTCTTAATCAGGTTAATATAAATATGAAATATGCAGCGGGGTGTTAGCCCCCCGGTTGCTCGCGGGTAAAGGGTGGCTTGGACGTATCCAGCATACGTGTGCTACCACCTTACGACTCCTGGGGGGCGCCTTCATATTAACCCTTGCATATTAAGCACACGATAAGCGGATTCTCAAATATTAACCTTGTCACCGGGTGCCCGACGAGGCGACAGCTTGCTCGGCCTGGTCCTTACACCACTTGCTGTTTGCCCAAAGACGGATCCATCTCATTGCCGGGAATAATACACGAACATACTGTTACGCATCAACGGGAAAATCCCGTCGCGCCCCCTGGAGGATTGCGATGCGTAGACGCTCTTCTTCGGGCTCCCCGAACTCTCGAATAGCTGTGGACAATGTTCCGTTAACATTCATTTATGCCTCCAGTTTATCGAATTAGCTTTCAGCTCGGTATTTCGGATCCATTGGCAATTTCGATTCTGAAATCCTTCAGGAAACAAGAAAAAATGGATTCTCGTTTATGTAACGTATTTTATTATTATTATTGGGTCGTTCGGAAAGTCATTTCGTTTTCTTAAGAGAAAATAAAAGCCAATTTTTTACCATTTAGAATAAGTCTTATGACATTTTGTCTCTTGCGATTTTTCAGGTAACTTAAACTCCTATGCTCGTAGAATTTCTGTTTTTTATTAGCAAAGTATTGAGTTGTATGACCTTTCACGACTTTATTTGAAATGAAATTTGCACCGCATAAAAAATGTTGAAAAAAGCGAAAAGAATAGTAATCGATGGTACATCCTCTCTTTAAACAGCGCACAACTTTTTCTTTCGTGCACTACATTTTTACCCTTGCGGTGATAAAAAAGCAAAAGGTGATGGAAATGCGTACTTTGATTTTACATATTTGATGTGATGATAAAAACATACTTGAAAGATTAGAAAACACTACAAGGTAGGAAATTACGTCCGAAATGTCAGTTGTCAAGATATACCACGATTTGGCGATTTAAAACAAGGTTAGTAATAACAAATGGAAGCAATGCCATCTCTACACGAAAAACGAAATGATTTTCCGAACGACCCAATATTTATTTAATGCTTTAAACCAAGTATGGTTTATGTAGCATATACAATATATAAACATATTAGCATATTACATAATAGCATGATGCGCCTCTTAACTTAACTTACAACTAGTTTATATTATAGCTTCTACTTGGTTACATTAATTTAATGAAATTAAATTGTAATTGCACATCGCTTGATAAAATCGAAAATAATTGATAGGCCTTTAATATCTGGGGCACATAGGAAGCATTTTGGAGAGCATCGGGAGACAGTACTTGTGACGGAAAAAAGCTGATAATAGTGTATCGCGTTCGTCTTCACATTTTGGACATTGCCAAATGACCTAGATGCCTAAATGATCTAGATCTTGGGATTCAGCACCACACTCACAAGTACTGTCTATAATAAATATCACTCTGGCTAACGAAGCGTTTAAATTATAATGGTTAGAACGGTATCTATTGACAAAACTGACAAAGTTCCTAGGTAGCCTACGCTCATGAAACCATGATTTACCATCATCCTTATGGAAAAATCGAACGTACTCTTTACCCTTAAATATACCTTGCTCTTTGATTAAGTTGTTAGTGGATTTCCATGACTGAATTTTAAAGTCGCCGAGAAAGTCGGTAAACAGGGTTTTGATATTCAATGTGGGCATTTCATTTGTCGCTTCTTTCGCAAGTAAGTCTACCTTTTCATTGCCAATAAGACCAATATGAGATGGTACCCATATGAGCTTAATAAAGTTTTGAATAGTTTGAAACATATTTTATATAATTTTTTTACTAATTTGGATCTAATAATAATTACATTTGTACAGATCGTGATTCATTTTAGGTTTTGAGAAACTAGAACTTCGCTGCAGCCTACGGTCCAGAAGGGAAAGTTACAATGTTACAACTTTCGATTGAGCAAATATTTTTATTTGAGAAAAATTGCTGTATGTTCTAAAAACATAGATCTCGCGGGCACGGTAATCCTGGGATTCGATTCCCGAATTCACGGCTCCGAAGAAACGATTTCATCTGGCCGCGCGGCGAAACTAGTTTAAACGACATATTTGCCGACCTCGCGGAAAGTAAACTTTAATCAAGCTGTACCTTGGTCCGAGGTCGAAAAAAAATTCCGCAGAGGAAGGGTGTTCGGAAACGGGAGAGAGAAAAAAGGAGAGAGAGAGAAAGAGAACGGGGGAAAAAGGAAGCGAAGGTAAAGGACGTGCAAACATTTTGACGGCTCGATATTTTTCAATATAACCGCGGCGCCGTAACTCCGGTCACCAGGGGAAATCTGGCTAGGTTCCCGAGACTGGACGATATTATAAATATTAGATCAATTAAGAATTAACACACGGTCAGTATCCAAGTATTCCCCTGTCTGTTCTTTCTCATTCACGGCGTTCGAGGCTCTGCAAGGGCTAACGACTTTATAAGTCGGGACCGACGATTCTTGCGTGTCTATGTCCCTCTGCGTGTGACTATGTGTGCGCGCGCGTGTGCGCGTATACGTGTGTACGTGTGTCGGAGTCAAATATCGCGGCACGTACATACAGAAGCGAGAGATCGAGGAAACGAGAAAAAGAGGTGAAACGCGGAAGACCGAGAGACGACACGGGAGGAAGGGAGAGAGGGAATGCGAGAAACGAGAGAAGGAATACTCGTGCGTGGTCCCAGAGTCCCAGAGCCGATCCTGCCAAGTTATTTAAATTCAAATTCGAAATATCGTCGAGGGTTGCTAACATATTGTTTGTTTCGTTTGGGCCGTGGCGATAGTGAGAGAGGGTGAAGGCTATCTCGCGGTTGAAAACGTTCTCCTCCTCGATTCCTCTTCGTCAATTGCCGTGCAACTTCGAACCTCGCAAAAATACCTCCGAGCAGTGGATTCTAATTTTCTGATTCGACCACCGTGTCCTCCTTCGATCAGTTTGCACCGCTATAATTGCTACGGACACTGTATATGTAAAATCCACCAACCTATTTTGCTGTTCCATCGAGCTACCATGTTTTTTATTTTCTCATCTATTCTGTTAGTCTGTGGAAAACCAGATCTGACAAGAATTTCATTTTTCAGGCAAAACAGAAATTTATTTCGATCGTTGAATTTTTCATGTTTATCGTTGACATACAATCATAACAATCCATACTCCAATAATTATTTTTGTATTCGAAAAAGGCATAGGAAAGTTGCTACTCCATAATACATACATGCTCTTCTTTCCTTGATATTATTCATAGTAACATTGATGTAAAAATTCATTTCTCAAAAAATAAGTTTATATTACAAACAAAGCTTAATGATATATTCCTATTTTCTTAATATTGCCCTGAATGTATGATTCAATGCGGAATCATAATATTAAAATAATAATTGTTGCATAAAAATCCACAATCTACTAATTATCTTCTATAAAATCGCGTTCTTATAATGAAAGTATATGTAATCATAATATTAAAATAATAATTGTTGCATAAAAATTCACAATCTACTAATTACCTTCTATAAAATCGCGTTCTTATAATGAAAATATATGTTATATATATACAGACATTTATATGTCCCTCTTCAGTATCATCTGGAACAACTTGAAGGAAAATCGTTGTATTAAATAATCATTGATTTTGTTTCGTTGATATTTTTCAGAGTTTCCACATGATTGACTCGGAGTGCATAAAAGAAGATTGGAAGATCAAGCGAGGGTTTTGAACCGGTATCGAAAATCACTTGTCCTTATTACGTTTCACACCTACGAGGTTCTTCAACCCGGCCTGGAACTTATTTGCATACGTGAGTGAAGGCAATATGTACGCTACCGTAGTTCCAGCACGGCTCAGATGTCATGTTCACGTACGTAGTATTCCCTATCCCTTAACAATTTGCCGCTAACACGCCGAGGAAACTCACTTGCGACCATTCTCCGACCCGGCTCGGTCGTACGAGCCTCCTCTAAATTTCAAATGTTCCATAGCTGTGCGCTGCAGCTCGCACGTCTTCTGTAATCGAGTCGTGGAAATCACGGCGTATCAGTTATGCCAGCCAATAACCGCTGTTTTAGCCAATCAAAAGTATTTTCCACAGCTAAATCCCCTGCCGTTACCTCTGTAATTTATACGGGAACTTTCTATTCCGAAATCTCTGAAGAAAAACTGAACTATCTCTTCGATTCCTGTTTGTTGCAATCTGTTGAACTTGTTTATCTCGTACAAAGATGAAAGAATGAATTTTTCATTTGAAAGTATTTTTCTGGAAATTCTCCTGAAAATTCCTGGTGAATCAAACAAGGTATGAATCGAAGGATTCGACAGGAGTCCAACTGAAGACGAGAACAAACATAACCGGCATAATATGTTTGGTTGGACAACGGAAGACGCGAACTGGCGCGACTTGTGTAGGTGATGGAGACCCGGTTGCTTTTTAAGCTTTCGTTGCCACTTGTGCGGGTCAGTCTGCAAAAAGACTTAATTAATGAGCTGCTTCTCCCCGAGGACGTCCATGGGACAGTACGGGGAAGGTGAGGTTGAGCGAGAAGCAGTGAGATGACGGAGTGCCCTCCGAGGAATGACCCTCGATGCAAACTCCACGTATGAATATGTCTCTGCTAATTCAAAGTTCGTTCTAGAGGTAGATGGTGCCTGTTTACGGGGAATATTAAAAACTTCAACGTCGTTTGTTTTCGCGTGACCGGTTACCGGGAAAAGGGTACACACAATACCCGCGGAACCTTCTCGTTTTGTTCCGCGAGGATCTCGGAAATATTTTATCATTTGCTCGGGCGGCGATAATGCAGTCGTTTGTTTCCACCGTGGGAAGGATAGCGTTCTCCGAACGCCGTTAAAACCGGAACTTTTTACTTAATTTTCGAATCAGAAATATTTTTACAATCGGAATTGGGAACACATAAAATGCATAAACGTCTGTTCCAAAATTCACGAGTCAGTATTTCTTCTAAATAATTGTAAGAATACTTTCCGCTCCGTTTTCAAAAATTAAAGGGACATAATTTAATTGAAGATTCTTTTCACGAAGTGACAGCAACTTGAAAATGATTGTTAATCAAATTTTAATAACAAACGCCGAAAGTAGCTTGAAGATCGGTTGGAATTCATTGGTTCTGCAATTTTGTGGGCTTTTAATGAGAATTTTAACAGCAGTCGTGAATGGTATTGTCAATAAAATCAACGACGAACATGTTTGGGAGATCATACTTTTCTTTATTAAGCTATAAAACCGCAAATGGGATTATTATGCACATTATTATTACGGGGATTATTATGCACATGACTGTGCATACTACCATTACAAGAATAACTTAGAATCTAGGGTTGACAATAACATTTCTGAATACAACTCTAAAAGTGCAAACGGGAGATCATAGTTGTCTCCAGCGAAAAAGAATTAATTAGAGATAGCTGGAGTGCGATTTTACGATTGTTGGGAGCGGAATCAATATTTTGGGACGTCTCGATTCCGTAATTTATTATCGGCGGTTGTTCGCGTTTATTACTGACCGATAATTTTACGAGCTGCGTAGCCCGTTTCCTCGGGAGAGCCGGGGCCCTATAAAAGTACCGTCGAGGCATGTACAATTCAGTTAGAGGACGCCGTAAGGGAAGTTTTACGTCATATCGTACCGCCCTGCTTTTCGTTTCCATCGTTCCTCGCCGGGCGATATTTTATTTAAGCGATAATTGAAAATTCTACGGAATACGACCAATGGATTTGTCACCAAGGAAGGTTTTACGCTTTCTTTGAATTTCCCATCACGCGTTCCCACAGTCAGGCGCGCGAGCGAGGGTATACGGCTGACAACACGCGCCGATCTCCTTCTCCACGATCGCAGTCGTAACGTTAGAGGCTGAGGGAGATCGCCGGCACAGGCAGTAGTATCACAGCTTTATTGACTATGTTACGACGATGTTTTAGTAATCGCATTGTCGCTGCTGAAAATCGCACGCGCCTCATCCCGCCCTCCGTAATATCGTTTCGCTGCTATGCTGCCTCGCCGATCGTAAACCAATCGCCCAATTTCGATCAAACTTCACTGACTTGTTCGGCTTGTGTCTGGTTCTAAGTTGGAACTTGAGCTAGGAAACAAATTAGAAGATGATAACATCTCTCCTACGCGAATAATTTTGCTGAACGCTATTAACCCTCCGAGTACTGTGCCGGAGTCATTTTTGACCGGGAACATCCAAATTGTCATTTAATTACTCAATTTGTGGCAATTGAACTAACTGAATAACTGTTTCATTGAGAACATCGGAAAGACTAATGTGTCTACACGAGATATCATCAAAAGTAAATTTTTAAAAATTATTAATTAGAGCTGTGAACGGCATTACCAATTATATAGCTATAAAAATCGTCCGTTGTCCGAGGGTTAAGCATTCGGACAAACTATAGTTAGGATCCACACTTGCAAGAGGAGAATATTTTTAAAATATCGTATTATACGTAGAAGAATATTTGAACATTTATTATGTATAAATTGAAATGGGGAGTATTTGTATTTTCAAAGACACCAAAAAATGTCCGGAGTACTAGGGGTCAAAGTTACTGTTGAAAATCGGACATTTCGCGTGCACAACAACAGATAAAAACGAAGGAATCCAAAAATATCAGGGTGAAGCATCGACTCGAGAAGGTTCGGCGTTGCAGGCGACACGATTGCCGCGTCAAAGAGATCGAAATTGAAAATTTGAATGACAACCGTGCACTCTCGCCCGGACGTGCGTCGCAGAGAGGTGCTCGCGTAGGTGAGACCCAGAAAGATAGAGAGAGTAGGTACGTTGCGACGCTTGGAATGAACAAAAAAGTCAGAAGGGATGGAAAAGGGATGCCGCGTTCTCAAAGGGGACATACCGTGGATGATATTTTATTCGTGGCCCTCCACACCCCCTCCGTCCGATACCCCCGACATCTTCCAGGTCTTCTCAGTCCCGTTGATGCCGTTCTCGCCGCACCACCGTAAGTAGCGCTGGCAAACGGGGCTCGAGGCCTGGTCTGATGGATTTCACGACTCCATGGGGTCCCCTCAATCTACACTCACCCCCTCACCCCTGACCTCACTGTCGCTCCGACCTCTGTGCGTTTCTCTACACACGTTTTCACACGTACGCGCGCGTAGGTGGCCGCGTAAGTACCACGCATTCCGGCGACACCACGTCGAGAATCGACGACCACCGGCCGCAGAACGTTTTGGTCTCTCGATTTCGAAGATAGACGCGGGCATCGTGCGTGATCTGTCACCTGGAGGCCCGCTTAACACGTTACGTGACGCTTATCAACTCTAAAATGCTACTCGAAATCACAATGAAACTGGAGAGTCAATTTGTATCGTAGGGGATGCTGCTTCAACCCCTTTACTCGCTTAACACGTTAACTGCCGCATATCAACTCATTAGAGAGACATCATTTCAATCTAGGTGAAAATACGTTGTTTCTGGAATTTTTTAATACTAGCAGGGATTCCTTGTCATTATTATTTTACCACACTTATATTAGCTTGCCGAGTTGTTGTTGTAACGTCAAATCTTGTAACCGAATTTTAAACCACTTCCGGATGAGTTATAGACTTGAAACTTTAAATATAGCTCAGAACTGGATGACAATGCAATATTTAAAAAAAAATTTAACACACCTCGCCGCACGGTAGTGAATCATCGCGTTCAGCGATCCCCACTCCGCGCGCCAGCGCTCCCTATTTCACTACGCGTTACCAACTCCAACTCATCCCCACTCCACTGACCCACTTCGCACCGAAGGAGCTCAGTCCCATTCCGGACTTCATCAAGAGACGTCGGACTAAAAAGTAGAAAATAAAAAATATATAAAAAATAAACTTTTAAAAACCACGCTTATATTAAAATGCACTAAAAAGGAGAAGATAATTTTTATAGACACATTAGTGACTATAAATAAAAGCGTGGAGCGCCCACGAAGATTACATCAATATAGTTTAGCGCTCCACGCTTTTATTTATAGTCACTAATGTCTATAAAAATTATTTTCTCCTTCTTAGTGCATTTTAATATAAGCGTGGTTTTTAAAAGGTTTTTTTTTATAAATCTGTACATACAAATAGCCTCTTATTTGTGGGGGGTAATATCAGAACTCGTATTGCCTTTTAAAAATAATAAGCCCACATTTTCGCAACTGCGGGAAATACGCCTGAATAATGAATGTACCTGAGAACAAGTCTCCACGAAAACATCTTCGCGATCTCTAATCATAACATAAAACATCTGAAATCATTCTGACCGGTAGCAACAGCGTTAATTGCGTTTCGACGCGGTTCGCGAACGAGACAGAATCACGCACAGGGGATGGTGAAATGCGGGTCGTTCCGGGGGTCCTTTAGACGGCATCAACAGACAATCCAAAATCCATAAACTCTCGTAGCCTGCACGGTGGAAAATATTTGGCGCGCGGCTCTCGGCTCGGCGCGAAGACGTAGACGAGGGAGAATAGGCGGTTCTTAAATCTGAAAAATTAAATTATATCGCCGTAAAGAACGATGCCCGGGGGTTTAGCGTCTTGCGGATGGGGCCGGGCGGTGTATACGGCTTGGAGACTGTTGAATAAAAACAGCATTAGTCCGTACATAATGTATGGATGATGGCGACGTGTCTTCAGCTCTATCGTATACAAGAGGCGATGGAGGAGGAGGAAGGATCCGCTCTCGGAAACAGCGGACGAGAGGACGAGCGGCGAAGGGAGAGGCTATACGAGAATGCTGGGAGTCGTAAAGCATGCTGCTCGCTCGCATCTCGCCCGTTATAATAATTTAGTTCATAAAATTTCTGTCCAAACCCGACCGGAACGGCCTGCCATGGGATTTCGCGGACAGCCCGAACACAGGAGGTCACTTGCCCCCGGGCTACTTTGATTCGCAGAATAGCCCGCGTGGCTAACATCGTTAACCACTTCTTGGCAAAACTGCACCCGCTAAAGGGATACGCCCTTCTGCACCTCTCGAACGGAACAAAAATTTGTTCACGCTAGAACCGCCGAGTAACAAATATGACCGATCTATTTGGTTGTTGCATATGAAATGTCCGATTTTTAGCAATGACATTAAACAAACGCAATTTTGTACCCAATGAAAATTTCTACCTGAAAATTTCAAGTTCCTCGATTGCATTACGGTAAAAACAAGATATTATGGTCATGCACGTTTTTCATTTACAAGATCGTTATCTTGATACCTCAAACCTAGAATTACAGTTCGTTATTTATTTATTTATTAAATTAGTAATTCTCAATGTGCTAATGAAAGTTGTCGAAGTCATTTGACATGGAATTTTAAAGAATTGCAGAGACGAATATCTAGATGAAGTTACTTATAAAACATAGCGGCATATGCCAATAAATAAATGTATGTATGTTTTTATTTCAATTGGATATGTATAGCTTTTATTCTATAAATACGGTATGGAACGAGATGTAACTATTCTCGACAGAATGATCGACTGTCAACCGACGGAATAGATGCAATTTCTATTTAAATTCGTTGGTTGGTCGAAGATTGAAGTCATCGAAGTGGTCCAACGAAGAAGGCCATTCGTTTGGACTGCTCGGAACCGATTTCCCATGCGTCGTATGGTAATTCACGCAATTTCCTGCTTGCCCTTGCCCGGCGAAGGTAAGGTAACATTTTCGTAATTAAAGTCGAGGTGTGTCAAAAGAGACGTGGCGAAGAACCGCCAGAAGGAACGACCTAGGCGGATCCATCACGAGCGCTGGTAACGAAGGCATCAACTGATGACACATTTTAATATCTTAAAACAAGCAGCTGTGGAAGCCGAAGAATTTCTGTTGCTCGTCTCTCTCGCCTCTCTGTCGCCACGAGCAACAAGAGACCCGCGCGCGCGTCATGCATTATCCTTCTGGTTTTTCCAGCTTCCCGTCGAAAACCCGCGGTGAGAAAGAGAAAAGACGGCAAGAGAGGGCCCTGTGTTAGGGCTGCGTGGGCGGAGAGAGGCGACGACGAGCGAAGTCCCCAGGTGCCGGCTGAGAGCAATGATTAAGCTCGCATTTTAATCAAAGAGCCCGAGTGAAAAGTCTTGTAGTATGGAGATGATAGGATTTCCTGCTTGATAAATCAAATCGGTATTTGCTCCGGTTCGCCACTAATAAATTCTTTTATCTCCGGTTCATCCCGCGAACGCGCGCGCCCGCCCGGCCCTTTTCACCGATTTCATATTTCGATCCAATCATCCCCGATGCGTATTGTGATCTTTCTAGCGACGCGCGACGTCTGACTTTGCTCCGGGCTCCCCGCTTTGCCCCCCGGGGCATCCCCGTTTAACGTTCGCGCGCGCGAGGCGTGCAAATATTACTAATATCTCGTTGAAGCGCGCTCAACCGGAGTTCCGAAACAATTTTGCGGTCTGCTGTATCTGTGCAAGATCGTCAGGGGTGCAAATCAAACGGTAGACTGCGGATCTCCATGCAAAACAAAAATTGTTAACATCACCGACCGGTGATTATTGCATAATTTCGAAAAATCTGTGGTACATGGTTAATGGAACTTTTTAATGGAACCTTCAATAGCGACAGCAATTTTCATTGTGAACTAACGAGTCACCCTCAACAACGTCATCTAATAGTTTCATTCAAGATTGCAATGTAGAAGAAAATTTCTATGCTTTCTTTTCACAGCGTAATTATTGAAAATCCTATTAATAGGCTTCCGGTTAGGAAAGTGTTAACATCGATTGCGAGAAACAGCAATCCTTTGATTTTATTAACAGCAGTCCTTTCCTTTAACCTTCCGTCTGCAATAGTCTGCATACTGAGTCGTTTATCTCGACGACTAAATTTTCCATTGTTCTAGGTTTTTAAAAAATCGAAAAAATTCTGGAATATCTATTGAAGTCCCTACTTCATGGAAATGAATAAATATTGGAGTGAAAGAAGTAAAAGAGTGAAATTTCGCTTCGGGCATAAACGAACCAGGTTGCAGACGGAGGGTTAATAAGTTTGTTGAATACTCTAGCTGCGTGATTGTAGAAATGGAAGTTGGTTTCCCTAGCGAGTTAGGGAAATGTGTGGATGGATGAGATGATAAGAGAAATATGTAAAGAGGAGTGAAACTACTGCAAAATAAATATATTGAAACTAAAATGATAGATACGGAAGACTAACGGAGAGATGCGATTGAAACGGTTGATAGACGGTGAAACGGAATGAGGTAGAATGATACGATGAGCTCAACGAATAGTACACTAATTAATCACCAAATAGTAACCAAACATCATATAACGCTATCAGTAATATACTAATTTTTCATACATATAAAAAATGCATGATAATCGAATGGATTGACGTTGAAATAAAATTTATTTATAAATAAAATTAAACACCTAAATTAAAATTGAAGATGTTTTAATGTCTGTGGTTACTTTGGAAGCTCCATTAGCTCCGTCACTGTCGAAAGCAGGGGATTTATGCATGTATAATCTTCTGTGCATCGTTTCTAATTTTTTGATTACATTCGGCATATGCTCGCAGGCAGTTCATCCAATTTCGCAAGCATAAAAACTCGCGTGGCGCTCGTTAAATCATTTAGAGTATAGTTTACACCGCGTTAAAAGCCTCAGATGCCGTGATTGTTGGTATGTCGCTTCCGCAACGATTCCACACCCTTCTGCTTCCCCTTTCAACGTTACATACCGGGAAAGTTTTGACTCTGTTCGCTTGGAATAGAATTTTTACCTCAATCGAGGTAATTAAACCTGTCGAGCAACTGTTACTGCCAGAAAACGACGTTTAAAGGCTCCGATACTTACCTATAATACCAAACAGCGAAAGACGTTCCCCTGTTTGCAAAAATCCAATTCCAGATTGTTTCATTAATATTAAGTCTATTAATTCTATTAATTTTATGGAATTATAAACACTTGTTGTTGGATAACTCTCATCACTCGCTAAACAAATTAGGAAACTATACGATCTAAGAAAAACGAAGTTAAAAGTTGACTAGTGAACATTGAGAATAGAAGAAGCCGGAATTCCTCGGACAGGAAACATCATAAAGTAAAAATTCGAATTTTTGACAATTCTGAAAATTGCTTATAAATCGATACTGTAAATTGACTTACACCACTTGTGCATTAAACGACTCATTTACTTCGACGCTTAAATATTGATTACTAGACTGCGGATCTTCATGGAAAATAATAATTGTGTGCATTGATTGCAAGGTACTGGAACCAAATAAAAATGTATTTCTTCCTTTAATAATTTCAATAAATTGATGGTAATATAACGACACTATTAAATTCGTTTAATCTTTTTACTGTCTTATATATTTCTTATCCATTTTCACCGTGAACGCATAAAATCCGCAGTCTACTGATTAGGCGAATAAAATTTTATTTCTTGTAAAAAGAAAGGCGTAACACTCACATTTGTTAGACCTTGAAGATTTTGATCACGAGTCTGACTCGTTGTACTACGATAATGGGTTAATAGACATCCGGTAGGTAAAGCTTTAACAGGCGAATGAACGTGCGGCGAGCACAGACAGGTGAAAATATTCGTTTCCACACGGTCGAAGGGAAGTCTGGGGGTTCGAAGGGAGGGGCTGACGATCGACAATCGTCAGGTTTCCAATTTTCGATAAATCATTTCGAGTCGAGTACGCGGAGCGTCAATAGATCCGCCGCGGTATCGGGGACGTAAGGCGTCGGCGAAAAGTTAGGGAGAAACCAGGGGCGGATACAGGGCGGAAGGGAGACAGGGTGGTTGTGGGGTTCGAACGTGGAAGAAAGAGAGAAGAAAAGGGGTAGCTCTACGGGCTCTCTCCGTTGAGAGAGAGGATGGGGGGAAGGCGAAGTAGTAAGGGAAAGGGGATGGGGGGTGCAATTTCCGCGGCTCGTGATTGGGGCAGCCTCCTCGGGGAGCAAAAACTCCATCTACAAATGAACAGCCGTGACAAGAGCCATAATTTCTCGGGGCTGAGCTGCAGCCACCGTGGCTTCTACCAGCCCGCAACCTTCCTTTTCGCTTTTGATACGATCTTGTGTATGGAAGATGGCACGGCCGCGTCGAAGAATTCAGATGCCGAGGAACTTGCTATCGGCGACGCTTTTCCCTGACACTTTCCGATCGTTTCCTCGCGGTGGCTGGAGGTTGCTTCGTTCGGCAGTGCGATCTTGCTCGGAACCTGTTCTACAGTCATTCAATTGGGATCAAGTGTAAACGATCCATTCTTCTGAGACTATCGAAAATCGGAAATGATCATTGCCTGTGTACAGTGGGTGTACAATTCCACGTAAAATCATTTAATGCATCAGCACGAGCGAAAACCATAACCAATTCGTCTTTACAGTCGTCCTGTTTCCCGATGTGGAGGCAACTGACGAAATATTACTTTCTGGTTGTGAAAACTGCTGATCAACTCGCTGAAAATCTCGCCGATCTGGCGCTTCTGCTGGATGTAGTAGTCTTCCGTTATTTCGTACTGAATTACGATACATTTCCCGAGCTAAAGAGTCATTTCCCACTGCTTCGTTAAAACATGTTATCTATGTAAGCTTTGAAAACATTAGAATAAAGCGAGTTTAAGAATGATCGAACATTTAACATTGTTTTTTGAGAAAACGATTGAGTTCCGACCTATGGCTCCTTTGACACTTTTTATCCTCTCGACGAGTAGAACACGATGCAATCATTAAAAAAATTTGACCTTTAAAACCTTAGAAAAGACAGTCAAGGACAATTTTGCGGGAAGTTTTTTAACAGATCTTCACCGATCATGAGTACACCCGTACAAAGTATTCGTACACCTTTCAAAAACCAATAACTTTTTCAAAATTAGACCCAACAGCTTGAGTTTTTTTGAGACGTTAGGATTGGTTTACTAGCTAATGTATAAATAATTTTTTTTTAATTGTTATTGGTTCCAATTGCGCAGAAAAAGGTAAATGTCACGATTTTTTAATTTTTCATCTGTGCCTGCAATGAAAATTTGGTAGGTTAAGTAAGTTATTATACATGTACAAAGTTTCATCGAAATCGATCAAGGTTGTTACGAAATATAATTGACTGAAAACAGCAAAAATTGTAAGAACCTGCGATTTAAATGAATCGCAAACCCTAAATTCAAAGATTTCAACATCTTACGATGCCCATAGCTTTTTTATGCGTCAACCGGTTTCAATGAAATTTTGTACATGTATATAATTGACTTAGATTTACGAAATACATGTTTTAAATTTTCATTACAGGCACAGATAAACAATTTAAAAATCGTGACCTTTACTTTTTCCTCCGCAATTGCGACCAATAATAATTTTTTTAAAAAATTAATAATCTAATCCTTCTAACGACTGAATAAAACTCAAGCTGTTGGGTCCAATTTTGTACGTCCGAAGTGTACGAACACTTTGTACATCCACTGTACGATGTTGCGAATAGATCGTTGATCGAATGCAGTGGAATGAATCGTGCTTACCTGTTTTTACAAGAATTACAATGAGGGTAAGTAACATGAGTAACATACTAAGGCTACCATCACCTGAGAAATGTCTGCCATTAACGACATTCAAAAAATGAAAGCTACCAATTGGCATCTCCGGTCAACAACTCATGCTTGACGGTAAAGATACATTCGTATTGAATTCCTGCTTCCGACAATCGACTCAGAAATTTTCTATTTTACATAGAGGTCTGCACATTATAAATGACAGTTAGCAGTTATCGAACTTGATGATTTTCGTTGGAGGATGACAAGTCGGTGTTCCGCTTTAATCCGCAAAGCAGCTGTTTACCGTAAAAACAGAGCGGGTGATCGACTGGAAAATTTTTATTCGTGAGTCCGCGCTAAAAGGTTTTAATGATTTACGGAAAGTGTGATCAAACGAACGCGATCTCCCGCACGGAACCATCGAGAGCAGGTCGATCCCGTGGGACAGTGAATTTCGGAGGAAAACCGAAAGGTACGATAGCTCGCGTTACCACTATAGCAGCCGACTACAGCAATGTTACCGTGGCACAGGTCTAACCGACCTTTTTACCCTCCCTGTTCCCTCCACGGACACAGTCACTGCTGCCAACTCTATTTATCAAATGTACGTTTAATTTTTTCGCGGGCACAATCATACATCATCCTCGAGGCGTGATCCGGTTAGGGTCGGGCTTCCGTAGACGTGGCAGGATTACCAACCGAGAAATTCACCGGGAAATGGAATCCCACCCACCGTTTTCTTCCGCGAGCAACTCAACGTGTTCACCGGCTGCACCACGAAATTGTTACTGATAGATTGACCACGGTCCGATGAAAGTATACCGTTCACGAAACCTAGCGGAAACAATCGGCCTCGAATCCCATCGACACGAGAGACGCGGCTTGTCGTTGACGGCTGCATCGACACGTCGAAACTGACACGGGAAACCGTTTCCGTCGGAGTTCACACTTTACGTCAAGATATCGATGCTCCTTAAGCGGAGTCAGCTTTCCACCTTCCAGGGGAAGCACGTGAAAAATGAACGATCCCGCTAGATAGGCAGACGTGCTTCGACAGGGACGATTTTCTTTGAAACGGCCATTTCTAATAATATCTTTACAGACATGTCTAACGTAAATGTATTAATACAAATGTATTACACAAATGTAATACACGTAAGTGTATTAACAGCACCCGGTTAAATGTCTTCTCATTACTGCGTTGTTAAAATGTTTCTTTAAATGCAGTGTGTCTCCTTTATGCGGATTTTATGCATTTATGACAAAAATGGGTAAGCACAATTTAAAGCAGTGGACATATTAAAAAGATTTGAGGACATCAGAGTATTGGTTACAGCTTAATCAGATAATTAAAAGAAGAAAAAAAATTTCATTTCACTTCTGTGTCTTGCGATCAATGCAAACATTTTTTATTTTGCATGAAGATCCGCAGTCTATTTATGAAGTATCAAATGAATTTGGCGGATTCTCTGAGGATTACGATTTTGTATTGTGAATTATGATTTTAAATAACACAGTATGTAAGGTAAACTGTACTATTGCTACCACTGCAGTAGGTATTAGCACTTCTGATTTAAACAGCATATATTAAGAATTCCTGGTATAGAAAATCATTTTTTATTGCTTCTTATTTATATTTCAAAGCAACGTAGTAAGTTTTCATGACAGAGTTCCACATACGATTGTTAGCAAATGTGCCAATGACTGTACTATTTCTCTTACGATTGTTATTCACTGAATATATTTTATAATAAAAATTTATGACTCGTAAAACTGTTCGATTTGCTGAAAAATCTCTATTAGCTTATAATAATCGAAGGTTAAGCTCGTTTAAATATTTCAAAAAAAGATAAAACGATTTTTACTATGATTTTGGCTTAGGGTGCCAATCATTGTACAGTTTACCCTACATGAAATTCATTTGAGTGGCTTCAAGTACACTGCGGGGAGCGACACTTATCTGTGACCTTGGTAGGGAACGTACGTTAATTACTTATTTAACTTACTTAATTACTTATGGACATTTAAAGATGATTTTCTTTGGTTAGTGTGAAATTGATCCAGCATCGTTATACTTCACTAATAAATACAAAAAGAAACGATGTTACGAATCAGTTCATATAATATGCTCGTTTCATATAATAATATTAAACGTACACATTCAGAAAGGAACTTTCGGGACGATCTAATAGTACTGTTGGGAAGAAGAATGACGGTGAAGTTTCCGACGAAAGAGGTCGCGCGTAATTCAATTGAACTCATTAGAGGTTCCGATTGTTCGCTGACGGGAATCAAAGTGACAGTTCAGACTGAAACGATTGCAATTCGGTTCGGTTTCGTCGAGGAGGGTAGACTGGCTCTCGCAAAGTCCGAGTTTCATCCCCGAAGGAGCTGACCTCCATTACGCGAGGTTAATCGCTCTGCCTTCTCACTTCCGGCAGACTTTGATTAGTCCTGCGATTCTTTTGCCCGGGGACAGGTCCCTTATACCGACGCTGTTTGTTCGTTGTTCGTTGTTTCGTGGAAATCTAACGCCCAATTCCAACTTCCTGAGACGTTGCCGCGTTCTCGAGGCGGTGAACACTTTAACGTCATTTCACAATAATATTATACTTGCCATCAGTTTCATGAACAAATCCTATTAATTTTCAATCAGTTCTGAAATGGTTTTCTCTTTATTATCGATGACTAATTTAGGAATAAGCAATCGGAAAAAATCGTGGAACATAGATTTTCCTGCATTTTCCAGTTTTCCAGTTTCCAGAATTGCAAGGGTGCGGGATACGCGTTCTCATTTCTCGATAATACAGAGATGGAATTTTTCAGTAGTCAAAAGCGCTAGATAAAAGATCAATCTAGGCCGCTATCGCCCTCAAAAGTCCTATTTTTTCGTTTACGAGGTGTAATTTTCATTACTCGGCACCATGTAGCTATGAAAATAGCTACACATAGGACTTTCGAGGACGATAGTGGCTTCGATCGATCTTTTATCTAGCATTTTTGACTACTGAAAACCCCCATTTTTATATTATCGAGAAACGAGAACGCGCATGCCGTGCCCTTGCAATTCTGGAAAAACGAGTCGGCTCCCTTAAAATTCACACAAATGCAGAAGAATCTTGTCGGAACAAAAGGAAGCGAGAAGAATAAAAACGTTGTCTTAATTTTTGTTTAGAAATTCTATGAATGTATTTGCAATTTCAAACGTGTCTACTCTGCAAGGCAATTGCAAGGAAATTACAAGGAATGGTGTAATTTGTAAGAAAAATTGTAAAGAATTTCGAGGGATTTTCCATGGAGGTACGCGTGATAAGACATTTCGTTTTCCGACTGGATGTTCTAGTTTAGAAGTTTCCCAAGCTAGAAGGAATATAGATCAAATCTACATGGAGAACCATCTTCTTCGTGCATTCGACGTTTCAAAGCATATGCAGATGGATAGATGGAAACCTGTGACGTCCGTAGCGCCTCGTCTCCAAGTCTCCGGAGACGTCGTGCGTCGCGACCCTAAATAATGCACAAGCATATTTTTCTATCGCGTACGCGCGATATCGTTGCCACCGCTGCGAACACGCGATTGTCACCGTTGCAATTTATTTTCGGCCCTCGGAATACGGCGAATATTTTCGAAATGACACTTGCGGAGACGCGAGACACCGTTCGAACAATCCTATTTCGAAACTATGTGAAACCATTGTTGTTATTAAAAGTTCATTGTTATTAAGAGTCATTGCTGAAAAGACTATGAATCTTTTTGCATTTATACTGCGAGAGTGATCATGTCTGTTAATTCTCGTTCGTCAGACTCGCACATTTTTCACTGATTTCGAAGCGATAGAATATCATACATCGTTTTATTCACTTTTCATTTTGAAAGACAAAATTCTAAATTTAATCTATTAAGTTTTTGTTACGTTTATATAAGGAAACTTGAATAATAAGTGGACTGCAATTTTCTAAAATACTGGAGAATATAGTTATCAAGAAAAATTAGTAACATCTTAATTTTCTCAACAAATTAATAATGCATGCTTCTCACTTGCAAAAGTTGCGAGAATAAACTCTGTCACAAAAATCCTCATAACAAATTGCTGTAATGTTAACCCTCTATTGCATTCCGTTCCCAATTGGGGACTTAAATTTCAAACGTTCCAAGTGGGGACATTGCCCTTATAAATAAAATCACATATGTATAAAGTTCTCATACAGGAACAGTCATAAAATGCAATAAATAACATTTTCTAATCAAATTGTATTATTTATTTCATGACCACACACATTTTTGAGTAGACTAACAGCCATATATATTTTGTTCAACTCATCATAAAAATTCATGCAATAGAGGGTTGAAGTGAAATTGGATGAATAAATATGATGAATAAATTGACAATCAAAGTTTATTGTCTATTTCGACAAACGCATCAAATCTGTCGACCCTTACACACTTTCCAGCTGGCAAATTATGGGAGTAGACACTGTCAAGCAAAGTTCACGGTGAGGTGGTAATATCGAAGGGAAACTTTCTCTCGATGAGCCGTCTAGCATGTGGCACGAGGGTTGAAGCGGCGACGGGGAGGATCGCGCGGTTATAAGAAATAGCCATAAACAGCGAACAGCCTTTTTCTGGCGATATTAAAACAGTATGAAGATAAATATCGTCTGCGGGGGCAGGCAAGTTGAAGAACATCCGGGAGAGAAAGGTGATGAATCGTAAAAGATGTACAGTTTCCTGTCGGCTCCGCAGCATCTTTATACTTTGTTCATTGACCACGCGAGTTTCATAAATTTTCTACCTGAATCTTTACCAAAATCTATTTGAATTGTCTATCTATCCGTAAAGAACGGAAGAAATTGCACACCCCATCCACCGTGCATCGAAGAGTGATTTGCTACAACAAATGACATGTTTACGAGATGTAAATTTACATTTCACTCTTCAACAAATCGCTTTAGAAAATAGTTCATTGGAACAAAATGTGTGTAAGCCCTTCGAACACGAAAAACGTCATCGAAGCCGTAACGCCAACGCGAGACCCGCGACTCCTCTGTTGCAAATAATTCGATCGTGCACGATAGATTGAAATAATTTTATTCGCGATACGGGACAGGAGCAGGATCCGGTGCAGAAAATGAATCCAAAGGTGATCACAATTTGCAACGAGGCATCGTGAAGTCGCCGGTACCGTGGATGGCTGCGGCAGGCAGGTACTGCGCCGTGGATCGCGCAGGTGCAAGGGGGCCGGAGCCACCGGTGCACAATTAAGAGAGCGAGGTCTCTCGAAATTAAGAGTTAAGGTGCATAGGTGGCCTCCGCCGGTTAGGGGGCCTGGGGGTTGGTGGATTTCACAGGGGCTGCCGGCTGCGAAGGCGGCACCGGACACGCCCCTGGTGGCCTTGCGCACAACCACCGTGCGCCTTTCCTTGCGATATTCCACCTATATAGCACGTCTGAAAACCTATATAGCCGAGCCCCGGCTGTCTCTTTATTCTTGCTCTCTCCACCCCTTTTGCACTCGC
This sequence comes from Lasioglossum marginatum, assembly GCA_028455795.1. NCBI lineage: Eukaryota > Metazoa > Arthropoda > Insecta > Hymenoptera > Halictidae > Lasioglossum > Lasioglossum marginatum. The sequence continues at coordinate 5,493,485 of CM052266.1, read as the reverse complement.
TGGGACGAGCTGACTATGCACGCATCGGCGCAAACAGCCGCGGACCCGTTGCACCGACCTCTCAGCGCAGAGCCCCAGGCTCTCTTACTCTTACCCGGTACTCTTGCTCGTACTCTTCGCCTTCTCGCCATGTAAGCTTCGTCGCTGCTTTTCTCGGCTTGCTCTGCTTGCGAGAGGCTCGTTCATCTGAAAACTAGCTCTTTATGACCGGAAGCTCCTTTTCGAAGTTCGATATTTTGGGAACCATCCCTTTTTACACGGTCGTACTCATTCAAAGTCACCCATTTCTGTATAGACCTTTCTCGGCTTTGTTGGGTTACCTTGCTCGCGAGCCACACTGATCCGAAAGTAGCTTTTTGAAATCAAAAGTTCACTCTGATGTTCAATACTTTAATAACGTTCTCTTTCTATACGATGTTACTCATTCAAAGTGCCGCATGCCCATTTCTCGTGCTTCTCTCGGCTTTATTGAAACTAGCTTTTTGAGGTCAATAGTTCACTTTCAAGTTCGACACTTTAATAACGTTCTTCTTTTATACGCTGGTAATCGTTCAAAGTCCCAAATGTCCATTTCTGGTATGCTTCTCTCGGAGTTGTCGGGTTACCTTGCTCGCGACCCACACTGATCCGAAAGTAGCATTTTGAGGTCAATAGTTCACTTTGAGGTTCAATACTTTAATAACGTTCTTCTTTTATACGCTGGTAGTGATTCAGAGCCAAAAATGCCCATTTCAAGGCTTTTCTCAGCTTTGTTGGGATACCTTGCTCGCGACCCACACTGATCCGAAAGTAGCTTTTTGAGGTCAATAGTTCACTTTGAGGTTCAATACTTTAATAACGTTCTTCTTTTATACGCTGGTAGTGATTCAGAGCCAAAAATGCCCATTTCAAGACTTTTCTCAGCTTCGTTCGGATACCTAGCTCGCGACCCACACTGATCCGAAAGTAGCTTTTTGAGATCAATAGTTCACTTTGATGATCAATACTTTAATAACGGTCTTCTTTTATACGCTGGTAATCATTCAAACTCCGAAGTGTCCAGGTCTGGTATGCTTTTCTTGGCTTTGTTGAGTTAATTTGTTGGAAACTAGCTTGTCGAACGTCGAACGTTGAAGTTCAATATCTTGAAACGTTCTTTTTCCTACAAAGAACAAATGTTAGGTTTTTCTAAGAGTCCTCAATTAGTAGATCATCCAAATTGTCTAACTCTTTTGTTACATAAAAATTCTGTCATGCGAACATTTTCGTCTCCCAACTATAATACCTCGCACATCTAACATCGATTCCGCCATAAAATTTTTCGATACCACCGTCGATCCGTCAACTGCGTGCCATGTTATGATTCGACTTCGGTATCGAAAGTGATCGCACGTGTCCACGCGGGATGCGTATACGGCCTCCCATACTTCTGGGACGAGTTCATGAGGGCACGAGCCCAGAACGGTAATTACGCGAGTCGGAAAGTCGTCAGCCTCGGTCATAACTTCGTGGATCCCCAGGAGGACGCGGTCGCAATTTGTCGGTAGGCACACGAGCAGGAGAAAAGGACCGGGCTCCGATTATTTGGGGTGCAGGATGCACGGTGCAAACAACGCCGAGGGACATTCAACAAATGATGCGCGTCTATTTGTGCATTCGTCTTCTCTCGTCGATCCTGTATTCCTACTTTGCAGAATCCGTACACGGAACACCATATCTCCAACGGACCCTCGCTCGCAGAACAATCTCTATAACGATCTGCAATACGTACTCACGACTCCATGGGGGTGGCTCATTCTTTCAACTCTTTGCCCCGTAATATCGGACTTCTGCCAGAAAATTTGTTCCTCTTGATGTTGCGGTATTTTCTCTACCAATCGCTACACAATATACAAGTGGATTTTCTCAAATGAATTGTACATTTTTGTTAAGTTACCTGAACCAGAAGATTAACACGGTATGAAACGAAAGTTCGTAGCGTTTTTAGATTAAAACTCAAAGATAAAATTAGGATATTTATACACAGATTTGTTCAATAACACATTTTCCATTCTCTTTTATTATTTTTTGCCATTTTCTAGGCGATCTATCATGTTATACAATAAACCTATGAATAAATATCTTAATTTCTTTAAAATAACTTTGAATTTTGATTTAAAAACGTTACGAACTTTCGTTCCAACTCAATACATTGAAAAATGGATTTTTTCAAATGAATTTCAACCAGACGGTTAAAACGGTTTAAAGCATATACACAAAAAATGTTTATATTCGACACAAAATTGTGCTTAAAGTGACGGGATTGATCAATAAATTTCCAGGAAAATGTTCGCGGTGGCACGCAAAATTCCTGGTTTCCGCAAGTTCGGCTTTCGCTGGGAAATCACCATATAGCACACACGGCTTTTTCTCCGTCCATGTTCTCGTTCGTGGCAGCATTACACGTACAGGACAGCGTGATACATGCAGAAACATTCCTCCGGGTTCTTTTCGGGCAAAAACAAAAGGTCCAGGGAACAGAAAGGAAAGTAGAGAGGAGTCAGGGAGGAAGTAGAACGGCAGGAAAAAGTTGTGTTTTTCAAGAAAGTTTTCGTGCTGGCCCGGTGATACGGGAAGTCGCGGGATTACCGATGGTAGGGGATGATACTTTCGTGAGTCGGACATAAGTAAATGATGAATCGTTCACGTCGTGCCACACGGAATGTAAAACTCACGTAAATCTCGACCTCTTGTGGTATTCTGACACCGAGTCTGGCTTCGGGGCACGACTGATCTTGATTTTGCGAAGTTCCCTGGTTTGCGCGTTGATAGTCTAATCAACCACCAGACGTTCCTCAACAATATTCTTTCTAAAAGACGACGTTTACTTTGTAATTTATTGTGTTGAATAAATAACACAGTGAATTAAAATTCTTGCTTTTGTCGTTTTCTATTTGACCATTATTGTTATCCACATTTAATAATTTTTCATTGCTAGAAAATGTTCGATATTAATATATCAATTATATAAATTTCAGTCTCCATACGCTCTTTAAAAGAGGACCAAACGTCTTGAGTTTTTTCAAGAATTTAGAAGGATTAGTTTACTAGATGATGTGTGTGTGTAAAAACTGTTTTAAGAAAATTGTAATTAACAGGAATTTCGAAGAAAGATTTGTTGTATTGTAGATTTTGGTTAAACCAATTTATAGGAAAAGAAGCTGACAAAGGCTGATAAAATAAATAAAACAACATGAAAGAATACCTTCATATATTTTCTTGCGCTGGGTTTTCTCTCTCTCGTGAACGCAAAGGGGTTGAAAGACGATTCCCTGGAAAAGTGGGTCGCGAGCCTAACATTTGCATAGGGAGGGAAACTGGGGCGATGTTGGTGGCTCGGTGGCGACGACGGTATTCTTCCGAATTTCCATAAACAGCGGCACGGGGTACCTGAGAATCGGAATGCAAGGCGACGCTCCTTCAGGGGTTTGCTGAAAGTTAAATATTTGGACGGATCGTCGAGTCATCGCGAGCACGAAGCGCGCGCGCGGTTTGTCCATAGAAAAGTCGGCAGTTTTCACGAGATTCGTCGCCGACCACAGAGCGATGGAAGAAAGGAAACATTGTGCAAGCCCCCGTCTGCTACCCTCTGGGACATGCTCTCTCCTCCGCCTCGCCAACAGCTGATTAATCGTCCCCGGATCTTCCCCGGAGACCACGGAGACGCATCGAACGGCTTCTTTGTCGTTGTGAACGCCGTTCCGTGCCGACTACCTATTTTTCGTTTACCGTTGCAACGAATCAACTCATATAATCCATCCGGCGAAGCTGCAGCTTCTCATAATCTGCCTCTTATCCGTCGCCTTGCTCTTCCCGCCTCCTTCAGGCGACCTTGTGTTAATTGCTTTCGGTGCGGCTGAAGATCGCAGTCGAGTGAATTGCGACCTGCAAAAATCAGTCAATTAATTGCGAAACAGTAAAATCATATAAACAGTTGAAATGTGCCGGTGATTATAAAACTGATCTAAGTCGCATCTTCTTTCATTAGCTTTTGCGTCTGATTTGGTAAAAAAATATTTTATATTTAATATTTACCATGATGACATAGTCTAATATACAGCGACTCCCACTAATATTCGGACACTCTTAGAAAGACGATAACTTTTTAAATATTGTACTATACGATTTGAACTTTTTTTGGGAAGCTAGAGCAATTAGTTTGCTACAGGATGTGAAAACAAATTTTTTCAGGAATTGCAATTGATGAGAATTGTAAGAAAAGATGCATTTTACAAACTTTTTATGTGGGCCTATATTCAAAATATAAAAAATATGTTTTGTAGATCGGTGTCAATTATATGCACTGTGAAAGTTTCATCGAAATCGGTTGATGCGGAAAAACGACAGCCATTGAAAGATGTAAGAATCCTTATATCTACTGCAGTTATAGGCCGAAAATCGTGAAAATCTGAAATTTTTACCATCTTTAAACGTTTGATTTTGATGAAATTTTCAGAATATGTTTAATTCACACAGATCTACAAAACGTATTTTTTAAATTTTCAATATAGGCTCACATAAAAAAGTTGAAAATTACAACTTTTAGCATTTTTTTGCAATTCCGGCAATTTTTGAAAAAATTTCTTTTCACATCCTGTAGTAAACCAATTGCTCTTGCTTTCCAAAAAAGTTCAAATCGCATGATCCAATATTTAAAAAGTTATCGTCTTTTCAAGAGTGTCCGAATATTAATGGGAGTCACTGTATATAATATATAATTTTTCACTTGATAAGCAAAAACCTCATAATTACAGGCATAAATATTCTGGTGTGTTGCAGCTTATTATAATTACAAAGAAAAGAGGCACATGTCTATGTAGCTTGCTAAAACTCGCAGTCCAGTAATAAATTTCACAAATGCAGAGAATCCACATTCTAGTAAATATATGTACGTTATGAAATTTAATCAAAAAGGAAAGTTTGGTTTTTTCAATGGTTTGACGTAGAAACGCGTTGTCTATTGTACAAACGGAGCGCAATTTTTTGGCGGAGCTGGTTCTATAAATCGCGTGAAAAGTTGGAGCGAGAGGCGGCTGCTCCGAAGAATAAACGCGAGCGTTACGAAGAGTAGACGTAGGACAGTTTGTTAAGCGTTGAAGTTGCCCCTGCAGTGCGGCACATTCGTTGCAGCTTAATTTGTTTATTTGTAGGAAACGATGGTTGGAGGTAGGGAGAGAGCCCGGGCTGGTGGTAGGGTAAATTGCAGTGCGATACAATGTTTTATTTAAATACGTCGCTGCGATCTCACTCGCGCCCCATGGGTGTCCTGGACGTAGCTGCCTACACTTAATATGGGGAGCGACAGACTCATTTTTATTTCTCAGTCCCATGGAAACCAACCTGGCAGCTCTCCTTTCGTTCTCTTACCGTCGCGATTTTATGTGTTCTGCATATATTGAAATTTTAAGAATTGATATTGCCGTGATGCGCCACGTTCGCTTCTGTGTCACTTACTTCCTCCTTTATTTATTGTTCCCTCGAAAATTGCCGGTAACTAGATTTTCTTTTACGGAGAATCATTAAACGCATTCGCCGTGTCTACATTACATTTAATTTTCATATGATATAGGATTTCTTAGGATTAGAAAGGTTCTTAGGCTAGAAGATTAGGATTTTTGATTTTTCCAAATTTTCACTTGCACTTTGTTCGTCCAAATAATCTTACCATATTTCCTAAAAACGTCATAATGTTTGGGATTTGATAGTTCTATTGTCCTAGTTCTTACAGGCCAACTCTTCTGTAAAATAATTTTATTAAAAAGACTTCCTTGTGTCTTTTCACATAGCCTTTAAATATGTTTTTTTTCAAGGATTTTCCATGTATTCAATTGAACAATTCTCACTGCAAAATACTCATTAGACACTGAACGGTAAGATAATATAGTCAGGAAATTCTAAACCAAAATGGATCCAGCAAATATCAATTAAATTTTTCTAACAGACAAGTTTTTAGTAAATTTTGAAGGAATTCCCATTTTTCTAAATGCAATTTTTGGCCAGACCAGCCGAAATTACGGCAGAAAAACGAAATTCGTCGCAGCACGATTCCCCGCTGTTGTCCCTAATTGAACGGTTCCGCGGAAAGTTCTCCGGACGGTAATAATTCAGCAGAAGCAAGAAGCGGCTTTTGAACGACGTGTGATCATGTCATGCTTGTTATCAGCCGCTTCTCCTACGGCCCGGCACAATGGAGATTTTCAAAAGACTGCATGAATTCTAGATCCACGCTGGGAATATGGCCCAGCGCGACATAATTTGAGTTAATTCCGCTGCAGGGAACAAGAGACTTGATTAAAAATCTTGACTCATTGTCTTCTGTTTGCTCTGGGTGCATACTGGACCCGGGCCAATTTTCTCGGACGGTTGGCTGGGAATGTGTTCATTAAAATTCATAAAAATATGCATTTAGTTAGTTGCCAGAGCCGGTGCTAATTCGCGTTCGTTAACCAACTCCCACCCCCATCCCCTTACACATCGAATATCCTGGACAATTGATATCTTTTGTTGCTTCCGGTCCCAAAGGGGACATAGACGCTGTCAAAAAGATCGCAGACATTTCTTTAATCAGGGACACCTTCAATGTTGTTCATGTGTATTACTATAATTTTGTTTGTCCGTCAGCCAATGGAAAGTCAGACTACTTCACTGAACAATCTTTTTGACATTTTGTAATGTAAATATCTTAATGGAAAAGGATGTAAAAAAGATCAAATATCGCCACCTTGAAGGTCGTTCAAGTTCAATATTTCTTTCTATGACACATATCCAGGGCCGGATTAAGCCAGCGCGGGGCCCGTAGCAAATGTTACCAGGAGGCCCCAGCTTTTGCATGATAATATCATAGAAACAAACAAAAATATCTAACCGGTAGCCAGGGCTATTACACATTTTCTGCTGCAAGCGCGGGGCCCCCCAGAAAAGCGGGGCCCCCCAGAAAAGCGGGGCCTGTAGCATTTGCTACTCCTGCTACTGGGCTTAATCCGGCCCTGCACATATCTATCAATAAACATCAAAGGTCAACTTGAAGGTCCTCCAATATTTATTTCCACGACACCTTCAATGTTGTTTGTGTGTATTATTATAATTTTGTTTGTCCGTCAGCTAGTGGATATTCAGACTACTTCACTGAACAACCTGTTTGACATTTTGTAATGTAAATATCTTAATGGAAAAGGACGTAAAAAAGATCAAATGTCGCCACCTTGAAGATCGTTCAAGTTCAATATTTCTTTCTATGACACATATCTATCAATAAACATCAAAGATCACCTTGAAGGTTCTCCAATATTTATTTCCACGACACTATCTAAAAGTGAGAAATAAATTTCAAAATGATTGAAATCGTAAATTGTGGACGTATCACTGACAATAAGCAGCCGACGATAGTATACGGACGCTTTTCGTCCGATGGTGGACAAACCGTGTACGTCATTCTGTTTAAAGTCATCCAGCAAAACGAGCACACGGAATCGCCAACGCGGAGATAATTATAAATTCCGTTTCCTGATTACATCGAAGTCCCAGTGGAGGAGCGAACTTAACTCTGAACCACGTTAAGCAACCATACCGGAGACAGAGAAGTTTTGTCCGATAGTACCCGAAGACAGTCCGCTTGGAACTCGACGTTATTACTCGATCTTCATCGGGTTCGATCGATAAAAATCGTGGACACCGTGGGAAAGGCGAAAGAGGCGAGCGGGCTCCTCTTCTCCGGAGCAGGAATGGAAAATTTAACGTCTTCGGGCGAACAAGCAGAGACATTAGATCGGCGAGGACGTAAGCAAATACAGTTAACGCTGTTTGCTCTGGTTTGAATAGGAATCACATGTGTGGGCGGCCGAAGTCCTCTCTCCCGGCTCTGTAACCTTCTCCACCTCGGTGCGCGCCAGCGGATCCTCAAGTTAAATAGTATAATGGCCAATTTAAAATGTCCCGGAGTATCTAAGATCCGTGTTTGCCCGTGGTCGAGATGTGTTTGAACGGCATCTCTCGTTCCTGAGCACCGAGAATAGAGAAAGGAAGTGGTTACCGCGATGACAAACCCCATGGGCCCTCGATCGCCGAGTATCTTGAACTTTCAGACCCGTGGATCTTCGACGCCATGTATATTCGGATGGCGATCCGAAAATAGAACCGAACCGACGCCCCTTCTCCAAAAAATTAGTTCGCTCTATTTTTTAAACGTCGAGCTGGAATCGGATTTTTATTGACTGTGGATTTTATGCATTTATGACTAGAATGAACAAATCGAATGGAAAACCATTGTGAAAACATTTACTACATGTGTAAAAACATTCACGAAATTTGTCTTATAAGAGAAACATTTTACACGATAAAATTAGGTACACCCTGTATATTTTGCCCGCTCCAGTCTTCGTCAACCCCTAAAATCGGTTCTTTCAAGCCACGACACAACCTCCGAAAGACGGACGTTGATTTATATACGTGGAAAATCTAGTTTGCGGGTTACGGTCAGCATTTGAATATTGCGTTTGAATATCTTATCGAAGCGTTCGACCCTTTACAATGCGATGTAAAACAGCTACATCCCTTAAAATTAATGTTTAGTTCAATACTTTCCTAGCTTACCAGGAACATTAGTCATACAAGAAATGATAGTAACATTTTTATAAACTTTTAATATTGCAAAGACCGCGTAAAAACTTTCCACACGTCTTTATCATTGTCCAGGCTCAGGGGGTAAAAACTGTCCCAAAAATGGGGTTGAAAATTTATTTGCTCAAATATCTCGGAAACCATTAAACGTCGATATTAAAATGCGATTTTAATTATGCAATTAGCTGCCCCAAAAATGGGGTTGAAAATTTATTTTATCAAATATCTCTGAAATCATTAAACGTCGATTTCAAAATGCAATTTTAACACTAAAGCTACCATCTTCGGTCAAAATGACCGGTTCCAGATTTTTTATATTACGATTATTGATATAATAAAAATAATTTCATAAGAAATGATTGTATAAATATCTTTAGTGGAGCATATATTACAATAGGAGCTGCACAAAGTCTAAATAAAATCCCTTTTATATAAGGGAACATGTACCAGTTATTTTTAAGGCTCGGTAAGTTTAGTGTTAATTATGCAATTCATGTTACCTTAGACATTGACCTATAAAACGAAATATAAGACTCCTAAAAAATTCTATGCAACTTAAATTATTTGCTGAATGTTACACGAACTCAAACTACTTCTGTTTAATTTAAAAAACCTAGAATTGAGTAGCATATTTTGTTTAAATTTTGAAGAGCTCAAAGACATTGAAAAATGTATTTCTATCTCACTTGAAGAATATTCTTTGCTATATGTAAGTATTGCACCGTATTTGTTATGTTTCAATCTTGTTGCTGACAACTCTCTACTATTTGAAGTGTTTCATTTGAAATTTACTTCAAAGGACAGTTCAGTGACTGCTACTTATTTTAAACAATTTTGTTTACGAATTATATTGAATATAGCCCTCAAACTTCGTTGTAATTTATATTTGTGGAACTTATATCTGTTTTTACCTAAAAAATACGACTTAAATAAATAAACGAAGAACCAAATACGTACATATAAAAACACGTTTCATTTACATTTACCTTTTCCGATGTCAAGTCACACTGGACAAAGGAGTGCAAAGGGTTAACTCAATTAAAATCTAAATTGTGCATTGCATCGAGTTATGTACGATCATTTTTATCTTCCGGAAGTTCCCGAACGGGATGATGAACACGCGAGTAGAGATAGATATTTTTTCCCCCGGAGTTAAAGTAAGTTCACCACGCGTCTTCTCTTCCGGCGGAATATACCTTGGTTCATCCCATATGTTGGTGCTGCAAATTGAATCTTCCCGGACGACAGGATGCTTCATTATTTAGCAGCGGCTTCCGCCGGCTATTTGCAAAATTATTGTTGCGGAATTGGGACGAGGGTGTTCGAGGTTGGCAAAGAAAGAAGTTCATGCTCCTCGCCCGACTACCATTTAGCTTCCCTCGTAAAGAACCAGGGTATACTATGCTAGCCACTTACTTTCTTGCGGACAAGCGATACACGAACCTTAAACATATATTCGTCTATACAAAAACGAAGCAGGTAAAGCAACAATTAAATAGATCCCTTTATAAAAATCTAATACCTAACGTGAATATATGGTACAAGGTGCACAAATTCGGAACAGGATTTCATCTAAATGAGCAAGTAACTTTTGTCAATGATTAAAAATATGATTTTTACAATTTTATATTTTCTACGATTTTTACGTGCGTGTGAAAATAGTATAACCTTGTACAAGATTCCTGTTCAGTGTACCTTGTCGACTGACATTTTCAAAAATTTATAATCTACAGCTTATAAACTTTCGTAGGCTATTTACAACATCTATCGAAGTTGATGTAAAACGTTGTGAGAAATTGATTTTTGACGAGATAGGGCGTTTGAAGCGGACGTTTGTCTCTTCCGAAATTCCGTAGAAGGGTCCAGAGCGTGGGCGAGCATTCGTTCGCAAAGCGTTATCGATAAGTCTGGCGTTAGGCGAACGCCACTTTCGAGTACAAAGAAACGGCTGAGGGACTCGTGTAAGACGGAAGAAGCCGGACGAGATGTGTTCGAGTGTCGACCCTGTCGACCAGAGGAGAATAAAACATTGCGGCCCGCCCCCCGCGAGACATCGGCGGATGATTTGTGAGTGGAAACAATAAGCGCCCCCTGCAATATTCATCACGGTAAACCCCTCTCACGGATGCCGGCGAAGCCGGGCTTCTGGCACGTTCTCCACCGAAAGAAGAAGAATAGCGCGAAGGAGGATTGGGTGGGGAATGTCCGGCTAAAAGTTTGATGGGTTACCATGTGCCCTGGGGAAAATGGCCGCAACGCGCATTGCTAGGCACCTCGCGTGGCCCCATCGCAGGACCTGAAGGATTTTGGGATTCTATCAAACTGGACAATGCAATAATGCGCAACCCCTGCCGCATGCCAGTGGCCACGCGAAAAATTGGACCGCTTAATGTTCACTCTACTTCCGAGGGTCCTCACCGACCCCTCTACTATGACCGGGTGAGAAAATCTACGCTTTACACTGTGTCTACAGTGAACAAACTCACAAAGTTTAACACTGAACCTACCGAGCCTCAAAAGTAACTGGATCACGCTCCCTTATAAAAATGACAAGATTAATTTGATTTAGACTTTGTGCGGCTCCTATTATAATACGTGGTCTACGAAAGATATTTATACAATCAATTCTTATAAAATCATTTTTTATAATTTTAATAATTGTAAAATAATAAATCTGGAGCCGATCATTTTGACCGGTGGTGGTAGATTTAGTCCTAAGAAAGAAGCTTCAAAAAAATCTTTAAGAAAATGAAGACGGGACTGTGTCACAGTTGAAGGACAATAAAATGAGGCAATGTATTTTTTGAACAAATTTGTAATAATTGTAACATATGAAATTTAGCGATCACCTAATTTCGCACGTTGGTGTGCGAATATTACGAAGTTTATCGACAGCGCATGCTCATACATAAATGCAATGGTGTTCAGAACGACTATTAAATCAGTAGGATGTAAAACAGGAGAAACACCGCAAGGATGCGGCCTCCTTCGGTCCAGAGAAGCATCGCTTAGGTGGCCATCCTTTTTCCACGAGGTCGACTAAATTCTTTCACGCTCCAGACACTAGGATGTAGAGCGTAATTTGTAGAAGAAAACCCGACAAAAAGGGTTGCTACCCCTTGGGTGTGGGGATAATGCGACCCTTGAGATGCCAGACCGCAGAGTGATCTACGGTGGTCTATCGCGATCTCCGTGTACTTATATGTATGCGCGATATAAAGGTCTACCAGGACAGTCGAATGTCATTCACGAAGGTGGGAATAAAAAATACAAAAAACTGAGAGAGCGAGAGGGTGACAGAGAGAGAGAGAGAGAGAGAGAGAAAGAGTACGATTTTTCAGACCCCAGGAATTAACCTGCCACGAGAAGTATGCAAATTCAGGCAAAAACCAAACGGGTACACTCCGCTTACCCGCCTGACCATTCGCATGTTCTAGCATCCCCGCCCCTTTTTGCTCGTCCCAACCTCGTTACCTCCCTGGCTCGGACTGCCAGACCGAAAACTCATTAACGAATGCAAACGAGCTAACGTTGTGGACAAATTTAATAAAATCGTGCACGCGCAATTAGTTTCGCCGGGAGTAAACACGTTCCAGCGAATCTCTTCGCCCCGCCCCGCCGCTCCCCGGAAATCCGCAACTTCTCACCCTCTGCTAACTAGAGGAGCACTCCAGCACTTCTGGAACTCGTCGGACAGCGAGATACGTCGTTCGTGTATTGGGTCAAACTGTCATCCCAACGAATAATTCCGGAACTGAAGACTTCCAGCTTTGCGCAAATCCCTGGTCATAGTCCTATCATGAAATAATGGTTTTTCTGTATACACTTTTTCTTCACATCAGTATTAGTTTGTACATCCCCTTAGTTTCTGTTTTCCGTGTATCTTCGAATAAATTGAAGACTTGGATTTATTCGGAAATACATGTCTGAAGTGATTGGCGCATAATAAAAGAGCGAAGCATGTTCATATATCGATTTTCAGAGAAGGTCGGAGATTGTTCTGTGTTTACGATTATAACACTTCCATCGCGATTGTTCCGAAAACTTTTTAATCGCCCCGCACTCTGATACATAACGAAATCTTGAGAAAAACACACTCCTCTTAATGTCGAGACTTCTACAACGATACGGTGTCCCACGGGAGGGAAACCACTTGGAATATTTACGATAAATACCCGCACAAACCTTCTTGTCTACCAAGCGGATAAGACGGGGCTCGATAAAAGACATTATTCAAATTTGCTTTCCATATAATCGGGAAGCAGAAAGCAAAGAATACTGAAGGGAATGTGCTGAAAAACGAGATTAACAAGTGTTTCTCTTGCGTTCTACGGAGAATTATATATTTTCTCCGATGATTCTACTTTTTCGATTTCTCAATCTTGTTCCGTGTCTGCGCGTTGTATATTCAATATGCTAAATTATGCGTCTTCTTTTATGTCCATCCGCCTTGTATCAGGAAAATGTAGAAGATGTGGAAAAGTAGAAAATGGCAATATAAAACGTATCTTCTACATTTTTTTTTATTTTTATATTAATATATTAATATAGTTTATATTGATATATTTTTGTTATATTAATTGCTGTTTCAACAATTTGTAACCGCAGAATTTTATGCGATTTTACATTTTTATATGAAATACCCACAGTCTAATGAGACGTATATAACTTTAGTCATCATACAAGATATGTTTAATTAGTACATGAGCTTTTATCTGAATCTTGGAAATATTTAATAACTTTTCCCAAAATGAATTTTTCCAGTACCATTTCTGTTCCAGTAGAATTTCGAGATCAGATTTTGTCTTTTTAGTTAGATGGCTGACTTAATATTTCATAAAAATTTTTTTCCAGCGTGGTCCGATGAATTTGACGGATCTGAACTATTAAGTCCATGTTCCATGGGGTGTTCGTATGGCATAATCTGGCTCGTAAAAACTTAGCGAACCAAGTGAGCACCATGATGTAGGTATAACGATAGCTTGATGTCTGAGCAATATCACGGGGACATGGTCATCTTAATGGAGTCGTCGGACGCCAGCACGAAGCTCGGAATCCGAAAAGCACGCACCAATGACTTTAATGAGATTCGCAAGTCGCGAACCTCGTCTGAAGCGATGACACGCTGTTATCGCTGGACGCTGTAAGTCAAGAATCCTCGTGTCTCCTTTCACTTAATATGTATTTTCTATTGCTATAGATATCCTGGATATCAAACCTCAAAGCTTCCATCTTTGGTATTTCGCGGAATAAAACAAATACAAGACGGCAACTCAATATATTATAGAAAAGGTAGCAGAATCGAAAGTAACACCTAGATTAAACCTGACTTATAATTCCTAACTTGTGTAGTCACATAATATCATGATTAACAATGCAAATGTTCATTTTCTGCAAGGCACATAGTTAAACTAGATTCAAAATAGAATGTATAATCAATCAATACCATGATTAGAGAATAAGATACGATTAATCTAGAATCCAGAAGCTGATCCAAACTCGGCTACTCTCCCCTATCAGTATGAAAATGAATTTCTAAACCTGGCAAGAGATAATTGCATCACCTGCACGTCGGTGATTGTGTGCTAAGCACCTAATTCAGACCTGCCAAGATAATTGCATCACCTATACGTTGGTGATTATATACTCAAGATCTAACCCAGACCTAATGCAGTTCTGCGTTACCTATGCGTTCATGGTTATCAACTGTCGATTTTCTGCATTTATGAGAAAAACGAGTTGGCGCAATTTAAAACTGTGGAAAGACTAATCACTGTGTCTTGTCGTAAAAAAGAATCCACAGGAGGACATAAAAATGCAAAACAAAAGTTCATGTTGCGTACAGTGCATCAAGATGAACATCCTAATTTTCTATTTGTTATTTCAATGGGTCCTCCTGTAAATATTTCGACAGCCATAACGCTGCGCGAAAGTTTCGTTCGGTGTCGGGTTTATCCGGCAAAGCAGGCGTGTGTACCGCAGTTAACCGCGTTTCAAGATTACAGAGGAGTTTATTGGGCTGATTGGTTTCCAAGTGTTCCACCCTCAGTTACACAGGCACTGCACGATAAAAACAAAGTGGAAGAGGTTGAATTTCAGTTTCGCTCTGGCGGCGCGGCGGCCGGCACGGTACGGCTCGGCTCGAGCATCGGGAGTAATTGGAGAGAGACAGGGAACAGAGGGGATGAGGAGATGGGAGAGAGGATTGCGTCCGTGTGTTGGTCATGAGTTTCGGACTTGGGAATTTTGGCCGGTGGCTCGTTCGCGGGGCACAAAGCGGTCTGCCAGACTTAACGTGATTAGCAGAGATACCCCGGCAGCTTCCTATTATCCGCGGTCCAGACGCCGCCACACAACCGACCTCTTCCTCCCCCCCTTTCGACCCCCGTCAACCACTTCATCTCGATTCAACCGTACAAATGGATAACGCTGACTATCAATGTCTTCCGTAAACTGTTGTCCTTACTTACGCCTCGACGCGTCACCCTAGATCATACGTCTCATCGCTTCTTTTCGATAGAGACGAATTTCAGTTCGTTAAGTTCTATCAATTCTGTAAAATGTGAGTATTGTTTGTGAGTGTCATTTGATATTAAAGATACTCAAGCTAGGTGGAAGACTCCGTGCATCCCCAAATCTGAAAAGCTAATCTTGTTATAGGGGCTTGAAAACAGGAAGGTCTCATCAATTGCTAGTTCAAGGACAGATAGCAGGTTCTAGGTGGTTCTAAATGACAGTTAGGATTCAGCTAGCACTAGAATAAATAATATCGAAGCAGCGATGCAGATGACAAGGATTAGTGCCAAAGAGAGGAGTAAGGCAAAGTAATTGCCAGTTCAAGGATAAGACAGCAGCTCCTAGCTGGTTCTAAGTGAGTGTAGTTAGGGTTCAGCTAGCGCTAGAATGAATAACATTGAGGGAGCGATGCAGATGACCAGGATTAGAGCTGAAGAGAGAGAGGCAATCGATGTTAAAATCGGGGAAGCATATCAATTGCCAGTAAGGACAATTCAACAGGGTCCAGGGGTTCTAGGTGGCTATCTAGCTCGGTTGCAGCTAGCGCTAGAATGGATGACGTAAAGATCGATGCAGATGACCGGGATTAAAGCCGATGCTGAAATCGGGGAAGCAAAGCAATACTGGAATGCACGAGCTTACGGACAGTACACAGGGTGAGAGTCCCTGCGAGTATGAAACTCAATTTGATTCCTGCTTCCAGCCGACCCCCGTCGTCGGAACCGGAGGTGGGTGGCTGGGGTGGGAAGAGTGGCGGACCGCTGCCACCCCAGAAAAGGGGGTGCTCCCAGGGGCGTGCGACTGACCCGACATCCTGCAGGATCCAGCCACTCATATTGCCAATTACCAACTCTACGACCCTCTCGCTCTTCGCTCGCTTTGGACTTCGGATGATTCCGACCACTTCTAGGCTGTTCCAGTTACGTCGCCGATGTTCTCTTCATCACGCCACGAAGAAATGTCAACAGCAAGCCTGTCTACGGCGCCGCTGTTGGCGGCGACCGGGATCCTCTAACGTCTGTCGAGGAGTTAGGGTATGTATCCCTGCTGCTTTCCATACCGCATCCTCACACAAGAGTGACGAAACTCGAAAAATACGACTTTTGATTTGTCGCTGTGGAAATGGCGACACTCTTTGATCAATTCGGAAAATACCGTTCGTTCATTTTCATAATGGTAGAGAGTAGGGGGAAGACTAAATTCAATGATTTTCTTTCTTTATGATACAATCGATGTAGTGAAAATAAAAAATTATCTAGAATTACACAGCGTGAAACAACTTTGAGCGAAGAAAAAGAGAGAAGAAGATGGAAAATAAATTAGAAAATATCCGAAAAAATATAGATAAAAATGATGAATAAATTGAGAAAACTAATAGATATTGCAACACTTCAAACAGGAAGCAAAATGGAATTACGTGTCCCACAGTTACGCGAGGGAACAAAAGGCAAAGAATATGAAAAATAGATTGGAAAATATTAAAAGGAAAGTGGGCGAGAATGTCCCTTTCGAGAAGACGAAAGCTGGGGCGGAGACGGTGTTGGACCGTGGCAAAGTCTCGCGGAAAATATCGAGGCGAGGGAAAAGTATAAACATTTAGACAAGTTTAAACTCCGAACTTTCGTTCCGTACCGCGACGAAGGGAGGCGCGGGATGAGTTGACGTTTCCAAGTCTTCAATATTTGTTAAACTCACCTCCTCCTTCTTTTACTTTTCTGACATTCCTTCTGGCTTCTCTTTCCTCTCTCTTTTCCTCAGCGTGGTATCGGCATCGGCATTGGGCGACCCTCTTTTATAACGCATAAACTTCACGGTATAGGTCCGTATACGGGTGACATATAGATTTTATATACGATTACCTCGGCAAATGCACCGCCGTTTCTTTTCCGGTCCAATAAACCTAAGTGATTTTGCGACCGTATTTTCGTGGTTTCATTTCGATTGTGTTGTAGTTTGACGCCACCGAGCAACCCTTGCATGCTGTACATTTCTCCGAGACGTTTATAGATTTATACCGACTCCGTGCATTGTTTTGACTCGCTTCAAAAAATTATTTCAACCTGCATTGAAAGCAACTACCTATTCAATTATAAAAATAATAAACTCAGAATGCTATTGACTCACAGGGTACATGGACATACGAAGATGTCAGATACGAACCTTGTGACGTGTATAGCATAATGGGAAACCATTATTTACTTTTTTGCTCCGAATAAAAATTACAGACAGAATATGCATTGAATGAAAGCTTCTTATAAGCGTTCCTTTTTCTGACATCTAGCAATTAAATTAAGCTTATACTTTGACTCCAACAAGCTCAAGCGTTAATTTTTTTATTCGTAATCTATACGAACTACTCTGTTATGCTAAAGAATAATTGACTGCAACAACTTGCACCTGACTGAAAAATTACCAAACACGTATGCAATCTCTCGTTGACGTGTCCTGGCGAATCTAGTCCTGGCTAGTGACACTAGTGACACTGAGAACAGGTCGAGTGCTGATGATTCAAAACGTTCTGATAGCAATTATTAAACTAAATTTACATCTAATTATTTCCTACAGAAAAATAAATTTGTAAACAAAAAAAACATATTTTTATGTTATAATTTTCATCTCTAGTCCATTCATACTAAAAAATATATATTTTAACAATAAAATTTCAAGTACGAAATGAAAAGATGCGATCAATTTTTCACGAGACTTTTGTCCAGCTTTAATCATATTGCATTGTCGTTAAAGACGCAGCTTGACGATCAGAAACAGTGGACGTTTTCGACAGTGCGCCGTGCACTGAGAACCGGATGCAATCGACGACCGATTCTGGCCGATTACAAACGCATCGATGCAACGGTTGCGCATAGCGTTGCGCTCGGGGATGGGTGTTGCGGGGGTGTAGGGGTACAGTTGATTCGTTGAAGAGTTGCAGGGGTGGTTCACGGCAGAGTAAGATGTAATTTTCAATACTCGGTGCCGGAGTCTCTGGAGGCGCAAGGGGAGCCACAATTCCGGGGGTTTACCGTGCACTGTCGACGTAAACTCTCCTCAGTCGCACCCCCATCGGCCGAAGTCAGCCACGGAGAATACCACTTATTCGAACCCCCAGTGACTGTCAATACAGGCTCCTATAGTGTCTCGAGGAGCATATCAGACGGATGAATAAATCTCGTTATACGCCTGATCCGATAGAATTCGAATAACTCGCGACGTGTTAAATCGCCGATCAAGAAAGCTTGTCCTTCGCGTTGCCTCGCGTTGCAATTTATTAGAAACACCGCAGACAATTTCTGTGAAAAGCCTTTGCCTCCTGGGCTGGTGGTTTTGATGTTGTCAAATTGCCAACGACGTTGTCGACGTCTTCCGAGCTTATTCTTTTAAACGTTCGTGGTAGGCGGCGAATATGAAATTTGGGGTATGGTTTGTTCAATTCGATACTTTGCTGAACTGGATTTGGTAGAATTCACCTGAAATTAACATTTCAGTTGATATTATATTTATTAACGGTTACATAAATATTTTCATTCAAAATTAAAATTAAAAATAGATCGATTGGTTTAATGAATATATTCAAAATCGAATTTATTAAGGATTATATATATTGGTCCGATGGATATTTTATTCGAGACAGAATATACATATTAAAGGCTAAATAAATCGATTTCATTGAAATTAATTTTACTTATTTGACTATTTTACTATTGTCACTATGCAACATAACATACAATTAACTTGATAGAAAGTACCATTATTTTGTATATACGCACAATAAAAACTGAATGAATTTATTGGGAGTCTCGTTTAGCTTCGGAGCTTGTGTTTTTGAGAAAGATAGAGACAAACATGAGCACCGCAGCCGTGGCTGCAGAATTTTCTATTTCGGCAGCGCAGAACGTGCGACAGTAGTCGATTAGATGGCCCGGCGTGTAAATATACGGGAAAGTAGTTGGGATCGATAGTTTTTCCTTTGTGAGAAGCTTGTTTGAAAGTTGCATCTATGCCATTTGCCGTAGCAAGGTGAGAACCATGTGGGAGCGTCGTTCAGAGCCCAGGGGAGGGCTGAGAGTCACACTGATCTCGCTCTTTGTCGCTGGGCCCATTGGAGTGCATCCTTCGGCTCCGTGGCATCCATAGCGTCTACCACCGCTCCCAGTGCTGCATCCACGATCTTCCAGGCATCCTCTCCGGTGTACCTTCCTTCCTTCCGGAGTCGCGGGCTACATATCGTGGCTTTCGAAACCTCCTGAGAGCCTGCGCTCTGACTTTGATATTCTGTGTCGAATTACGCTCGTTTCGTGTACCAAACAGATCACAGCTACGGGGGCGTAAACCAGTGCATGAGCAGCATCCGAAAACACCCTCGTTCGGCCAATCGGTGCTCACCGTACCTTCTTCAACCCTTCTTCTTTCAATCTATCACATACATTATCGTCCTCGCGTATTTCGACAGCCAACTGTATCAGATAAACAGCTTATCAACGCCATTTCTACCAATGGTCTGGGTTAGGTCGGAAGACACTTTTTAAAGTTTTCAGTAAAAATTGATTGACACTGCAAAAATGCATTACAGGAAAATTATTCAATAAATTGACTTCTTTGAATATACGGGCAGAGATCGGTAATGGATGGTACAGCTAAAAAGGGGGTGATTCTACAAGAAAGTGTAAGTAGAAATAGGATGAATATCAACACTTCTACCACAAAAATCTGGATTAAGCCGAAGGACACTTTTTAAAGTTTTCAGTAAAAATTGATTGACACTGCAAAAATGTATTACAGAGAAATTATTCAATAAATTTACCTCTTTGAATATACGGGATGATTGGTAATTGATGGTACAATCAAAAAAGGTTCACATTCATTGCCAGCTTGTCTGGCTGTGTGTACAAAACCTTTCTAGTTAAATACTTATTTGCTAAAATGCAATTTCTTCTTTCGCGATTGCAAGCATTGTTAATGAACACTGTCGGCTAATTAAAATTTCACAGTACGGATTCCACAGTTCCGGAAGCATCAGCAATGTTCATAAAGGGTTAATTAATGCATCAATGTGTCGTACGGCACGTATGTATGAATGAAGAGAGAATGGGCTTATCGCTAGAAATCTGTCAATCTCATTTGCGCAAAAGCTCCTCTGCGTGACAAAAAGTACCAAACACGTCATTTACAATCTCGCTGATAACGTCGTTTTTCCGTTCCAAGATCGAAGATTACCAAGAATTAGACTAATGAACGAAACATGTAAACTAACGCGAATAATAACGACCTTTAATCAGATTACTATAATCAAACCTTCCAATTTCATTCTTAAAAATTATTATTTTCAGAAACAGTTGTTCCTGGTGAAATGACTCCTTTTCGTATTCCTCCCGAGCAAATTCCAATTTCCAATTTCCCTTAGTAGCCTACTGCACAATGCTCACAATTCTTATCTTTTAAATTTTGCATTAAAAAACGCAGAAAACGAATTGCAAAAATTTTAACATCCCTCGAGGACATCGTTCATTCATAAGAAAAGTGACACATCTGAATATATATTTCTAAAAAAAGTATAATAATAAACATATAAATATTGTGGTATACTTTATAACTACTGTGCGTGGCAATTAATCCAGTATCTAAATAACAACAAATTATTTTACATTTCTAAAAAAGTTGGTGATATACAATAAACAAAATTGACAATTATAGGTAATTTCCAAATGGCTCTCTCATGCCACATTCCTTATGAATGAACGACATTGCAAAAAGAAGAAATTATTGAAGGAGAAAAATCTGAAGTTGAAAGAATATCGCCAGAAAGATTCCGGAAATTTGGATGGACCGTAATTAGACTAGAACACGCTAAACCACGGGTCCGCCGTACGGGTCAGCCATTCCTGAGGAACGCGCGAGGGTTAATTAGCTAATTAACGAGGTACCGGCGGCCGGACTTAACGATTCGCTGACCGGGACGGGCGCGTGACATTCCCGATTCCACGGGCATTCATCATTCCGACGCCTGTTAGCGGCGTGAAACGTTCTACGTGGTCTAATCTCGTGCCCATAAATAAGATAACAATTTTTCATCCCCCCATGCGAACCACCCCCTGCCGCCCCCGTTGCGACGTCTTAACTCGAGGGGTCGCGCCCACCAGAACCAACCTCGTGGAACACAACCCCTTGGAGAAGGCGGGGGCGGGTGTGTGCGGGGGTGGCTGAGGCAGACAGAAAACGGAAAAGTTTGTAACCCTCGTTACCGGGTATCGAATTCCAATTAGATGACGATCGCATTTCCACCGCCCCGGCCGGAAGACGTTTTTGCGTGTAGTACCCGAGACGAACGGCCGATCGCCTAGTTACCTTACACTCCCATGGGCAAATCAAACGGATACTAATTTGCGGCGTTCGGGGAGCCGCCTTGATTAGGGCACAGCCTCATGATCGCGGCCGACAATTGTTCTTCGACCCCGTTATTCTATGACAATTTTTCAAACGTCGCACAGTGAGCTACTTCCATGATCTAGCTGAACAAAATTCAATTTTGATAATGATCCGAATATATGAAATCACATTAGAATTCGATAATAGAATGACCATCTAGCCAGGAAAATAAATAAATTATTAAAGTAAAATTATAAAAATAATATAAATTATCTGCAAATGGAGAATTAGGATCTTCGAAAGAATATACGTTTCATGTAGCGATACTTTATATTTAATTAAAAATTGATTAATTTCATGATATTAAAAATCAATAATTACAATTATTATAAAATATATTGCAAAACATAATCTATGATATATCAATAGTATCTAAAAATGTATAATTCACTTTAATTGCGTTGTACCGTATCCAACAATGCTACTTAAAAAATATATATTGATATCTTCCACTAATGAAGATACATTTGAAAATTTCTTTTGTCCACACATTATGTTTCATTAACCTTTTAAACCTCCATAATAGTTAACATGTAATTTATCTCTATTCCGAAAACTTCAACTAGTCCTTTAACCACTTTATACACTGTTAATTTGTATCTCAATTGAAAGCTGGGATCGTAAGTTATATAAAACGCTAAAGAGATCTTGTTTTGCCACGGCTAACGCGGGCGGCCGCCGGACAACGGTTCAATAAAAAATTCACCTAAATTTTTTCAATGCCACTATCTTTTTTTATTACATATTATTGTAGCTAGCGTAAAGACGAATCCAATGACCTACTTCACTATCGCTTTAAATCGTAAAATAATGCTGAAATAGTCTTGAACCGCTGAGTTGACATTTTCGCCTACTTATTTCGATTCGAAGTAAATTAATAACATACAAAAAGTAGAATCTGTTAGAAATCTTCATCGCAAGTCAGACTCGGTGTTAAACGAAGTGGTAGAGGTCCGCAATTTTCCAGAACAGTGTCCCAGGCAAAGAGCATTGCTGAGGAGCGAAACAAAATGAAAAATGACGCGAAGGCCGATTACCCATCCTGCTAGATAAATCGAGAGGGAGATAACGACCGTGCTGAACGCACGCAGAGAAATAAGGGAATCATGTTCAGGGCGCGGTAGGATATCGGAACGGTAAGCTTCTGGTGCGCCATTACGAGCTGCGGTTCGTTTGCAGAACGCCTCGGCGCTGCAGACAGTGCATTCTACTGCAACCGGCCACGGGTCCCCAGGAGGGTTGCAATACCAGCTTACCTACGCGCCAGTTTGGAAATCTCAGTACGGAGATGCGTTACGTCTGGAGAGTAGGTTGCAGACGTCACGTGAGGAGAGAGAGATGAAGCGAGAGAGAATGACATCGGCTCGGCGAATGGCTGTGGAACGGGGGTGGAGTGAACCGAAGAGAGGAGAGAGAGAGAGAGAGAGGGTAGGCGAACGGGTCGAAGGTGGAGAACGGAAAGGACGGAAGAGGGAGGGTAAGGTCGCTTCAACCTCTCAGCATCCCACGAGGCCTCCGGTGTAATTAAGCGAGTGCACCCTCACATGTCTACGTACGTTCGCATCGTGTCTATCCATCTAACCGTGGCAGGGTTGTTCTCTTCATCGAGCCCGTGCCTTCTCTGCCAACGGTCGGGAGATAAGGCCGCAAAAACCTTTGAAACCTCAGCTACAGCCTCGGCGTCGTACACCTTGTCGACTCGCGCCCGGAATCTCGCGAAATGTGCGTGATACAAAAAACAACTCCCCGGGGGACCACCGTGTGCCTACTCCCATTAATGAAACGATAGGTTTGCTACTTTTTAAGCCAGCGACCCCGCTCTGATTATAGCCGACAGCCTTACTGCGCTAGCATCCCCACGTTGTTAGCTTGACGGACCTTTCGGACCTTCTTTGACGCTGAACCTTGTTGCTGGGATGTGACACTGTCTTCACATGATGCGACGCATTTATTTAACTGTTTTCTAAAATTTGTTGGATTGCATTTCGAACTTCGATGGACTCCAATGTTATCCAGTTCGGACAGTGATAACGAGTACTTGAATGCAGGAAGCTCGTCATTGGTGGTTCTTCTCCGAGGGTTTGGGGATCGAGGAAATCGAAGCGCATCGAAAGATGGTGCAGGAATATCGCGGAGAACCGCATGCACGTTAGTGCGCACGTTATATGGTAATGGAAGGCCAATCATGCGGTAACTAGCCACCCTGGGGAGACGGTCAGGGCTGCCAACCGGTGGTCAGCTCCCGTCAATGTGTCACTTACGTAGCTAGAATACCGAACCCTCCCGACAGAATGTTACTGCTGAACGCGTTTCCCCCCGATTGCAAGTCCCGTCAGTCTCCTGTCCGGAACGTTTCTGTCTACGAAAATCAAAATTCTTCCGGATTTCCTTGACCTATAATAAGCTCCGCCGAGATTCACCGTACCAATTACAAACTACGAAGGGGATGAAACGGACGTTGCAATTAGCGAGCAACAAACCTACAACCACGCGACTCTTTTACGTGGGTGCAGGTGAGTTAGCGAAAACTACCACCCGAAATGTCTCCTGACATCTGTCTATTGATCAACAAATGAATGGATGCCTGGTAGAAGAGTCTCTATCAAGTTTTTCAAATTTTATAGGTGCGCAATTAGGAACTTATTTTGCTTTAACATTTAATAAAACAAACCGTAAAGAAATCTTTCATTTTTTAGTCTTTTACCAATGGAAGGAGGACCTATGTGATTTTATGGCCCTTCCTCCATACACTCATTCAAATGTCTACTGACTTTATTTAAAAAATGGTCGTATTTTCGAGGCATACATGAGGATCGAAATAAATTTGGCTGGTACAATTTCAACGAAAGCAGCAGCCAAAAAGCGCGCAGTAGCCGCTTCGAAAAAGGAAAGGTCTGAAAAAGGATGGGTCTCCGGAAGGTTTGAACGTGCGAACGACGTTCAAAGAGTTCGTGATCCTCGGGACAGCGTTAAATCTCGTGTTAAAGTCCGCTGATGGCGAGATAAGGGTGAGATGGATAGAGGAGAGGGGGAGAAAGAATGAGAGAGGAGAGGGCGCGTTGGTAAAATGAAACATGCCGGGCAATTCTTGAATCGAGGGTCATGAACGACTTGACGAAGGTCGAAGCAAAACTACTACCAGCGGAAACAAACGTATCGCGTTCTATCACCGATGCTGCTGGCTGCCGGGGCTCTCTCCACCACCTTCGCCGCTGGTCAAGCCAAGGGTATACAGAGCCGTGAGAGAGCGAGAGAGACCGGGGAACAGGGCGATAAATAACTACAGGATGAAAAAGGGGGCGCGGTACCCTCCCGGGGCCCCTAAACCTAGACTACATACCCCTCGCCATCCCTTGCCACCCCTCATCGCAACCGGCACCGTATAAACCGCGCACGGGCCGACCCCGACAATTATACCCTCGCACGCGAAATGTTTTATTACCCTGACGTAGAATGCTTGCGTACAACCGGGGAACGTGTGCGTGCACGTGAACGCATGAGCCGATGCGTTTCGATGCACCCCACGATTGCCGGACACTGGCCCACATCGCTGACACTTTTGCCAACCGATCGCCAACCCGATTCAGCCTCCAATGCAAACATAATTCGCTTGTTCCTCGTTTTGCTTTTCGAAAATGAAGACGCCTCAAGCTACTGATAAGTAGACTACGCAAC
This sequence comes from Lasioglossum marginatum, assembly GCA_028455795.1. NCBI lineage: Eukaryota > Metazoa > Arthropoda > Insecta > Hymenoptera > Halictidae > Lasioglossum > Lasioglossum marginatum. The sequence goes on along the minus strand of CM052266.1, from coordinate 5,468,240 downwards.
TTTATGCAAAAACGTTTGCAACAAACAAGGGCTAAGTAATAATTCCTTTCATTCTTCAATAATGTTCATAAGCTGCGACTAATACATCGATGTTCTTAAATTTTTTAAATCTGTCCCCTGTTTTAAATTGCAACTTCCCATTCTTGTCATAATGCATAAAATCCGCAGTCTACTGATAAGTTATCGTTTCACCAGCTGTGAACAAAGAGTGCAGATGAAACGAGGATTTTGCAAAACCTTTCAAAAGACGAAATGTATAGATTCCAAGAGTGGTAGCATCGACCCAAAAATTGAAATAAACAATTTGTGCGAATCATTTCTATGAAGTTTATGTCTGCGTGGCGTGTTTTAATCTAGAATGTCAGGGATTTTAATCGCGGGACATGAGAATCGAAGTGCCAGCACATTATTTTCGACTATATCGGGTATAATACGCGCGGAGCAGGCACGGCGATAGTATAGTCGAAATCTTAAGGGATTCTCGAGGAACCTTTGAGATTCAAAGTGGCTAATTACGAGGCAAGCACCCGATAAAGTCCTTTGCGTTGGACTACGGTCTTGGAGGGATGTACGAGCCAGGCAGCACTTGAGGGGAACCTGTACTCCCAAAACGTGCACCGGATGACGCTCGGTGTGTCGCCTAATTTTGCAATCTAGGCTTACACTACCTGCTAACTGCTCGCTAAATGGAGGACCCAATCTTCGGGGCTGGCCTAACTTTTCCGTAAAGACCATGCGCCTCGAGGAGCTGCTCGATTGATCTTACCTCATACGACAGTCACTGATTTTCGGAAAAAGTGACAAGCGTGCCACAAAAACTATACCAGGTGGTTCACGAGAAACAGAACAGCTAAATGAACACCTAAATAAAGTGATATAAATGAATGTTCTGATTGTTGTTGTTTTCAAGGTCATCAATAATTTTTAAACGGCACCATATACAGTGTCCGAATATTAAATCCGGCCACTGTATATGGTGCCGTTTAAAAATTATTGATGACCTTGAAAACAACAACAACCAGAACATTCATTTATATTTATATGAAACTTCCACAGTGCATATAATTGACACAGATCTACTAAACCTATTTTTTAAATTTTCCATATACGCCCACATAAAAAAATTGTAAAATGTAACTTTTAGTATTTTTTCTACAATTCCGATCTATTGCAATTTTTGAAAAAATTTCTTTTCACATCCTGTAGTAAACTAATTGCTCTAGCTTACAAAAGAACTGTATAGTATAATATTTAAAAAGTTATCGTGTTTTTTAGAGTGTCCGAATTCTAATTCCGGCCACTGTATTTTTAACTTCATAATATCTTTGCTGATGTCAATGCGAGTTCAATGATATGGTACACTATGACCTTGAACTAGGAAATTTATGATAAAGCAATGATAACTTCAAAATGGACAGTCATTTTTAATTGTACATATTTTAGAAAAGATTTTATGAGTTTCCCGCTAGCGTGGTTCTCTGTTATTAATGATTTTATTCTATATTATTGATCTCTATTAAAGATAAACGAAGAATTCGCAGGTCACCGAATGAATAGAACGGAAATAAATGGAAGTGAGTCGACGATGCGATATTTCGCACGATTTATCATTCCCGGATTCGAACGATTGTTCCACGACGTGTTGGAAGTGCATCAGTCTTAATTATTCGCCCTCGTAACACTTATTTTGCAGCGTTCCGTGCTACCCGGCGACGCGGGAGCACGCGTTCAACTTTTGTAAGCACATTTTGCGTGCAAATTGATCGTTAATTAATTAAAAATGTAGAGACCGAGAGCAGAGGTATTTACCTCCGCTGTCGCGCACCCGCCTCTCTAACTAAGTCAGCTCTTAGGCTTCAGTTAATTAAGTTAAATTAACTTGGTTAGCGAACGACGGCGGGTTGTTGCTATGGCCCCGTAGTTAGCGACTCGTTGCACGGAATCAAACTTCTCATCAAAAACTCATCGCATGGAAGCACCGCTGACATTTATTGTTCGTGTGGGGCGCATGTAGTCGTGACTATTAGCTAACGCATCAGTTGCTCCCGTTTCCAGCGCAATTTTGTCTTCAAAATACATTTTTGTTATTTATCATATCGTTTTAAAGTTCCATTCTTCGTCTTCCAAATTGAATGTTATCATTTCACTAAAACTATCTTTTGTTCAGATTGAAAACTGTACAGTGACAAACTGAAAATATGAACATTTCCGACGTGTGCTTTCGTTTGTGTTTGATTGCGAAGTTTGGGCAATGGTCCGTCAAAAATATTTCTGTTTTTTTGGTCAAAACAGTTATTTTTGGAACAAGCAAACCAGCTTTGCATGGTTCTTGCATTAATCTTTAACGCTGCTTTTATTTCTTGATATTTGTCTTAAAATACTATAATACAATAAATTATAATAAATAAATCAATACTATAGTACAGTATATGTATATTGTTACCTACATCAAATGATTTGATTTGGACCAAGAAGAATAGAACCTTAACACTTTACCTACCGCAAGCCTATTAATAAGATTTTCAAATAATGGTGATTTACATTGCAATCTTAAATGAAACTATTAGATGACGTTATTGAGGGTGACTTGTTAGTTCACAATGAAAATTGCTGTCATTATTAAAGGTTCCATTAAAAAGTGTTTTGCCATGAAACATAGATTTCTCAAAATTATGCAATAATCACCGATCGATAATGTGTTAAAATGACATGAAATAAATGCACAGCAAATGTTTATGTCCGACATAAAATTGTATTTAAAGTATAATTAACCCTCGGACAACGGACGATTTTTATAGCTGTATAATTGGCAATGCTTAGGACCGTTCACAGGTCTAATTAATAATTTTTAAAAATTTACTTTTCATGATATCTCGTGTAGACACATTAGTCTTTCCGATATCCTCAATGAAACAGCTATTCAGTTAGTTTAATTGCCACAAATTAAGTACTTTAATGACAATTTGGATGTTCCCGGTCAAAAATGACTCCGGCACAGCACTCGGAGGGTTAAAGCACAACGTTGTGCAGTAGACTCCCGTACAACGCGACCAGAAACTTGTTTAAAAATACACAGAAATTTTAAACAATTTTTTCATCACGTTATATGAGAATCTACTGTAGTCAGACAACTATGAAGTCTCAGAATAAAATTATGTGACAAATATAGGTTAACAGATACGGGATATGTAAGCGTTGGAGTTAAGACGCGCTTGAACCTCTCGAGCAGGCCTTTATTGCTTCCTATCGATTTTTAAATTGCGTAATAAATAAAATTAGCAGCGAGGGTGACTTCGGTAGCCGTCCGAGGGGTCGAGTTGTAACTTAATCAGGGCAGCTTCCCTCGACTTAATAAAGCTGTCTCAATTTTCGCCTCATTACCGAAATACGTACGAAGATTTTTTTATTCGATTTGCGTGCACTCAGTTGGTTAAGGAATCTTGTACCCGACCAATTACTCGCGGCTAAATTAACCTACACCGTTACCTGAGCGAGACCGTTTCTGTTTAATCGACGCGATTTCAATCATTCGGTGCAAACGAAATTTTGCAAATACTTTTCGAAATTGTGCGAAACTTACAATATTCTGTAGACTTAGTTGGGAAGAGGGAAAATTTTGAATCACGCCGACGCTGCTTGCACAAAATGGTTCCGAACAATATTACAAAGGTTTAAACCTGTTCAAAAAATATTTTACATCGTTATAATAAATTCTATAGATTTATTTCTTTGACCAGATATTACGATAAAAATCGCTAACAATCTAAATAAATACATTCTTGTTATTTTTATAAAGCAATGTAAATTAATTAATTAATTGCTGAATCTTGCATTTTTCAAATAGTTCTAGTTTTCTCAGATAGTGTTTCCCAATTTATTTTGGAAAGCAAGAAGTTCAGTCTGAAAGTGATGAAGTAAAAGTTGTCACTTTTCCGAAGTATAAAAAAATGGCGTAATCCTTGCGGGACGCTGCATTTTATGATTTGAACAGTTGACGCGCAATAAAATTTGATTAGAGAGAGGCTGTGGAAGAAAATTGCACTGTCCGCGCGGATCGCAGTGTGTCTTGCAGCAAACTCGATTGCACAGTATCCAACAAGGTAAACGTCATGCATAATGTAACATGATTGAGCCATGTACATTTTGATGTAGCATTGCTATGACGATTGATGTATGGATCGCACCGATGCGGACGGTATGCAGTCCGAGGTAAACGTGTCCTCGTCGAAAAGCGGTCAGAACGACTGCACATTGCTTCCTACAAGCAATCAAGCGACTGTCCAAATCAACCCCTGTCGCAATACTCGTAAAAGGCTAAACCCAATTTTTTCGAATCATTCGTTCTGTATTGTTCCCTAAAACAAGTGCGATTTCAAAGAGTAGAAACATTAAAAGAATTTAAAAATATCAATATATTGTCCTCAGCTTATTAACATTCTTTTCTATTGGAATTGTGTTAATAGAATTTTCAATAATTTGTGCTATACCAAAAGGAAGCTTATTAATGTTACATAATAATTCTAAGCAAATCTATTACATTTCATTATTGGGAGTGGATTGTAGGTTCACGATTGAAATTGCTATTGCTGTTCCAGGAGCTATTAATCCTTTGCACTCGGTTGTTCCCTTTGAGGCATCACCAAAAATTGCTGTACCATTATACAAAATATTGTTTACATTATTAAATACATCGGTATTTAATCAATTACTAAACATTTCGATATTCTATGAGGTATTGTACCAATTTCATATCCATAAAATTTCAAAAATCATAGGGAATGGATATATTCTAGATCGGAAGAAATCTTTAATTTTCCAGTTAAAATAGTTCCGAGTGCGGTTAAAAACTCAACCATGGACTGCAAACTTTAAAAAATTAGGAAATCATCGTCAATAGATAATGTCACAAAATATCTTTAATGTGTTAACCCTTTGCAATCGGAGCTGTTTTAACTTGAAAATTAAACATTTCTTCCGACCTAGAATAATTTCTTTGTATATGATTTTTTTCATTTTATGGATATGAAATTGCTATAATACCTCATTGCTAGCTACAGTACCTCATACAATACTTAAATGTGTAGTTAAAAAAAAGGAAGGTCCATATAGTTACTGTTTCTTGTAATTCTCGCCGAGAATTTTTATTTCGCGTACAGATAATTGTAAAAGTAAAGTTTACTTATCACGGATTGCATTAGCTCTAATCGGAGCCGATTCCGGGAGTTTACGGCCGGATAAAGTGAAAGTTTAAGCAAGATCGTCCGCGATCGATGCGGCGTGAACCGATGATCGTGACGCAATTTGCAACGTGCGATTCGTGAATCGAGGAGGAAGGGGTGAAAGGGTGATAGAGGGGTGGGGGAGCCCCGGCTCCGGTGTCGGGATTGCTACGGTTCCGCTCGATTGCGATGTCGCGAAAGTAAAAGAGAAAGAAAATAAAAGAATTGTGCCGAACAAAGTAATTATAGAGTGCTGGCGTAGCGAGAAGAAACGGTTCGTCGAGTTGCCGGAGCATTCCGTGAGGCGAGCTGCGGGAGCCAGGGGTCGGAGTTGATAAAGAAATAAAGAATCGTGAAAGTTCGCGTCGAACCCCGCGCTCCCGTGGGGCCTTATGACTTAAAGTCTCCTTACTCCGTTAATTCCGAACATTAACAAAAGTCTCGCTAAAACTCACCGCCAACTTTTCCGCCCTCCTGGGGACCGCCTGGACTTGTTAATGAAAAAAATACAATAAAACTCCCTCACGACGAAACTCGTCTCGAATTCTCGAGACTCGCCTAGTTGTTCCTGCTCTACAGCGACTCTCTCTCTTTCTCTCTCTCTCTCTCTCTTCACCTGCGCAATCTTCGAACCTGAAATTTTCGCCAAGAATAATAGCCCGGAACCTATAATCTTTCGTCATTGTCGCGTTTGTTGGAAAATTTTTTTTCGATTTTCTGGTCGAGCGAAAATTTTATTAAGCTGCGGCTGAAAAAGCTTGAGTACCAAAGTAAAGTATAACTTCGAGGAGAGATGGAGTAAATGATTAATTCCGGCGAGGACACAGAAAATAGTAGAACTACACGATCTAGGAAACAGCACAAACCCGAGTGTTTTTAGCTCAAGACTTTTCTGTATTAAACTATTAAAAACGCAGTAGAACTGAATCGACCGAATTACATCTTTGCGTGCAGCAGTCTTAATTTCGAGATGTCAAACAAGAGAAGAAGCGAATGTAAGCAGAGCAAATATTTCCACGGTGTTCGAGAGCGGGGTCGGGTCGAAAGTAATATAGAGCATGTAGACCGTTGTTCTTTCGTTACCGTCTTTTCTCCTGTCAAGATTGCTAAGAGTAAATTTCAATTCTGTATTCTTTTGGTTGGGGCGTGAGACTTAATACTAAAGCAGCGGTGCAAACCGCTTTATGCTTCCGCTTTATGCCGACCGACCCCTTCTTTTCATCGCAAACGAGATCTTCTAGTTATTCATTTATTCCGGCAAGACGAAGTTTACGGAGATTTTAATGGCACCCTGACTCGAACCTCGCAGCCAGGCGAACCTACTGGATTTAAGAACGCGTGATCCACGTACCGTGGAACGAATCCTCCATGGAAAGTGCTTGTAGACGGCTGAATACGCATAGATAGTGGCAGTAACTCGCGAGGGTCTCCGAGGATGAGACGCCCGTGTGAACTCGACTCGCAAATGAATTACTCGAACCACGAAATAAAGCGAGCCTCGTGATTCTAGCACGCGCGCGTAACGAGAAACATCCTAATAATGTATGCGACTATTCAGCGGCGCGCTTGATTCACGCTTTCAATCAACGCGAGGAAGAACTAAACTACTCCGACACACAGTGGTCCCGGCGGTCGATCTAGCAGTTCAATTGGTAAAAAATTACTTGTCCCATATCGGTATTTAATGCATCTACATTACGATGCAAATATCGACGTTAATGAAATTTAATAAAAATGATAATTAGAACAAGCATTTAAAAATGAACACTTTGTGAACATGATTTTCGATTGAAAAAATTACTAATTCCGTTTTGTGAACCCTGCCGAACCTATTTAATATTTCTAATATTTTTTTTATTGAACAGTATTTTTTTATCTTGAAAATACCAAATTTAGAATTGTAGTTCGTCATTTATTAGATAAGTAACTCATAATGGACTAATGGAAGTTGTCGAAGTTACTTTCTAGTTCTAATAGTTTCTACTTCTAAATAGCTCCGCATTTTTTCAAACTGGGATATTTTCAGTATACCATAAGAATCATTTCCACCTTCGTCCTTCTTCAAGAATTATTGTTGTTTAAAGTGTCACGGTTATTTCAGTGGATATTTTGATGTTTATCGAATATATATTGCATTCTAATTAATGCATCTACAATACGACATGTCGATATTAATGAAGTTCAATAAAAATTATAATTAGAACGAGCATTTAAAAATGAACATTTTATGAATACCATTATGGATTATTATTTATCTTAAAATTGAACATGATTTTTCAGGCAGTTCCGATAATGAAACAAAAAAATGTTTTAAATAAAAGTTAGTTACCATTTAGCCGTCTACAAATTTCAATACAAAAAATTAAAAAAAAATGTTTTTCAAAGAATTTTTTGAAAATGTTAATTTTGAAAGGTCAATACATATTTTTGATTTCATAATATTGTAGCTGATGTCAAAACGAATCCAACCACCTACATTTATTACTGTTATACCCTTAAGCTTCCAAATAGTGCAAAATCTTAATGAATTGCTAGATCGGCCGCCCGGACCACTGTGCGACAGTGAGAAATCTTGTGCATTTGTTACGGGACTGCAGATTTTTATGCGGAATCAAAATTGTGTGCATCGATTGCAAAGAACAGTCTTATGTTCGAGGAAACCCCCTTAGAAACACCCTTTCGTTCTGAAGTTGGGTTGCTGATGGAATAGAGAATGGGAAGGTCGGTAATTTGATAGCAATCTTGAAGATATAAGCTACAATGTACAATTTTATAGCAATCTTTTCAGTAAGAAAAATAATGGTTTATGATATTTTTCACCAGATGAGATCGGAGAACGTCTCCTCGGCCGTTCCAGAGTTGGAAGTTGGTTATTGAACAGAGAACGGGAATCGTAAAGTGCGTAAACTTAGCCAGCTACAAGACCCCGTAAATTGGTCCTCCGGAGCTTTCGGCGAACCTGCCAACTTCGCTTACCGATTGAGATTCGATCTTTTCCCATCGGGACCGGGAACGTGGTCTCGTTGCGCGAAGATGGAGCCGGCCCAGGGGTGATGGCACACCTAGTTTTGATTCATCTCATGGCATCCTACCGGTCACGGGGCTGACGGCGCGTAATTGTTCTCTTGTCTGGTTCTCGCACGGCATCCAACCCCTGCCAACATTCGCCATCCCCGCGATTGCCTTCGCGCCAAGAATGCATAAGCAGCCAGCTGCTTTACCAATCCGCAATGCTGCAAACTCGCGTACGCTTACTCCCTGATTCTCCGATCATGTTTTCTGAAACGCGCGTGAACGGTCAACCGGATTTCGAAAACCTTCGAATCCTCGGCGTCACTGGCCATCGAAAATCTGTTGCCGGGAGCTCGCTATCTTCCTGTACCTGCGAAATCTCTCTTTGCTGTCAATTTCACACTGTGATTAAAGAGGTAGCCCTCAAAAGTCCTATTTTTACATTTATGAGACGTAATTTCGATTATTCGGCAGCACAGTTTGCATTATTCGGAAGCATACAGCTGCGCATGTAGCTATTTTCATAAACATGCTGCCAAATAATGCAAATTACGCCTTGTAAACGTAAAAATAGAATTTTCGAGGGCGATCGCGGTCTAGATTGATCTTTTATCTATCGTTTTTGACTACTGAAAAACCCCATCTTTGCATTATCCAGAAATGAGAAGGCGCATCCCGCACCATTGCAATCCTGGAAACGAGTCTACCCCCTCAAGTCGACGCGACGCTGCGTCATTAATTCTACTATGAACATGGTTCCATTAGTATAGCGTATTTTTGTGGATTACGATTGCTTGTTATTCCGTGTGTTTCTTCAACAAATTTTTAAAATGTAGTACACATTCGAAACACGTAGAAAAATTGAAGTGGAGGACGTGGAAATATAATGGTGCACATCAAAAGCAACAAGTAAATTCTAACTAGTCAGAGAAAGAGAATGAAACATTATAAAAGTGTTTAAAAAATCCCGTCTGCAGGCGGTGGAGTTTAGAAAGAACATTTCACCGAATCGTTTTCCTCCGGACGCCGAAAGGCGCCTCGAAAAAGGCTCAGCAGCCTTCACCACGCCTTCGAGGTCCTGACAAACGATCGTTTCCCCTTTCGCGGCAGCGTTTCGATAATCGTGTATCAGTGGGAGCCGAACTATCGATACGGCTGACGGGTTATTAATGATTGACAGGTGTATTCGACCCGTCCCTCTCTACCTTTCTCTGTCTACTCTCCACCTTCTGTCTATGAACTAACAGAGAAACGACTCGCAGAGATTGTACAGGTTATATCCGGAGTCGAGCGGGGCGGCGCATAATTCCGCGCTCGCGGCAGGCAATCATATCGCGGTTTAATAATTGGCAGAGAACCGACAATCGTCGTAATTTCGGGCTTCCGGTGCGGAAATTCTGACGTGTGACACGCGACGGATCGTCCTGGGAGGCACTTCATTCAATTAGCCACTCAGTTACTCGCATCACATCGCATTTACCCATCAACCACCCGCCCAGCCAACTCTCCGACGACCCTCTGAAATCGGCCATGCCATGCGTACAATCCACCTTCGCCCACGAACTCGTGATTTAGACTTTTCGGAGAGTGAGACAGTCGAGGATAGAGTTAGAGAGAAAGAGAGAGAGATAGTAGACGATGACGCCTTTCTACAGAAACGCGTGCTCTGACTAAGCATCACCACGCTGTCATTCGATAAAACGGCACTAGTACGCCTCTCCACCCACACCATCAACCACCCCCGATGTCACCGGGGATATTGCTCTACGAGCAAACGCCGTTCGCCGTATCTTCCTACAAGTTTGTTTCCGCTTCTGCCACCTGAATGAGGAAAACTTTCCTGACGGCTAAGAAATGGCAGTGACGATTATCCGCGAGACAGCCCCACAGTCGCTGAAATATTAAATTGTCTATCCTCCCGCTTTGGATCTTCCAGATGAAATCGTCCATCGGCGACGAGCGAATCCATGCTTTCTTGTTAACCGTTCGTTCAACCATTTTTTAACCCCTTGCCGTGTTATTTCCTTCGCCATCACTTCTTCTTTGTCCTTAACAGTTCACAGAGTACTTTCAAGGCTGTTTAGAAGGTAAATGAACATTAGATATATAAAGAATTACAAATGACCTACATTACTTTATTGAAGTAACAAGAACGGTTTCTTTCGGGATGGCCGGACGGTGATACGATAAGGGGATGAAAACAATTCGAGAAGATCCGGTCGAATCGAGTTTAAAGATCCGTCGGGTTCGCGTGCTTTAGTTTACTTAGTATATGCAGGAAGTGGAATGGGTTGGTCATGATCAGACGCGTCAGACGATTCCTACTCAATTGTCTCGTAAATAAAGAGTCACATGAAAAATTGTTGTTCTACACTTTCAACTTACTTGGTACCTGCGCGGTTTACGTTTCTCTTCATTCTTATTGATTTTGGGTAGAAGAAATATGTTAAATAATGAAAGAGTTTAGTACATGCAAGAAGTGGAATTGGTTAGTCATGATCAGACGTGTCAGACGATTCCTACTCAATTGTGTCGTAAATAAAGAGTCACATGAAAAATTATTGTTCTACATTTTTGACGTACTTGGTACCTGCAAGTTTTACATTTTTCATCGTTGTCAGTTGACTTTGGGTAAAAGAAATATGTGAAATAATGAAAGAGGAATTTAGTACACGCAAGAAGTGGAATGGATTGGTCAGGATCAGACGCATCACACGATTCCTACTGAATTGTCTCGTAAATAGTTATATGAAAAATTGTTGTTCTACACTTTCGACTTACTTGTCACCTGCGAGTTATACGTTTTTCTTCATTCTTATTGATTTTGAGTAGAAGAAATATATGAAATAATGAAAGAGGAGTCGGTTGAGGTAGTTGGTGACCATACCTGACCCAATAAAAACACATTATTATATTTTTGGGTAGAAGAAATATATGAAATAATGAAAGGAGTTTCGTATATGCAAGAAGTGGAATGAGTTGGCCATGATCAGACGCGTCAGTTTTCTCGTAAACAAAGAGTCATATGAAACAATGTTGTTCTACATTTTCGACTTACTTGGTACCAGCAAGTTTTACATTCTTCATCATTCTCGTTGATTTTGGGTAGAAGAAATATATAAAATAATGAAAGGAGTTTCATATATGCAAGAAGTGGAATGGGTTGGTCATCATCAGACGCGTCAGTTCTCTCGTAAACAAAGAGTCATATGAAGCAATGTTGTTCTACATTTCCGACTTACTTGGTACCAGCGAGTTTTACATTTTTCATCGTTCTCGTTGATTTTGGGTAGAAGAAATATATGAAATAATGAAAGAGGAGTCGGTTGAGTTAGTTGGTGACCATACCTGACCCAATAAAGGCGCATTATTAATATTAAGATGCCGACTGAAAGCAGAAGCCGACGCTGGCCGGACTATAGAAGTTCCTACGAATTCGCGGCTGGCTGGAAACTCGCCGAAGGGTCGAAACCACCAGCACAGTGGAATTACTCGACGGGTGCCTCCCACGGGGCCGAACTTGTCCGCGACAATTTCAAACTTATTTTAACATTCATATAAGCCCCGCGCCCTAGCCCGTGCAACACCGGTGAACCGTCGCCTAAGCATCCCTTTCCATGTGTAACCCGAGAACCGACTCGCGTAAGTTGCTCCTCCTATATGGGGAGGGCGTGCAGGCATAAGGGTAGCTCGGGATTTACATAAGATTATACGTAAGCCCTTCGTGCATCTCATAGAAAAGGGAGCAACGAGGCGGCGGCGAACGAAACGACACTCCGGGGTGCGTTTGTCTTCGGTCGATAATTAGGATCGACTGTGATTCGGCGATTCCTGATCCTCGAGCTAATTGAAATCACCACTCGCACCTTCAGCTTCGTTTATTTGCCCGAAACGAGATCTAACAGCTCTGTACAACCCCTACTTCGCGTTATGATGACCAATAGGCGAGCTGCTATCAAATTCAATGCCCTGAACAATTTTTAAACAAAATTTGCAGATTTGAGGATTTTTTCCGTTCTGACCGCATAACAAACTAAAAATTGTGTTCATTAACACGTTCCGTGCCGAGCCGTTTTTGCTCGACAATTAAACAAACTAATGTCCTTTGTTCTATACTACATTTTTTACAATAGCCTCAATCTTTTGGTGGAATATATAGTCTACAGTGTTAAACTTGTTATAAAATATATGCTTTTAGCGCACTAAATAAATATGTCAACCTGAGTGGATAGTTTAACGTGTACCATCGGTGGTTCGATAAAAATGTATTTCGGGATGATGTGTTTCGATAAGGTTGTAAAAAGTGTCTAAATAATTTTTTACAGATTCGTTCTTTCATCCAGTATGAGGGTTGATACTGTTTCCAAGACGTGTCTCGTAAATCTGAGCGTAGCCTCAATTTCCCGAACGGTTTGGGGCTCATTGTATATTTGAATGAGTTGGGGAAGATTTATTAATGTATACAGCATCCTTTTCCACGGTGTTGTTAAATCTCTCCACCGTTCCCCATTATGTGTTTCGTATTCATAGTCTGAGCGAAAATTGCTCCGAGAGCACGGCGAAGTTTATATGAGCCGTAAACTAAATTCAGCCTACATTCTCGGTGTTCATTTAAATATGGGAGAGCTTTCTCTCATTATCTTATCATTGACATCTTCTTGTTTCCTCAAACACAATAATTATTGCAACACCATTCCAATATCGTGTAGCAATCGCCTTTAAAATGGCTCCCAACGACATCGGACAGCGAAATGATTTTACCGATCGAGCAAGTACCGCTTAAAGATAATTGCACAATGCGAGATCCGTAGATATAAAAATTATACTAACATTGAAATTGCAACAAAATAACTATTCGAAAATTCAAAAAAATATTTCACTGAAAAGCATTTATCATTCGTGGAATATTACTCAGCGTAAGATCTCAATCTGTCGTCCACAGTTATCAATAAACAATAGGAAACAATCAAAATGTGTTCTGTCCTATTTAAATGTTGACATAATTTTGCTATCTGCCCTATTTACTTGCAGAATGAAATACCACGTGTAAATATGATTCTACAATACTCTGATAAACGATTAAACATTTAATAACCATACAGATACAAAAGGTCGAGGAGAATAAATACAAAATGAAATAACAAAAGCGCATAGTGTGAATTAATTGAATGAATTCGAATTAAGTATGTGCACCGTCAGTCAATAAAGCAGGATTCTACCTATTTCCAATTGGTTCTGCCACCTGTGTCGACGAGAGAAAGTCTGTAAATCAGTTCCGAAAACTGCCATACCAACATTACCGACAATCCAATTATAAATGTGCAAAAACAAAACAACTGACTAATATAAAATTGTAATATGGAAAAGGCCTCCGTTTCAAATTATTTGTCAAATGCATTTCCAAACGAAATATAAATTGTCAACAGTGTCTTATTTTAAACCTCGCACACTTTTACATTATGCTACGTAATCACTTTATAAAATTATTGCAAAATGATTCTCCTGTTCTCGCGTCCGCTCTATTGTCCAAATTTAGTACAACTAAAGCAATTAACAGAAAGGACCGAGAGAAATCCTGCGAACCGATTCCCGTGGCTGTCGTAAGTACACAGCACGACGTCGGGCATTGTTTTTAGTTTAGTAAAATGGTAAACGAAATTTATAACCTACCTGTTACTCCTACAAAGTTGATGAAACGTCAACAGTCGCCAAAAAATGACAGAAAAGAAACACAGTTAACGTTGCTTCAGTTCATTTAGACTTTAGACCATTAATTCTTTAATTTTATAATCCTCAACCCCTTGCCTTACAATATCGCGTCTGACACGTGATAAAGATTCTGAACACATTCCGATAAAAATGTATGTTAATAATTTCCTTTAAACCGAAATAAAATTCTATTTTGGTTTTGTACAGCTATTGGATAACATATAGGCATACAATTTATATCAATATTCTTCGTTTTTAGGAAATTACGATCTACAAAAAAAGTTCGAGTCACTGAAACCGTAAAATAAATCGCAAGGGGTTAAAATAGTCCTTGAAATCTTGAAATTAGTAATACTTTAATATGTATGATGAAATTACGTAGGTTTTATGCGGTTGCGGCTACCTAGATGGTACCGAAATTTCAGAAGCAATCTCGGCGACGATACATTTATACCAAAAAGACCTGAAACCGATGTTTTATGCGCCGGATGTAGAAATTTGCGACACAATGGATCATTACACGAAAGAAGTAGATAAAGATGCTGCACCTAGAAACGCGCTTGTCGAAGCTGCCAGGTTGGCTAGATCGGAGATCAAACCATTGCTCAAATGTGAGTCTTGCAGACACGGTGCACTTGTTATTCCTGGAGGCTTTGGTGCTGCTAAAACACTGTTAGTATGTGTACTGGTCAATTGCCCGCGAATCTTTATGCATTCATGGCATTTTCAAAATTTTAAAACATAAGAATTACACAGAAAATATTCTAGCCAATGAAAAACATTTCAATTTTGATTGAACGACTTATGCAAATAGGGACTGCATAAAGATCCGCACTCTACTGGTCGAAAGAACTTAATGACTAGGTCGCGGATTTATTTATGACAAAAATGAGTAATATTTATGACATCAACAGTGACTAATGTGTATGGTATTAATAAAATAACAAGATTTTTATTTATATTTTGTGCGATTTTGACTATAATATTGGAGTCAATAATATAATATAGGAGTCAACAAATGTATTCAATCAATTCCCATGAGAACACCTTTACAATCTCAATAATTGCCAAATAAACAATCTAAAATGAAACGTAAAATCATTAGAACAATTTTAGAATATCGATGAATTTCTTCTAGCTTATTGTATTTGTTAAAATCGGAATAAAATTTGTGCTCCCTGTTCCTTGTAATCGATGTAGACCATTTTTATTTGAGATCCTTGGCACTCCTTTGTCGAGTGTTTTTATATAATATGTATTTCATTCTTGCTTTATTTATTTAAGTCTTATTTTTTAATTACAAACAAATATAAGTTCCACAAATATAAATTACAACAAAGTTTGAGAGCTATATTTAATATAATTAGTAAACAAAATTGTTTAAAATAAGAAGCAGTCAGGGAACTGTCCTTTAAAGTAAATTTCAAACTAAACACTTAAAATAGTAGGGAGTTGTTGGCAACAAAATTGAAAAATAATTCGGAGTGCAAAGAATTCATTGGGGGTACGTTGAAATTCGAATTACTATATATTTAAGAGTTGTATTTTGTGTTATTTATATTTATATATTAGTGTAGCTACAAAGAGGAAAGAGAAAGGATCTATGGAAACAGGAATAGTCTAGGAAGTAGTCTGGAGAGTAATAGTCTAAAGAAAGAATTTCTCAAGCCTAACGGTGTAAAGGGTTAAAAACGATTGCGAAACTCCGATCTTAAACGCGAATAACCCAGAATTTTTATATGTTCGATATTTTTTCGAAGGAGCGATTTCGCGACAAAAGGCGCCGATTGTAAACTGCATCCTGAAGTAGAGAAAGTAATTGAAGATTTTTTTTGCGACGGGAAACCAATTGGAACGATCTGTATCGCAAGCGTTCTTGTCGCGAGAATGATACAAGGCGTTAAAATCACACTCGGCAAGAAATGTGAGTTGCTCGAATAATTCTGATCTTGCACACACATCCAAAAGTTGTTTGACAATTTTTTTTTAATTCCACATTGTGTGCTCCACTAACTTTTAATCAGCGCCGCCCGAGGAATGGCCCTATGCAGACGCCATTGAAAAAGCTACATCCATGGGAGCAAAAGTTGAAATGAAAGACGTCAGAGGAGTCACTAGAGATAAGAAGAACAATGTTCTCAGTACTCCAGCTTGGATGTACAAACGTGGAACTTACGAAGACGTTCACGCTGGCATTGGAAAGTTAATTGGCATGTTGAAGAAATGTATTCAATAAATTGTCTTTTACTACAGGATGACTAGACTGCGGATCATTATGTATTTATTCAGTCGATTTCGTAAAATCCAAGTTAATTGTGTATCAACGATGATCAACATTATATTTCGCATAAGGATCTGCAGTCTAATGGCGACACATCGTGAACGTTTATATCTGAGAATTTTAATACTGTGATATTTGCGTTATTTCGTAAGTGAAAAATGTAATGACTGCTGAAAATATAGAAATCATTGCCTAGTGTACTTAACAAATAATAGACTTACCTGCGTGCACAGTGTTACAGTAATGTCCCATTCTAAGTCATCGGTGTTGTGACATAGATCGGTACAGGACACTATTTTTTTGTGATTTCGTTGACTGCGCCGAACGCAGAAAAGGACAGCATGTAAACATGGACCGCGCGGCCGAAGGCGCAACAAAAAATAGCGTATCGGTGAGACAATACTAGTGCAATATTGAAACTTCTTTATTTTTTACTTATATTTAATGAAATTTTACCGATATATTTGTAACATTTTTCTGATTAAAATGACACCAAACAATATTCAATTTGATCCATGTTTACTGTACATGTAAAGCATATAATTTATAATTTTTCATATACATATAAGAAGAAAATTGAAAATAAAAAAAGTTAAAAGCACTTTCTTCTTCTCAACTTCTTCTAAAGTTACTCCATACCGTCAATTAAACCACTAAATACAGATGAAATTATATCGTGTTTAGTGTTACTTTAATCAGAAAAATCCACAAATAAGTTGGAGAAAGTCCCATAAAGAAATAATGAAAAATAAATAAATGTAGTTGGATTAGTAGTGGTTCACACCGATATACTGCCCGGCCATTGAAGTAACTCGAGGTTCTTGGCCCCTCGTGGGGTATGCTCCCCAGTGGAATGGGTAGGCGAAGTGACAGAGCGGTCTCCTCTGCCGGACTTAGAATAGGACATTACTGTGTTTCGAAATCGTAGGTAAAGATCGTTCATGTTTTCGAGGTTTATGGAAAAATAACTTTATTTCGATATTCAACTGTGTCCCTCGCAGTGGAGACACAATCTTCGAAGATGCTTTTGCTCGTAATCTCTACTTGAAACGCTTAAACTAACCAACAACAACTGTAACAACAATAGCCCAAGCTCTCAAACGAAGAAATATCTTTCTTTTCTCTGTAATCTGCTCGTTTTGTTCCAGAACGGTCCGAAGCGAAAAGGGAGAACACATTTATAGGACATTTGTGCAGAAATCTGAGAATATACGTATGTTTAATTTACATGAATAAAATGAACAGTGCTGCTAACGTCAAGCCGATGAACGAACGTTGACAAGTCTTCGTGAATTCGATAGAGGAATTAACATCGATCTTACACGTTTACAGCCTACCAACTAGAGGCGGGAATGAGGTCCACGAACGAATACATGCACATCGAATGAAGGTGGAACTGTTAGGCCGGTTCCGCTTTAGTTAAAACACTAAAGAAAACGCGAGGCAGAGCGATATCAATTTATTTACATCAGCACGCGAATCAACGCTCTGCAAAATTTTGCACCGGGCAATGGCGAATTATTGGGGGCCCCATCGACGCGAATTACGCTCTTACTCACATTTAACTATGTTACATTTTGTTATTAACACTAGAACTACGTCCAAAGAAAAGTATCAAATTTTTCAATTCATCATTATCGAAATTGTGCTTTTACTTCTTTGGATATGCATTATTTTATATTGTTATTTTTAGAAAACGGTATGAACGAGCTATACTTTTATTTTAGGTAGTTCCAGCGTTAACAAAATTCTTAACACTTCGACTACCGGAAGCTTATTGACCCACACGTGCTCCTCGAAAATAGTAACATGGAAATTAACACATTATTTCACATTTCAATGAAGTACGTACTGTTTTCAAGTATCTCGAAACAGAAAATGGTTGAATCTTCACCCTGAGGAACATCTGGGGGTTAATAGTCTCCTTAATTACTATGATCTGTCTAAAGGGAGTTAAATCATGTTCTTTTAAACGATAATCTCAGAAGAAGTTATTGGATACAACTATTTTTATCGTTTAAAATGATTTGTTCGATTACGAGTGGTATTTGACACTAAACGCGTTGCAACGCAATCCTCTTTGACCATTATTCAAATTACAAAGCTGGTTGCACTGAAAATTATTGAATATACACAATCTTATTTAATCTGGTATTGTTGCGAAAATTGCAAAATTTGAAGAATTTGATCTTATAATTTTTATAACATTTCCCGTTCAGTGTTGATTCTATGCTGTCAATCGTTGACTTTCGAAAAGCCGTTGGTCAACTTTGCGTAGATAAAGTGTTAATTTGGAAAATAGAAAATTTCCGGCGGGTCCCGCAAATTCGGCTCTGCATGGGGACAATTCACCAGTGTCTCCGGGGACGAGGTGCGCATCCTTTAACAGCGCACGCCGTGGAAACTCTCCGTATCGTCGCGCGCGAAACGACCACGTTAACGAGGGATCGCGTGCAGCAAGCGTGCGCAGCCTGCGAGACGGAGATTAACGTTAGTTTACACTTGTGAGTCACTTGTGTCTGGCCAAGACTCGCTCTAGCATAACGAGAGTGCACACGCGATGCATTCGGTCAATTTGAAATGTGTCCCTGAACATTGATTAACGAGTTTCTCATAATCTTCCGACATCGGGCCGGTGACGTTCGAATGCAATAATTAATCGATCGGTAACAACGATCGTGAGCTTTCCTCCGGCGATCGGGATTTTCGATCCGGAGCAACTGATCGTTCTGAATCTCCTTCGATCGATACCATTCAATTGCGATCTTATGTCTCATGTTACCAAAAATCATGAAATTCTCGCTGATGTTTACAGAGCCTCACTAACATCAATCTACTGTATCCTAGATTTTCGAGCTTCGAATCGATGTCTCTTTTTAGGAACACGGAAGTGCTGAACGTGTTTGGTACCGGTTCGATCAGCAGCATCTAACTTCAGCTTATACCTTCATTTCGATCGAGAATTCGAAGATACCACTCGAGTTATGCAGCTTTTATTGGTTGAGTGAAATTGAAGGCTGTTTAATTGGCTGCCATATGAAAAATAATAGCGTACCTTTGAAAATGTGTCCTGAATAATTGATACAGGATAGCCTCACTAAGATCTGTACAATTATAAAAGGATGGTCAAGGAATTCCTCATTTTTCTGTGATATCCTTATCCACATTTTACAAGAGGATAAATTTCATCTAGCAGGATATAACAACGAAAATTGTTTCCAAGATAAATGCTGATAGCACGAACGTCAAATAAAATTCTAATCAGAATCTGATTAACATCAAACAATTCCATCTTCCTTCCATTCCAAGACGCAGTTCGCTGAGAGAGTACCAAACACATCAGCAACTCTGAAACACCAGAAGATCCAGAACGATCGTGTCTCTCGATCGAGCCCAGTCCGAAGGCTTTTCAACGATCATGATCCCAGACAGGTGTTCCGCGAAGCTTGAACGTCTCCTTCGCCGTAGCCCCGTTCAGCAGAAGCTTCTCCGATAATAGGACACGACGACACTTCGCAGACTTAGATTCTGATCTTGTGGCCAGATTCCGCGTGTGGGAGAAATCCCGAGGTCCGCGTCCACACTACCACGCAACAGTTCCTGAGGACGTTCAGCTAAGCGCCAGCAAAGGCTCCACGCTCATGCGAGACCTCCTGGCCTTGTCTTCCTCGTACTGTTTCATCTTCGTCAGTTTCCTCTTGCTTTTGCTCAGCTTTTTCCTGGGCACCTCTGTCGTGGTTGTCGCTTCAGCATTCGTCTGGGCTTCTTCCTCCAACATCTTCAGCGTCTCGATGATGTTCCTGGGCTCCGAGATGCGACCAGTCGCGCTGCCATTCTTGTTAGCATACACCACCGACAAATGAGAGAAGCTGGACTTTGGTGGAGCAGTAATGTCAGCAAAGTCCCTGAAGTTCGCGAAGAAATCTCCACCCCTAATCGGCTGCGGTTTTGGGTTCCTATAGTAATTCGCTCTGCCGCGATAGTAAGGATTGTAACCGGAATCATCGGCGGGGTACTCGTCGTTTTCTTTCTCCTCGGGATAGTACGTGCCTCCTCGGATGACACCGAAGTTCCCCGAACCTAAAAGTGGATGTTGAACGTCCTTCGTTGTCGTTGCTGCCGTCTGGTACCCGCTGCGATCGCGCTGGAAATAGCCTAAGAACCTGTTAGGTCTGTAGCGTTGCTCGTTGAAGGAGAGCCTGTGATTCGCGAATAATTCCGCGAACGAGGGAAAGAAGTTTTGGCTCTCCGTTTCCAGGCTTTTGTTCTCCAAGTTGGATTCATCCGTTCGTCCAGCGTTCGCTGTGTTCTCTGCGTTCTGATCGGAAAGGCTCTTCGCTGTGCTGGCCACTGCGGGTTTCTCCTTGTTCTCGATCGCCTCCGCAGGTGCATCGTCGGGTGCTTTCTCCTGACTTTCTATCTGTTCCCTTTTCTTTTCTTCGTCTTCGTCCCCGTGGTCCGTCGCGTCTGCCTCCATGTAAATGTCCGAGTCGTCGCCGTCGTCGTACTCCTCGACGTTCGATGCGGACGCCATTGAGTCCTGGAACAGACGACCAGCAAGCATTAGAAAAATTAGTTAGTAAGCTTTTTGCAAATCTCTCATAGTTTTCATCCATTTTTGTATAACTCTAATTGCACCCGTCGCGTTTCATTCCTAATCTCATATTTTTAAGAAATACATAAAATTATAATACAATAAAAATATAATGATAATTAACTTGAAAGATAGGAAAGTCTAGAACCCAATGTGAAATCCTTACATAATTGTAAATCCTGCAAAGTCCGACTATGAATAGACCCAAACGAAACCGTCTGCGGTTATCGGAGGCATCAGGATTGCGAAGGTTAAACAATAGTGAGCTTTCTAGACCGGTGAGATTACTCTTCATTTTGTAACTACGGGGCCAGCGCAATTTTTTCGTTATTTCAACGTTACCGTTTCTGTTTCGCCACTGACTTTCTCGGGCCTCTTGATGGTCACAATTTTGAAACGGTTTGTAAGATGTAAATCCTTTAGTTGGGTCATTTCGAAATGGAGTCTGCGACATACTTCCTTGTTTCAAGTGCCCAGTCTCTACCAGAAAGTACTTCGCATTATTTAACCCTCATATGTTCCCCAATAACAGTCGCATAAAAGACCATTGAATAATAATCCAACTATTCTCGTTGTACACAATGAATCGGCCAAATATTTTGTTCACTACTTCACGTTTCAAAGAACTGTATCTGAAATAGAAGCTACTGGAGATAGACTCACATTTAGCCCTGAAACTAATCCAGTCAGAATTTTATGAATTTTTCGTTATAGAAAAACCCGACCAGTGAGCTTACATAAAAAGTTAATGTGTACATATATTTTTTTCAATAGTTCTGTGGACCTCTAAATAAAATAGCAAAATTCTGAAGATAAAATCTAGCAATAAAAGAGTCCCAGGGACAAGTTTCGCGTATCTAGGTGTTCGTAATTTTCCAACTATCCTGACCGAGTAGCACCGGGACCGTTCATTGTTCTGCGGGCTTGTTAAACGACGAGCAAAAGGTGGAATAATGTGCGTGGAAGTTCCTTTCGCGACGCTCATTGACTGATCGCATAAAAGGCTAGGGGGTCTATCTAGTAGGACAACTTCACCGTGTCCTCGCCTTGACATTTAAGACATCTTCGTGTCGACGACCGGCTGCGAAACTCGTTATATGGCTTGTATCATGCATATATGACGTGTGCAAGAGAGGCTGCGCCTGTACGTATATCTATGCGCGGTGCAGTATTACGCGTGCACCGTTATCTGCTTCAGGAACGCGCACGTGCAGACGAGTGCAACACTCGCACGTCAATGTTAATACAGCGGATAATCGGTGGGATCAGTTGCGACACGCCGGCAAACACGCCTAGCATTGTTACAAATATGTCGGGTCAACGCGGCGCGCGAGCCAAACCACTATAATTCACCGCAAACTATATTGTTTCGCCCGTTGACTATTTGGTTCGGACGGTCATTTGCTCCACTTCAACGCTTCAACCCATATTCTACGCGCCAATCAGGTCATTTAGGGTATTAGGTGTATTAGGTTGTTACATACAATTTCATTTTGTATTATTACATGGAAGAAGATTTTTGATAGACAAACATTTGAAATAAACTTCAATCAAAAATAAAATGAGACACCTAAATAAAAAGCTGAAGACGGGACTTTAAAGATCAGCTGTGTACCTCAAAATGATATATAATACATAATAAGCCTGGAGACTTTCATAATATTATATGTATTCCTTGATCAAAACGCTTCATAACTCTTCATTTGCATTCTAAAGTATTTCATTTAGTATTATTATTTGAAAAACGATTTTTAATAAACACAAATTTGAAACAAACTTCACTCAAAAATAGAATTAGACACCTAAATAAAAACTGAAGATGGGACTTTAAAGATCAGTTGTGTACCTTAAAATGATATAATAGTAAGCCTGGAGACTTTCATAGTATGTATTCTTTGATCAAAACGCTTCATAACATTTGCATTCTAAAGTATTTCATTTGCAACGTCGTAATACTATTCTGTTCAGAGTGTTGGTAGAATGATTTTATTACTCCCGTATCAGCAATGTTGCGACGATCTGTATAGACGAGAAATATTGATTATAGTCTTATCTATAAACAGGTTACGTTCCATGAGCCTGAGATAAGCTGTTCGCTTATGGCAGTCTTCAGTACGCTCACGTTTCTTTCTGGTCGACCAAAGAACATACGTCAATGGTGACCAAGATTGAAAGATGGAACAAAGAATAATGTAGAATATTTCGAGGATTCAGAGATGTATGCTTTTCCTTGGAAATAAATATGCAGGACGGTCCCCTCGATGAAATTTGTATTGCAAATTACGAGCTGCAAATTGTAAGTGGGACAGTACACCTCGCAATCAAACGTACACGTGCTGTTGCGTATTCATTTGGTTCTTTGATCCTATAATCATTTGTACTGGCACATTTTTCAACCCACCCAAGAGTAACGATAGATTTGTATTGAGCATTCGATTATTGCTTATTTACTGGGAGGTAGAGTATGCAGAGCTGTACAATTGTATGGTAATTTCGACATTGCACACATGTATAATAGTAGGTTGCGATAAGGCTTTGTTGTTTGCAATGGTAAGTGCAAATCAGATTACATATAAATGTTTTTCTATACCATAAATAATCTTGAACTCCTAACTTTGATCGTGGCGATTGTAGGCTGAACTAGGTATACAAGGAACAAAAGTTAAATATATAAATTCATTTCATCTCTTAATAATCTTAATGAACTGAAAATAATTCTAAACTGAAAGTAATCCTAAACCGAAAGCCATTGTACTGTGATTCTTTATACACAATAAAAATGTTCTGCATCAATTATTGAGAAACAATGTCTTGCCAGTTTTATTCCAGCGTGGTGACACCTTTCTGTGCAAAAATATTCACTAAACGTGAATAATGGCAGAACGTTGTTAAAAGCTTATTTGACGGAGCAAACTTCGCTCTAACCAACTTATTAAAACCAACAAGAATTAAATAAAAATAATACAACAATATTGTCAGTATTAATATTACTGGATATACAACAATTTTTGTCATTTTCGCAATCCGGGTTTACATTGCACACGGATCGCGGATTTTTCCCACATTGTCAATACAGATTCGTTTTTGTAACAAAGCGGGGACGTCAGCATCGATTTATGATTAGAAACTGGGAATTTATGTTCTATCGTATTCTGTTACGTGTGACGATGCTACAGGGAAGAACGTAGGTAGCATACGGATGTAGAAACGGTTATAAATCAATGAGACGCATAACATTTTCCGGCAAACGGACGTCGGATTAATGTATTCGTGTGTTCTTTCGCGAATGACCTATGAGAGAGTGTTACCAGGAGATTTGTAGACAACGAACGTCTCGTGCTCTGCTAAATGAACGTGATGGATGAGTCGTTACACCGTGTAATAAGAGACGTGCACGATCTTGTTTCAACGATTCTGACCGTGATCACGATAGCGGAAAATGTCGCCCGTAAATTATTCGCGCATCTTCCACCGCCGATTTCAATTACTGCGTTTTCACTGCACACCGGCGAATTTCTTGAGCCAATTATGGCGTAGAAACCGTGCAATGGCGGATCAGTCAGCCTGCGTGATCGGAATCTGTAATTTACGAGCAAAAATTCTACGTTAATGAATTATTCCGATTTTTAGAGAATGTTTAATCTGTTTTACTCCTTGGCTTTTTCAGTACAATATGAATAATAGCGTGGGTAAATGTGAAACATTGTTAGTTGTCGAAATAAAATGTGTTCATCTAGTTCTTGTGAAGTAATCCACAGTGTACTTATTGTTCATGTTCTTCTTGCAAGTCCAAGAAACAGACAATAAACGTGTTCCATTAGAATTAATTCATAGAAGTGAAGTTTTTGTTTGAATCTCTAAAATTGTGGTAAGACTTTTCATCTGATATCAATCATTCTGTAAGAATTAAACTGTTAGATGAATTTTAACTCAGTAAATGTTTCTAATAAATCATGATGACTTGAATTCGAATCTGAGAAAAACATTGGGAGAAATATCTAATTTTTTTGTAATTTTTCAATGTATGATCAGTTATCTTTGATGGTTGGATTAAATGATTTTGTAAGAATTAAACTGTTAGATGAATTTTAACTCGGTAAATGTTTCTAATAAATCATAGTGAGTTGAATTCGAATCTGAAATGTTTTTCTAATTCTTTTACATTTATTCGAGAAAATCACTTTTTAAAAAAGGTATGATCGGTCATGTTTGATGACTGGATTAAACGAACAAAGTACAGGGAAAGAGAAAAAATGTTTAAACATTTTCTTCTATTCCGAAACAGAGAGCCGCAATTTGGGGTCTGACATAACGGAACAATTTGCTTGATCAGCTCGTAAAATGCCCCGAGGACTCCGGCAGTTTTTCCCCGCGCGATTTTTCGCCTAAACATCGTCGAAAGGCGGTGAAGTAACAAGTGAAGGGGTCGTTCGCTCGAACGAGATCAAAATCACGACAAATCTCCCGGCATCCTTCGCAGCGAACGTAATGCAGGACACAAGAAGATGGATCATGGCACCGGCAAGATCGCAAAAGGAAAGAAAAGGAGTTGTTATTAGCGCGCGATTACAGAACGCAAATTAATCTTGCCGGCCTGGTCTCGCGCAAGCCGTAGAACGCGCCGATGATTATTATATTAACTCAACATTTGTATGCAGGGAATCCAATTAGCTGCAACGTACTGTTCTCTCCCCCTACCGCCGTATAAATTATATCTGTATTAAGGGCAATCAGTCTACCAACCTGCGGGATATAGAGTACCAAGATACTGCGGCGAATATACTGAAACGATGATGCTTCGTGAAACACGCTCAGGCTGCTTTATTACAAACGATAGGACGCGAAAGTATCGAGTGAATCCTCGGGCGAAGTGTGCTCAGACGTTTCGAATTATCGTGGGATATCGACCTATTCTATAATACATTAGTTTCTGGCACGCATCGAAACTATCGTCGTACCGTAACAATGATTGATAGCCTGCTAATCAATTTTTCCGACTACAAAAACGCGCGAATCTGTTGCGAGAATTAAATTAGTGCCATACGTATCACAATCCTATTTTATAGCATTGCCCCTGGCAGGCAATGTTCGATCGATCGAGTCAAGTGTTGGTCATTGTAACCATCCAAAACAAACACAATGCTAAAATTTGTCACATATTAGGTTGGCAACTAAATTCGCGACCTTTTGTTTCGTGATTCTTTTATTGTATCATTATAACCTCATTCAGTGACAATTCCTTTTGAATTGTATATCATTGGAAAGCTCTGAATTTTGCGATTAATTTGATATAAAATACTCGTGCTTAACAAATATATATAAATAACTTTGTTTGAGAAAATGTGTAAGTAACGAACTTAGTTGCCAATCTAATTAGTCTAGTGTATACATAGAATATTAACCCTCTGCACTTGGAACTATTTCAACTGGAAAATTAAACATTTCTTCCGATCTAGAATATTTCCATTCCCTATGATTTTTTTCATTTTATGGACATGAAATTGGTATAATACCTCATACAATACCTAAATGTTTAGTAATTGATTAGATACTGATATATTTAATAATGTAAACAATATTTTAGATAATGGTACAGCAATTTTTAGTAGTGCCTCAGAGGGGACAACCAAGTGCAAAGGGTTAACATAAAAATGAATATGTTTATATTTTTGTAATATGCGCGAATGGGACGCTGATCTAAGAAAAGGTTTAATCATCCCTAATCTACCCCGTATCGGATGGCTCAACATTCAACATGTTTACACTTTACACTGCTCGGTGACCGAGGCAGCTCAAGCTTCTTGGCCCCTCGCGGGAGTCCAAGAAAATCACCGACATAATTTTCACCAACAATATTTCATCAACTCCAGATTTGACCGACAATAATTTTGGCCAACAACGTCTTTAACCGTCGACGAAATTAACCAACAATGATGTTAGTCGACGACAGTATTATGCGATAGCAACATCGTTTCTAAAAATGGTGCTGACGTTTTTTTCTTTAACTATTCTGCACTGACACTTTTACTTTTGTATAAAAATATAATTGTTACACTACAAGAAATTAGATGCAGGCGGTGTCCTTACCTGTCAAAAATATCGAAAAATGCTCAACTTTAAGCAACCATAAATCCTGAACCATTGATCCTAGAGGATTGAAACTTTGACTGAAGCCGCGCTGGGTACAAATCTACTGAATCACATACCAAATGCATCACAATTTATTGGAAAAAGGCAGAAATTGTGAGTCCGTCAAGGTAAACAGCAGCCATTATTGAAATTGTAAAGGTGTTTTTATGGGAATTTATTGAATATATTTTCTGACTCCAGTATATATTGTAAAAATCGCACAAAATATAAATAAAATTAATCTTGTTATTTTTGTAATACTATACACATCAGTCACTTTGACGGTCGGTAGGTTTAGTGTTAATATCAGATAAGATGTCGTCGACTAAAGTCGTTGTCGGTCAAATCAGGAGTCGGTAAAATACTGTCGGTGAAAACTGTGTCGGTGATTTTCATCGGACCCCATGCGGGATATATCCCGCAGTGGAGGTGATATTTCTCGTAGAACCTACGGTTTCCGTTTTCTTAGATCAAGGCTCTCTTTTCTGTAATACAAAAAATATATAGAAAAAAACCTTTTAAAAACCACGCTTATATTAAAATGCACTAAAAAGGAGAAAATAATTTTTATAGACATTAGTGACTATAAATAAAAGCGTGGAGCGCTAAACAATGTTGACGTAATCTTCGTTGGCGCTCCATGCTTTAATTTATAATCACTAATGTCTATAAAAATTATTTTCTGCTTTTTATCCTTTTCTCCTTTAATATAAGCGTGGTTTTTAAAAGGTTCTTTTTATATATTTTTTGTTTTCTACTTTTTAGTCTTTACATATCTTGTAATCGATTTTAATTACCATTTCAACCAAGATCTTTTGTAAAAGGGAAAATATTGTGTCATGATTAGATAATTTATTATCCCGTTTTTATAGCCTAAATAAATTAATATCCTGTTAAATTTGATGTAAGAAAGGAGATGCAAGACTTGTATGACATGATCTACTGAATTATTAGTGATCTATTATATTATGCAAAAGAATGAGGGGATGACTCCGAGAGACGACGTCTCTTGATGAAGTCCGGAATGGGACTGAGCTCCTTCGGTGCGAAGTGGGTCAGTGGAGTGGGGATGAGTCGGAGTGGGAACGCGTAATGAAGTAGGTAGCGCTGGTGCGCGGAGTGGGGATCGCTGAACGCGATGACTCACTACCGTGCGTCGCGCGGCAAGGTGTGACGGTTAATATTTAAATATTCTTTTTCTCCTAAACGCAGTTTCTAAAAAAATTCTTTTTTAATATTGCACTGTCATCCAGTTCTGAGCTATGTTTAAAGTTTCAAGTCTCTAGCTCATCGGGAAGTGGTTTAAAATTCGATTACAAGATTTGACGCATACGACAACAACAACAACTCAACAAGCTAATATAAGCGTGGTAATAAAAAGATTCTCAATCAACTACGGCGGCTATCGTTTCAACTAGGATAATCAAGATTTGTTATTATTATTTCATTTGCATAATTCTGTAGTATACCTGCAAGTAGGAATATTAACGAAGTTAAAGAACATGTTTCCCACGCTATTTAATCATCCCCATTCGTTCAGAACATTTTTTGGTGTTATTTGTTTCCTTTGTGTTACAAAATTATTGAAAGAATGAAACCGTAAAAAGTGGATATAAAAATGATGATAGGATCTTGAAGTATTTCTAGGGAACGTACGAGATTTAATAGTTGAATAGAAGTTTATAATGGCGTTCGATATTATTAATCATGCCTTTAAATTATAACGTGCACAAAATCAAGATTTTCTTGACGTTTCACGCGGACGTGTCCAGTCGCTCGTGCAGAACTCGCATAACGATGCTTGTTGATCTCTTAGTTTTATCGTGCTTAATGATAATTACTTTTGTGATGGTTTCGAACATTACGTCGCGGGTTACCTCATCATTTTCTGAAAGGATTTATATTCAATATCAATGTTCCTTTCTGCACTATGAGACGTAGTTCTACTCTTACTTTACTTTGACAGGAAACCATTACGCCGGAATAACCTAAACCGTGTCGACCGCGTTACATAAAGAGTTAATGAGCACGTTTTTAATAGATGTCGTTATCTTCTTTCATAATGAACGTCTCCTTAAATAAGACGAAAGAAAAAGGTCGATGCACCGAGCAGAAGCGACGGCGAAATCGCAGTGCGTCACGAAACTAGTGCAACAACCAAAGGCGTTAGATGCAAAATCCAATTTTTACAGTCACCGGTCATAAAGCTAGAGCAAAATAAAATTTTGTATTCCATATTAATATGGAATCGAGTATATTAAAATCTTTTTGAGAATTTTTAAATAACTGTATAAAAAGATCCGCAACGTATTTATGGCTTTATATAAAATAATAATCTTAAGAGAAGTTGTAAACTCGATTTGTTGTTTTGCTAATGGAATTGCTATCATTATCGAGCAATAGATTAAAAAACTCAAACCAACAGTGCTAATTGCAACGATAGTTGAAAGGCAATGGAAGGATCTGCATTCAGATAAAAATGACTTTTATGACTGCAAAGTAATAAACGGTTCTTCTACAATATATCACCGGCGTAATAACGATCATAACAATGGCGTACTTTGTAATAATTTCTGTTATCGATGTAGTATCGAGGAGAATGTAAACACATTTTATAATTTCGCCTGCAGAGAATAATAATATAGTACTCGGTTCCTCGATATAAATCAAGTGCTGGATATTCTCGTTGCAACGATAGACATTTAGGATCAGCACGCCATCATTCATTCGCTTTTGTTCATTTTCTTCTCCTTACCTCGTGTTCAACAGCGTCCGCTGGTACTGGTGCACCATCTGGAACAACAAAGGAATCTTTTGTTAGAAGAGGAATGTTTATGGAACTAGAATTTTAACTAGAAATAATCCATTCATGGTATTTTCATTTAATTTGTACCACGAGGGATCTATTATTATATCTAGTCCCCTTATTATAGCCTTTATTAAGTTCTGCAATATAATGGAAATTTTCAGAAAGATCTGCTATCTACATACCTACGACTTGATTTGCTATTTAAAGTCTATTATACTAATTTATTATAATTTATTTGATTTGCGCATTATTCGCAGGACGCAATTCAGATAACTAGCCTTGATCATGCGAAGCATCGGCACAATTGCTCACGCATTATCATCGTATGCAGTACTATAAATTGATCGCGTATTACTTCATCGTGCACCTGACACGATATGACGCATCGCAAATAAAAAAAAACCGTGGGAAGAGATAATAGAACGATCAGTTATAAATATTAAACATCTGTTAACTGAGAAAATCATATTCAACATAACGTCGTATAATTCAACCTTTTAATATAAGTTTTATTGCAGAACTTGTTACAACATCATACAATTCAATTATATTCCCGTGTTACCGTAACTTTTAGAACCACTTACATGGATTAACGATTCTACTTTAAAATTATCCCTGTTTTATATGGTGCTTGCGAATTGCGAATGTACATTTAGAAACATTGCAAGTAATATTCGCCACGTGGACAAGAAATTATGATTTTTATGCTCTAATTGTTTCATCACTCGCTTATCAAGAACAGTTGAGAAATAATTGATTTGCTAAACCAGCCAAAGCAAGGTAAGGTCTAATAACACATACAGTGGCCGGAATTAATATTCGGACGCTCTAAAAAGACGATAACTTTTTTAATATTGTACTATACGATTTGAACCTTTTTGGGAAGCTAGAGCAATTAGTTTACTACAGGATATGAAAAGAAATTTTTTCAAAAATTGCAATAGATCGGAATTGTAGAGAAAATACTAAAAGTTGCATTTTACAATTTTTTTATGTGGGCCTATATTGAAAATTTAAAAAATACGTTTTGTAGTAGATCTGTGTGAATTAAACGTATTCTAAAAATTTCGTCAAAATCGTTGTTGCAATGAACTACAAACGTGGTTTAAAGATGGTAAAAATTGCAGATTTTCACAATTCTCGATCTCTAACTGCAATAAATCTAAGGATTCTTACATCTTTCAATGCCTGTCGTTTTTTCGCACCAACCTATGTCGATAAAATTTTCGCAATGCATATAATTGACACAGATCTACAAAACGTATTTTTTAAATTTTCGATATAGGCCCACATAAAAAAATTGTAAAATGCAACTTTTAGTATTTTCTCTACAATTCCGATCTATTGCAATTTTTGAAAAAATTTCTTTTCACATCCTGTAGTAAACTAATTGCTCTAGCTTCCCAAAAAAGTTCAAATCCTATAGTACAATATTATAAAAGTTATCGTCTTTTTTAGAGCGTCCGAATATTAATTCCGGCGACTGTAAATAGTAAGATGGACATCGACAAATGAATTTCATAAATAGATATTTAATGGATATTTAATAAATTTGGGATAAAGAATAACAAAGGATAAAAAGTAAACAAACAGATTTAATTTTATTCATATAAAAATTCTTTTCAAAAATCTGAAGCTAGAGTCTCTGAAACATCACATTACCTTGCGAAGGTTACCATACGATCAGAAATTTGAAGGGAATATCGAATTAAAATTTTCTTGTAAAGTCAATATTTATCGCCTGATTGCACCGAACCTCCGGAGACAGTGCATTAATTAAAGCAATCCATCCGCTTATGAAGCCAGTGTAGTTCCCTATCGCGACTGTCAGAGGAGAAAGTCAATTACCGCGATGACGGGCCACGAACGTTTAGCGGCGACATCTCCGCAGATCTTTGAAGAACATGTTTCAAAGTTAAAGCGTTCGTACGGGTCGTTCCCTTGGCACCGACTGTCAAGTGTAGTTTGAGAGACAAGGTATTCGGTCGAGATCGCCTCTCGCATTTCCTCCTCGCGAATCGCTTTTTTACAGCGAGAATTCGCGAGCGTTGAAATTCAAGGCAAATTAACCTCGCCTCACAGTCGATCGTTGAAACTTTTACGTAATGGAAGAAAGTACATGCAGATAAGAACGGATAAGCACGAGTGGACAAAGGATTATCCGAAAATGAATAAGCAGTTCTCATCGACTTAATTATTCAATATTATATAATATGGACCATCATAGAACGATAAATATTCAATATTATAGGATATGGACCATCATAGAACGATAATTAATCTATATTATAGAATATGGACCATCATAGAACGATAATTATTGAATATTATAGAATATGGACCATGATAGAACGATAATTATTCAAGATTATTGAATATGGACCAACATAGAACGATAATTATTCAATATTATAAAATATGGATCATCATAGAACGATAAATATTCAATATTATATAATATGGACCATCATTGAACGATAATTATTCAATATTATTGCAATATTGTTGAACATCGAATGTTGAGTATTACTTCTTCGATTCACTTTTGGAAGTTGCGGAAAACGTGTTCAGAAAAGACCACTTTACACAATCTTTGATTCACTGTTGGTCACTTGCGGAATTTATTATATCATTATTAGACCGCGGATCTTTATGCATTTATAGGAAAATTGAGTAGATGAAATTCAAAACTGTTTTAAAATCGTAAATAACGTTCAATTTAGTTTCTATTTCTTGCAATCGATGCAGACAATTCTTATTTTGCATAAAGATCCGCAGTCTAATCATTATCATGTTATTCTCAGAAGATATTTTATTAGGACTGTGTAGTCCTTCGAGCAACTTATTTATCAATTCCTAAAAATTTTTTAAAAATTCACTAAAACGATACTGTCCCAAAATATTACTGTCTTGAAAGGAATGATTCCTGAGATCATTCGAAGTAACTTCTTCCTTTGCGAAAATGTTCTTCTGTTGGGGGAGTTATTAACGAAAAACACGGACCAATCGGAGCGCGGCTACTGCGGCCGGATTTCGGCTCGGCCAATACCAACGCCACGCTCAACGGGGTCTGCACTCCTATTGGTCCGTGTTTTTCTTTAATAACTCCTTAACCCCTTGCCGTATCTTTTCTTTTACAGTTACAATAATTAGAACGTCTTTATGCACAAAAATGTCGTAGAAGGGAAAAGAAAATGTATATTTTTTGTATGGCTATATTTATTTTAATGCTGATTACAGACGAATCAAATTTTATTTCATCAAAAATGACACGCGTAACATTCATATTTGTTAGACTTTGTTAAAAACCTTCGTCACGAGTCTCGTTCGTCAAAGTACGACAAGGGGTTAATAGAACCGCAAAGAACGGAGAACATTTTTCGCAAAGGAAAAAATTACTTCAAATGATTTGAGGAATCACCCCTTTCAAGAAAGTAAGATATGTTTGGACAGTATCGCTCTAGTGAATTTTTCAAAAAATTTTAAATAACACATGGCGATCAAAGATTTTTCCACAGCATGTGTATCAGTGGTCATCACTTTCTAAAGATGCGTTACAGCTGTTACAAGCACCGTCCGCGCAACAGAACAATCAGCGATGTCGAAAGCTATGTCTACCATCGCATACTTGAGTAATAAGGTACGCGGTGACGCGTTACCGCTTCGACCATACACAACCATGCTTCTTCCACTCGGCGACAGTAGTCGTCGTCGTTCAATGATACCTTCCGAAGTCAACAACAATGAGGATCATCCTAATGGAAACGCGCGCCGCGCTCTCAACATTGTTTACGCCATTGTTCTTACAGCCAACCGGAGATGAGGTTTTATTATTGTCTCCGTCCTCGGTTTACGGTAAAAATCCGGCGCTCAGCATGCAATTATAATGACTTAATAAGACGCGCACTTACCGGCGCGGAAAGTTGCGTGTCGCCCCCGGGATCATTGTTCGTTTATTCTCATGATGATTGATTAAGCCTTAACAATCCAAGAGGATCTTTCTTGGGAGCATTGTGTTGAATCTTTTAAAATTCTCGAAGCTGTGATTTTTCTCTTCTTTCGGGAATTTTTGCCGATTTAAAACGAGATAATGACGCCATCGCTTTGAAATTTTGAACACGGGGCTTGGGAACATGTAGTTTCAATATAAACGTCGATTAGTTGCTTTCGATTATTTTTTGTAGTTTGTTAAGAGGTTGAAATCAGAATTATTGATGATAATAAGATGCACAGTACTATCATCAGGAATTTTTTAAAAGAAACTATAAATTTAATACTTAGCATTCGAGATTCGCCACTAAAAATTGCTATACCATTATTCAAATTATTGGTTACATTATTAAATATGTTTGTATTTAAACAATAGACTGCGTATGTTCATGCACGTAAAATGTGGAGAAAGCATATGCAAATATGCACATAAAATATGTAAATAGTGCATAAAAAATATGCAAATATACACGAAAAATATGATCAGAACTAATACAAAGAGATATTTAGCAGTTTTAATTAACAATTTATTTATACGGAAACATCATAATTTGCGTTACAATAAGTTGCTAGTAATTTTTCCATGTTTGTAACGTAGTTGTTGCGTTTGTCAATTAATATTGACTTACAGTGGGTGTACAAAGTGTTTGTACACTTTTTAAAATAGAATAACCTTTTTATAATTGTACCAAACGACTTGATTTTTTATAATCAATTAGAAGTATTGGTTTACGAAATGATATGCAAAAAAGATTTTCCAAAAATTCTAGGAAGAAATGTTTAATATTCGAGTTGAAATAGCTCCGACTGTAAAGGGTTTTAATATAAAATATTCAAAGTTTCGAATGAAATGGGAACGTAACCTCGTGTGCCGGATGCGGGCTCAGAAAAAGCAGCTTTCCACTGAACACGCTAACTGGAAGCGTATTAATTAAACAGGCGACAAGAGTATTATCCCTGGATGGTGATTTTAAACGATCGACCGTGGTTCGCCGTTCACCAGTTAATAAAATACTGCCGAAGTATCGTTCACAAGAAGGTCTCACAAACATCTCGTTAAAGCCGCCGCGCCGTTGCAATGTGGGAGATACCCACGTGAATGCCTGCGGTTTCCACAGAATTTTTCGAAAAGATCTGAAAGTAGGAAGCGCCTAATCCACGATTTCAATCGTCCACGCACAAATTTTCCCCCTCGCCTCCCGGTGGGTACGTAATATCAGTCCTTTCTCGTTGCAACCCAGGGCGAAAAAAGGAACGAGAGAGTTTCGTATTTCGAACGATGGTAATCACTTCCTCGTCGGTGTGCAGAAACGCTCATAAGAATCCGGTTTGATTTGCGATTTGATTATGTCGTTCGCGGGCCCATTACAATTTCAAAGCAGCTGCCAATTGGAAACGACACGGTTTGTCTTTGTGATGTACCGCGAACCTACAAGCCTTTTTTCCGATTACATTCTGTCACGAAGTTGAACAAATTTCTACACGAC
Organism: Lasioglossum marginatum; assembly: GCA_028455795.1. NCBI lineage: Eukaryota > Metazoa > Arthropoda > Insecta > Hymenoptera > Halictidae > Lasioglossum > Lasioglossum marginatum. The sequence continues at coordinate 5,433,010 of CM052266.1, read as the reverse complement.
TGTGTCTTTACTACTTGTACTCTCTCTCTCGCGCGGTACCTGTACTCGTGTATCTGTATTTCTGTCGATTTTTAATTCTTTTGCAATTTGTCAAGGAGTCGGTCTAGTATAATAACACCCGGTCAACTTTGAAAACTTATTTCAATGTTAGAATTAGGAATTCGATAGAATTAGGAAGGTCATTTTTATAGGTTTGTTATTCTATCTATCACGAGTATACATATACAATTTTTTAAATTTTCAATCATGTTTTTATCGAGTCATTGTACAATGGCCTAGGTACAATGACTGAGAGATTAATCGATTTGTATGACCAATAATAATACAAACAAATTCTATGATTAATTTTGTGTAATACAAAAAAGTCTATACCCTCCTTTAGTACATACGTATAACAACAAGCAGAAAACATTGAGTCGTCATTTGTAAAATTGAAACTGAAGAAAAATTCTAAAGATGGTTCAATTTTCTTACTATGATACAAAAATAATTTTTAGTGAATTTTTTGTTGATATCTTCCTTATCCAAATATTTTCATTATCGAAAATTCCGTAAGTACAAACAACCGGAATATTTTGCATATTTCAGGATCCGGGTGCAGAATGGCCGCAACAGTGGCGCAACAAATTGACACCATAAGAATCAGCACGCCGGAGGTTTTCTACGGATGAACGTTAATGAGAGGGGCACCCCATCGAGGCAATATCCCGAATCGACGATGTCGAAACATAATTTAGTTGGGAACGGTTGCATCTCGAGTGCCGAACGCGGTGTGTTCCAGGAACTAACGTTGCAGCCGCGATACTGCCTCGTTAATTCGAATCATCGTGATCGCAAAGTTCGTGCTGGTGCTACTATACCGGTATCAGGAATCAGCGACACATCGATGGTGGGGACGAACGTAATTGAAAGTACACCGACGACGGTGGAAGACGCGCATAACCGCGACGATAATATGCGATTATTCGTCGAATCGTGGGCGCCGCGCGCGATTTAATTGAACGCGATTTCATTAATCTTCGGCCCGGTAGCCGAGCATCTTGTCACTGTGAATCAATGTGGCTCAGAGCACTTTCTGCGTACAGCCACTTCTTGCGTTCTCGCGTGATTAGATCGCGTTCAGACAAATTATGCGAGATCAATTATTCAATGCACATAATCTGTACTTTGTGCGATTTGTACGGACGTAATTGGGTTGCTAAAATGTTCGTAAATACGCTCGACAAGTAGACTTTTAGTACATTATTTGACATGTGTATACATCAGAGTCGGGCAAAAATCTTATTTAAATAAAAATTTCGAATAAAGTGGGTTTTTTCCAGGTGGGTTTTAAACCCACTTTATTCGAAATTTTTATTTGAAGAAAATTTTTGCCCAACTCTGGTATACATATATTACTGTGCAGAAGAAAGAAGCACCCGGCTATATTTAATAGAAAAGCGTAAAAAATCAAATAGGAATGCAGTAAGTGTTGAAAAAGGATTCCGCTGTTTAATTGACTAGTTCTGAGAATATATACAGTGGGTGTACAAAGTATTCGTACACCTTTTAAAATAGAATAACTTTTTTATAATTGTACCAAACGACCTGATTTTTTATAATCAATTAGAAGCATTGGTTTACGAAATGATATGCAAAAAAAAAGATTTTCCAGAAATTATAATTTGCAAGGTTACATGCAAAAATAAAAAAGGCGCATTTTATTACTTTTTTATGTGGACCCTTAATGAAAATTTAAAATATATGTTTTGTAGATCTATGTTAGTTATACATGCTGAAAATTTCATCGAAATCGGTTGACGCAGGAAAAAACGACACGCATCGAAAGATGTAAGAATCTGTGGATTTTAAGCAGAAACTGACCAAAAGTCGCGAAAAACTGTGATTTTCACTACATTTAACCACTTGTAGCTCTTCGGTATGTTAATCGATTTGCGGATTATCTAATACTTTAAATGCAATAAATCATTGTATAATACAATACAATTTCTACATAAAGATATTGTTTGTCATTATATCTTGTAATTATATTCTGGGTGCACAGTATAATTATACTGATCTTTCTTTTGCACAGTAGTGTACATCTCTGTTACGTATTTGAAGAAAAAATGCACCATAGTGTAATACACGAAATTTAGGAATTGGTATTATAAAAATTAGCTATGGTTTCGATAGTCCCGTAAAAACTGTTAAATAATCGATACCCTTCATGTATTGGGTTCGCGCGAAAGTTCGTAGTGTTTTTAGATTAAAATTCAAAGATAAAATTAAGATTCGTATGTTTATTCAATAGCATGATATGTTATCTCAAAATGGCAAAAAGCCATAGGACAAAATGTAAAATATATATGTTATTGAATAAATCTAAATTTTATCTTTGAATTTTCTACGAACATTCTCGTCCCAACCCAATATTAACACTAAACCTACCGATCATCAAAAGTGACTGATGTGTATAGTATTATAAAAATAACAAGATTAAATTTATTTACGTTTTGTGCGATTTTTACTATAATATACAGGGTGCGGCCGAATAGCATGTACTAGCCGGCACGAGGTGGTTCCTTATGAAAAAATAGGAACAAAATACGGAATAAAATTTTTTCATTTGAAGCTTAGTTTTCGAGAAAATCGAGTTTGAAAATCCTATTCGTAGGTATGCTGTTACGGCTAAATTTTTGAATTTTGTCATTGGTAAAATAAAATGTTATTCGTTAAAAGTCTTCTGTGTATTTTTTCTTGAACTCCGTAACTTTCAAATGCTGGGTAGACATTGTTTATAAACACGATACGCGTTATACGATGCTCGACGAACCGTAACTTAGCCGTAACAGCATACGAATAGGATTTTCAAACTCGATTTTCTCGAGAACTAAGCTTTAAATGAAAAAATTTTATTCCATATTTTGTTCTTATTTTTTTATAAGGAACCACCTCGTGCCCGCTAGTACATGTTATTCGGTCGCACCCTGTATACTGGAGTCAAAAAATATATTCAATAAATTTCGATGTGAAAATATCTTTGCAATTTCAATAATTGTCAAATAAAAAATCTAAAATGGGTCATTTGACCCCTCGTGGTAGGTATAGTGTTAAGAACAAGAAGTGGCCCATTGTAAAAATGAAAATGTGAGTAGGTCGAAAAAGGTGCCAAGACCGCCGCAGGGTTTAAAGATCATAAATGCTCAATTGACCTACACGGTGCAAGAAATAACATGCGGATCGAGGTGAACAATGTTGACCGCGAATCGCGGAAAGGGGAAGGCGCATCGATGCGCAACACTAACGGGGCCGAGTATCATGGGAATCACTCGGCGAAGGAACGTGGGAGTCTGCAGCCACACCTTCATCGCATCGAAAAGGACGTTTCGCGTGGAGCACCGAGGAAAGAGAGAAAGCTAACAAGAGAGAGAAAGAGAGAGAGGGAGGACCTCGTCCCTCGAAAATATTTCTCGAGAGTGAAAGCATCCGGCTTCGCTATAGCTGCAGCGAACGCTGCTTGTTTTAAGCCTCTGCAGGCTGAGTGGTTACCATCGTAGAATTAGGGGAGAAAATCACCTAAATTAAAGGTAAGACAGTACAGTAATTAGCCGATGTTCTACGTACAGGTTGGGCAGATCAATTATTGGAAACTGTTCTGACCTGGAATGTTCAGCTGAAAGATCATTATATTCTAAAGTTGTAGCCATTTTCATTATCTTTAAAAATTTAATATTATGTGAACATTAACTATCCATCTCTTTCTTTGAAATAATGATAAAAAATGAAAATGAAGCTCTGAGGTAAAATGTGACAAATAAATTAAAAAAAAAAGGGTATTTGTGTCGTTCGTAACTAATAAAACAAAGCCCATTCAGAATCAGTAAAAGTATGTCAAATTGATACAAGACTGAGTTGTGAATTTTTAGAACATAAATTCCAGTCGATTTTGGTATCATTCGATTTCGAATGGAACAATACGTAGAAGACAGTGTTGTGTTCCATAAAAGAATTAGTGCAGTATATTTTTCTCGTAATGGATGTATCCAAACCGCCGTTCGTCACGCTGTTTTAAGCTTCCGATTCTACGTATCGTCGCGGCACACGAGGCAGCGATCGTCTCCTAGGGATCGTGACGACTTAAACTTTCGTTTAATTTATCATGGCGTACGCGAGGGTCCAATCACAAACTTTCACTCGAAGGGAAAAATCCAGGCGATCGTACTTCGACTCTTTCACTCGCCGCTTCTTCTCTCTATCGTTCGTTCGCTTTCATCCGGAAACATTTTCGAACGTTATTAACGATGTTTGGCGAGCCCGAAGATAGAGTGCCGACTGTCAATATCATAATTTAGACCACAAGAGGCGTTAATTGAGCCGTTTGATACCGGAGCGCTAAAAACGTTGATTACTCGATACTGCTATGCAACAAAATTACAATTTTTCCTTATTCCTTCACACCCACCAGGCAAATCTTACAAAATTACCCATTATGAATTTACAAATCATTTTTTCTTTCTCTGACCGTAAACGCTATGCAAGCAATTTTTTTTGCACAGAAAATATGTTGAATCTGCCAAATACAACGGTATATTTTTCGATAAGAACATTTAGATTTGTTTGAACAATATGCAAAGAGACACGCCTTCAATTTCCTCGAGCATTGTATTAAATAGGAAGTTAAATACCCTGTGTGTGGAAGTGTTTTGTAAAAATGGAATAGCACTTTGCCCAGACTATTGGTATAACAAATGGACAGAAGTTGGTCGCTTGCGCAATAGTTTATCGCGCCTAGGCTCCGCGTAGTTTGTGAAAATCGCGGCGAAGGAATACATCGAGATAAAGCTAATCGATAGCTTTCGACCGGTTAATAACCGAACGGTTCTATAGTTTAATAGATTTGGTTTCGCCATGAAGCAACGGAAACCCGCGGAAAGGTACGCGGGCCTCGTTGTTTTACAATAATAATCGTAAAGGAACGCGTGAGTCATACTTTCTAATTACCCTGGCGACTTTCTCGGATGGAATCGAATTTGAGGCACGATAAATCAAGTGAACCGTATCGGCGCTAAAGCGGCCATAACTCCTGATGGTCACCGGATAACATCGTCCGTTATCTATGATCGGATGCACACACGGTTTCCGTACCCTAACACAGAAGTCGCGGATCACGATCGATACCCGTTGGCGAAACCGCCTGCGAGTCTCCGACGATCAAGATTTCCCGGTTCTCGCGAATTGATTTGCCGGTAAATAAATCGAACACCGAATTGCGGAAACGGCTGCTTGTCCAAGCAAGAAATGTTTAAGACACCGTCCACAACTAATCTTATGGACTTCTTAATTAATACTCCGATCGTTGGAAAATATTTAGTCACTTTTTTTCCGCCCGGCTGACTTCGCGGCCATACGTTTAATAAAATTGAGTACTTCCGTTTGTTTCTTCCTACGTCAATTATGGGCCGGGTTAGGTCTGGGTTAGCGGAATGATTTAATTGGACTTAGACGGATAGATTTTAATTAAAGGTGGCGGCCGGGGACTTGTATATTATTCATTTCTTATGTAAAATTGAAAGTTTGTGTTTAAGTTGTCTAATGTGACTGGTTCCTAATGTGACAGCCACAGTAAACGTCAATCTTCATTACAAGGAAAAGAAACTGCCGGTGTTAGTGTGCTGGAACTCTGTTTAGTCAACTGTGTTTTGCGAATGTACGGACATGTTTTGAAGTCGGACTATGTTTAATTCGAAATTATGCGGTTACAAATTCAGAAAAGCATGTTCATGAAAATTGATTGCAAGCCAATTGAACGACATTGATTAGTGATAAACAAAACTGTTGCATGTATGATTATGAAACTTGCCTGGAATAATCTACGATGTTTATAAAGTACACAGACATTTTTTTGAACAGGAACATTCACCTAATCCAAAGCTGTAGAAAAAAATGCCTCGTAAATTGCAATTAACTTGGAACAGGACTGGATTGGCCAACTCGTGATAACCGAACGGGTGATAAAAAATATATAAAAATAAACTTTTTAAAAACCACGCTTATATTAAAATACACTGAAATGGAGAAAATAATTTTTTTCCTGGTTCTCCATAAAATACCGAATCCAGTTAAATGATTAATAATATTTTTCCCCAAAATTTTAAGCAATTAGTTCAAAATTTCTTTTGTTATAAAATTAGTGTCGGAATAGATAGAAAAATTTAATATAAATTTAAATAAAATCATGACATTAGTGACTATAAATAAAAGCGTGGAGGCCCACGAAGATTACGTCAATATAGTTTAGCACTGTATAGTTTAGCATACCTCAAAGTAGGAATATTAACGAAGTTGAAGAACACGTTTCTCATGCTAAATTTTCTGATTAGGACAAGGCAGGAAGTACAGTGAGTCCCACTAATATTCGGGCACTCTTGTACTATACGATTTGAACTTTTTTGGGAAGCAATTAGTTTACTACAGGATGTGAGAAGAAATTTTTTCAAAAATTGCAATAGATCGGAATTGTAGAGAAAATACTAAAAGTTGCATTTCACAATTTTTTTATATGGGTCTATATTGAAAATTTAAAAAATACGTTTTGTAGATCTGTGTGAATTAAACGTATTCTAAAAATTTCGTCAAAGTCGGTCGACGTTGCAATGAGCTACAAAAGTTTAAAGATGGTAAAAATTGCAGATTTTCACGATTTTCGCCCTCTAACTGCAATAAATCTAAGGATTTTTACATCTTTCAATGCCTGTCGTTTCTTCCCGCATCAACCGATTTCGATGAAACTTTCACAGTGCATATAATTGACACAGATCTACAAAACGTATTTTTTAAATTTTCAATATAGGCCCACATAACAAAGTTGTAAAATGCAACTTTTGGTATTTTTTCTACAATTCCGATCTATTGCAATTTTTGAAAAAATGTCTTTTCACATCCAGTAGTAAACTAATTGCTCTAGCTTCCCAAAAAAGTTCAAATCGTATAGTAGAATATTAAAAAAGTTATCGTGTTTTTTAGAGTGTCCGAATATTAAATCCGGCCACTGTATATGTGTTATTAGAACTTACCTCGCAAGGGTTAAGACTTACTATTATTAATTCATTTGCATAATTCTGTAGCATACCTCAAAGTAGGAATATTAACGAAGTTGAAGAACACGTTTCTCACGCTACATTTTCTGATTAGGGCAAGACAGGAAGTACATTCCGTACTTCCTGCGTATATGTTATTGAATAATATAGATCCGAGAATAGAGTATGACGCGATAATAATGAATCAACGAGATGAAAGTAACGTACGTTCGATTGTACGGTATCGATATCAGGTTCGGTTGCCATTGACGCTTTATTTGTCCTGTTTGTCGTCGGGTGAGATTGGCCTTGGCAATGTGGTTAAGTCGCGCAGCTGGTTCAGAATACGTTTCGACATCAAAAGTATGCGTTCGATGTTACTTTCGCTATCAACGGTACACATCTGAATTCCGCGTGTATCTTGAACTTCCACTTTCAAGCGGACACGGTCCACAGATTTATCTAAGATATTCGCGACCACGTCATCGGAATTTCAAACTCTTCAAGGTCAATTCGAAAGTCCCCAAAAACCAAGGACACATCCGAAACCAATCGAATTCTTCTCCGACTTATCTTTGTGCAAAATAAAAATGTTCTGCACACATTGGAAAGCGAGAGTCCAATAAAAAGTGATTTCATAATGACAATATTGTTCGATTTTTCTAATCATTTACTGTTTTATATTTCACTCAGCTAATTTCTTCGTGAATGCATAACAATCCGCATTTTATCTCCAGAGTGAAAATTCATCAATTTTTCACATATTGCAAATCGATTGAAACGTATTTCATTAAAATGTGATTTTGTAAATGCAACATAATTTGTAGATTTAAGGGAAAAGCAAAAGTGGATGAGATATCCTGGGATATCTTCCATGCAACTAGTTCTGAGGGATTTAAAATAATGTATTTTGAGTTGATTAAAAATATAGGGCTTTAATTGTAAAGTACAACATTTTTATTTCGCACATTCAATATAGGATTCACTTGAATGCGAGTTGATTGGAATGGGCGCGTAACTCGCGAATAATATCAATTTGATTGAATAAATCGAATTTACGATATTGCACTTTATTCTGCACTCAGTGATTTAATGATGCAATAACAGCATTTCATTTCGCTTATTAATTATCCGTATAACTTAATACGAGGCGTATTAGACAGAAAATGATTGGTTGCGAATAATAACGATTGTATTAACGGTTTATCGTTAATTATCGTTCCGATATCTCCCCGGAAAAGTAGAAACGACGAAGTATAAATAATATCGCAGGAGAGCAGGTGTTGTTTAACGATGAGTTCGAAGCGTTTCCATCAAATCAAAGGTAAAGACACGGAAACGGTGTCGTTTCATATTTTTCCGTTAGACCCGTGAAATACGAGGATCCGGCGACACTTTCTCCTTAATTAAGCAGCTAACAACCAGCCGCGCGAGCTATTAATTGCTTTTTAAGTTCTTTTCGGCAAATTTACGACGGGGCACCGTCATCAAATAACACCTTATCAAGCGAAACACTTTTTTACCTGTTCATTGCCGATTTTAATAACAATCTTTGCCGACATTATATGCAAACGTACTTCATTAGGGGGCTTAATTAGATATTAGATAACTAAACCATAACTAAATACGTTGCATTTCATCATTACATAATCGACGAAAGCGTTAGACACATTCCCCTATGATTCATGAAAATCGTAGCGTGTAACTTTTTTAATCGGCCGGTAAATAAATTGAAAAATTAATTCAGAAAGATTGGCCGCGGAGAAACATTTATTTCGTTGCGTAAGCCGCGTCTAGTATTCGAACTTTATTGGCTCTCGGTAAACTTACTGTCGTATTTCACACGTTGACCGGCAATCGGAAACGTAACATTTTTTTAATACCTCTCGCAGCTGCAAATGCGCGACAAGAATGCAGACATTGCCTAATTCTTGATTGTTCTAATTAATTTCTAATTCGTTGAGTTAGCCCCCTAACTTTTTAAACAAATTTAGTAATGCCCTAAAAATTCGCTCTCGTGATAAACTCAGAGATCGCCGATCTATGTGACGATGTACATCAAGATCGGTTTCATTGTTTCGAAACACGGTCCATAAAGGTTCGTCCCATTTTTAACCGCTGTTTACAGAAGTGAAAACGATACTCCGGTGTTCGACCGAAGATGGATCGGTTATAGCAATACCGATCGTCTAGAGAGGATCTCGGATCTGATGTTTAGGCGACCGCGATTTATCACCGGACAGCGGCTCGGAGAGCTCGTAAAAGATCGGCCCGACATAGAGCATCGGTCACAGACACGAAACGATCGGTACAATTTCCACGGAGAACAGTAGAATCTTACAAGAGCCCACGATGTTCGTATGACTTTCTCTCCTCGCCGTGAGGCGACTGACTGACTTCCTGGTAGCGGACGAGACCGGCTTATGACGGACGTATCAAATACGATCACGAAGATTCTTAATCTCCCCGAGCGTTTTTCCACTCTCGGCATCCCCGGGAACACGATCCGGAATTTAAACTTCAAATTATCATGATCGCCCCGGGGTACAGTCATTACCGGCGAATTCGAAAGCACCTCGCTGAACGTGCAACAATAGGTGTAATATTCATTACGTGTTACCCCGGGAATTTCTACTGCGTCGAATTCGTGCTTAGACGCAAATTGCCGATATTTGCGCACTTAAGGCGGTAGAGTCGTTTCCAGGATTGCAACGGTGCGGGATTCCCGTTCTCATTTCTCGATAATACAAACATGGGGTTTTTCAGTAATCAAAAACGATAGATAAAAGATCGATATATGGCGCTATCGCCCTCAGAAGTCTTATTTTTTCGTGTACCAGGCGTTATTTGCATTATTCGGCAGTTTTATGCTTCCGAATAATGCAAATTACGTTGTCGAATAATGAAAATTACGCCTCGTGAACGAAAAACTAGGACTTTTGAGGGCGATAGAGCCCTAGATCGATCTTTTATCTAGCGTTTTTGACTACTGAAAACCCCCATTTTTGTATTATCGAGAAATAAGAACGCGAATCCCGCATCCTTGCAATCCTGGAAAAAGGAGTCTACTCCCTTATATATGAATCAGACATTATCCAAAGAATGTCTACAGTATTAACTAACCGAGGAGCACGATTGTAATTGAACAAGTGTGACGAAGTCACGAATTGCAGGAGTTGATAAACAACCAGGAGCAGTTCGTCACTGTCAAGTAAAGCGTCAAAAGTCTCGTTTAAACAAAACTATTCCTTAACTACTGCCGACACGGTTTTTCCTTGAGCCACACGCAGCATTGGAATTGAACTCTCGTCGCTCCGACTCATTCCCGACAGCCTAATCGTACATCGCGATGAATTTCTTCGGGATCGGGATCTGGCAACAGCTATAACACAATGTCAAGTTTTTTAAGTGTCCGGCTCGCGTTGAAATTTCCTCGAGCTCATTCGCGACGGATACTTTCGATGTTCGCAGCGCGACGCGCGGATTATTTATGAGTTGCCAGCGCGTATTTCCTTGACTGATTTATAACATGCGCCAGGCCTGTTTTACAAGCCAGCAGGAAGTGAAAGAAGCTTGACTGACATCTTGTTCCAGAGTGCTGAACGATCTTCTTTCAAAAAGGTTGACGAACGCCCAGGGTGTCCAATCTTTAGCTGATATCAACAGGCAAGGTATTAAATGCAGTACACCGCGTTTAACGGTAGCGGAATGATTCAGTTATTTGTCATGCCTGCCGGCTTCGTTCTAACAACCTATATGTGTGCTGGTAGTCGTCTGACTGGCAGAGTGGACGACCGCAGGGCGATACTGGTTCTGCCATCAGAAGTTCAATGGTCAGCGACCATTACCGATCACATCGGACGCGAGATTCGCGTGTGCTAATTCTTTAGACTACGCTGGACACGGATACATCCCACGCGAATCGAAAGGCGATTTCATTAAGTTCGCAAATGTCAGTTGACCGAGCCTGATTGACACTGTATCCCTGTGCAGGGGCAAACAGAGCGAACAATTAGAGCAAATATTAAATTGATGCTTTCAGTTTTCCAAATTTTTGAAGTGGAAACTTCTTTTGCTGGGCAGTGAATGTGTCCGATCCGTCACGCTCCTTGGTGAAACGCTATTCGGGTAAACTCGAGGAAGACGAGTTTAGCGGTTATTAATCATTATAATTAGTTTGAATGGAAATGTATACAAATACAGAATAAAATAAGGAATTGTTCAAGTAGTAATATAATATGGACAGAAATGGTTTTCTTTTGAGCAGTTAAACAAGCTTCCCTCAAAATAACCACTGCCCAACAAGATATTAACACTAAACCTACCACCACCGGTCACATGACCGGCTCCAGATTTTTTATTTCACATTTATTGAAATTTTAAAGATGCTTTCGTGGTAAATGATTCAATACATACATTTAATAGCGGAGATATTATAATATGAACCGCACAAAGTTGAAATAAATTTAATCTTGTTATTTTTATACGGCATCATGTATCGGCTACTTACTCGGTAGGTTTAGTCTTAACGAAACAATCATTTTCGAAATACCGAACCCAAGCATTTTCTTATTTCGCTTGATCTGGTGATTTACGGGTGAAATTATTTCATCAAAGATTCCAACACCACGGCGCAAGATTGTAGCAAAGAATTTGAAACAATTATGATTTATGGAATATTTTACACTATCCCGTCGTAAACCGAAATAATTTATGCCCGTAGGCATAAAGTTCAGGCGTCGCTATGACGAAGCCGGAGCCCCGCAGTTCCTCGTTAAAAACGTGACTGCACTGTCGCGAAAAGAAATACGACACGTTGTCTCGTGTCAACAAGTGGGTGCAGCTGACAGACAACGTTATACGGACGTTGAAGTTGAATGATCGACGTAGGTGGCGTATTGTGGCTACTTGATAGGTGGGCGCCGGAGAATGCTGCGAGTGTGTGTAAGAAACGCCCGAGTGTTTCTATCCGATTGTTACGTACGGTATAATGTATGCCTTACGCATGCCAAGGCTCACGAGTCACGCTTGATCCTGAGGATCACGTGATGGGTCCGATAACTGACCACAATTTCATGTTTCACCATGTTTCCAAGTGTCATTCATGTTCCGCTTTACACTCCGGGGATTTCAACAGCGTCGGGTTCCTCGAAGGACAGCACACGCGACATCGAACGTTGCGGATTCCCCATTAACCCCTTGCCCCCGTGACTTCTTCTGCAACGGATCGGCGCTATTTTATAACTATAAAACGTAATTAATAATTTACAATCGCCTATAAAGCCAAGCAATCCAATGGCAAACTAATGGTAATAAACGTTTCAGAAACATCGTCTGATGAGACGGGCTTACTATCCTACTTGAATATTAATACGAAGCCATCATTGTTTCTAGTTGGTTCTTTATGATGCATTTTCAATTAATCGTACAGCGTTCTCTAGATAAAACTTGTCGTAAGGATTAATGGCAACGAAAAATTGAAATAATGATGGACGTGATGAAACAAGTATACATATACATACTGTCGTATGTTATTAAGGTGCCGAGCTGTCTTCTTGTTTCTAACTGGTTCATTTCACTATGATACACTTTCCTTTTTAACATCCTCTATGTAGAGAAAAAATCGAAAAAAGACAGACTGAAAAGTATAAAATAATTTTTCCTAGCCCCTTACAGATAGTCCTGAAAATTTGTGATTGCGAATTTTTAATAGCTGTGAAAATACTTGTAAGATTTAAAATGAAAAACGTGGGGCGCATGCAATAGATGTATACTATAACTGATGCATGTATAGTTCACCTAAATCACTAACAATTGTATTGCACTGCAAATGATATGTGAGTTTGTTGTGTTTCTTGCGCCCCACGTTTTTCGTTTTAAATACCATTGTTTGTATTTAGTTCTTCACGATGCATTTTCAGTTCTTTATGATGCATTTTCGATTAATTGTACAACAGCCTCTAAATAAAGGCTGATTTTAATCATTCGTATTATAGTGATACTTGAATTCACCACCGGAACAAAGCGTTTCCCGGAACGCCTTCGGTGTGCAACGCTGTACAATTTCGTGAGTGTTGAAGTTCCAAGTGCCTGCCATTGTGGACCCTGCTCCACCATATATATGCAAATTTGCAGAAAACCGGTCGTTATTTACGGCCTGGCGAGGTTACCATTATTTAAGAAATAAGCCAATAACAAAGGTGTCCGTTAGGATTCCTGGTTCCCCTTTTGTGCTGCACTGCCATTTTTTCGTTGCTGGCTTCGAACGATGTTGCGAAACACGTTCGCTGTACATGTTGGCAAAAAGTTGGCAATATTTGTTCGCCTAGCAAAAATTGTTCCGTCAAATAAACCGAGCGTTTTTCGTTATGGTGAGCAAAATATGAATCACATTACTAGTGAATGAGATGTTAATCATATTAATGTCGAATAAAATGTTGTTCATAGTACTACAAACATTAAGCATTGAAAAAAATTGATACTGTTGTACTGTTTTTTTAAAAGATATAAATGTCTGTGTAGCTCCTGTCCCTTGCCGTTGATGTAAACAATTTTGATTTAGCGTAAAGATCCACAGTCTAGTAATCAATGTAAATTAGAAGAAAGATCGGCAGTCGAGTGATTATATAGATAAGTTGCTTAATCCCGAGGTTGGTTATGCCGAGGATTAATGCGACGCTACCGCGGAATTGACTTTAAAAGGCGAACAATCGCGGCGGCCGATGAAAACCAACGAGTCGTATCGAAGGAAACGTTCGTACAATAAACCGGAACGAGGAAAGTTCACGGTTCATAGGCAACGGATATATATCTTGTTAAAGGATCGGGATCGTAGATAGGCAGCACGGAGACCCGGAAAGATGTGCTAATAAGAGCTGATTAAAATCGGCCGCGCTATTTGTTACTCCCCCTAGGAAGAAAGGCTACTTTACGCCGCTATCACGTAATTGAGTGTACGGGACACGCATGCACCTCGACAAGAACCTACACAACGTAACAAAGGAAAGTGTTCGCCACGATCGATCTCCCTAGCAGGATAATCAGATCATTTTTCGGCCGCTTTCACCGGATCCGCTCCGAATATGCATGCATTTCGAGAAACGCGAGCCCTGCTCCGATTTCTGAGCTCGTTCAAATTGGTCAGTTAAGGCGGTAGACTCGTTTCCAGGATTCCAAGGGTGCGGGATTCGCGTTCTCATTTCTCGATAATACAAAAATGGGGTTTTTCAGTAGTCAAAAACGCTAGATAAAAGATCGATCTAGGGCGCTATCGTCCTCAGAAGTCCTAGTTTTTCGTTTACGGGGCGTAATTTTCATTATTCGGCAGCGTAATTTGCATTATTCGGAAGCATACAACTGCCGAATAATGCAAATTATTTCGGCAGCATATTCCGAATAATGCAAACTACGCCTCATAAACGAAAAAATAGGACTTCTGAGGGCGATAGCGCGCTAGATCGGTCTTTTATCTAGCGTTTTTGACTACTGAAAAATCCCATTTTTGTATTATTGAGAAATGAGAATGCGAATCCCGCACCCTTGCAATCCTGGAAAAAGGAGTCTACTCCCTTAACAGTAGACCTACCAAGCACTAAAATTGACTATTTTAAATATAAAATATTGTCCACTTAACTATAGTTTAACAAGTCATATTCAATTGATCCAATATTCTTAACGATCTAGTTTATTATACATTCGAGTTTACTACACTTTCATATTTTTACAGTCGGTTTAATAAACTCCTTAGCAATCGTTTCGTTGCTGTCCGACAATTTAGCAGATTAATTCGTCCAATAGATATTACGATCTATCGCCTCTCAACCTCGCGCGAGATCTGACTTTATTATACTTTCACGTGTCCATAACTCGAAAATATTTCAATTCGAGGCTAACCGACTGATTTAACCAATTATTTCATTCACGCCTTTTCGCAAGCGTTCTCTTCGATAGTTTACAAAACTCGAGAGTATTATAGTCACATTTATACAACAGACTCAAAAAGTTGTTTAAAAAGACTGCATATATGCATCTTCTGTTGCAGTAAGTATACAATCTTTTTAAACAATGTTTTCTATTTTTTTTACATTGGCTACCACATATTTTATGACCAGCACTGTGCACTCGAGTGTATTATAGTCACATTTATACAGTAGACTCGAAAAGTTGTTTAAAAAGACTGCATATATGCATCTTCTGTTGCAGTAAGTATACAATCTTCTTAAACAATGTTTTCTATTTTTTTTACATTGGCTACCACATATTTTATGACCAGCACTGTGCACTCGAGTGTATTATAGTCACATTTATACAGTAGACTGAAAAAGTTGTTTAAAAAGACTGCATATATGCATCTTCTGTTGCAATAAGTATACAATCTTCTTAAACAATGTTTTTTATTTTTTTACATTGACTACCACATATTTTATGTCCACCACTGTGCAGCTGGTTTGACCGATCCTGTCGAAACAAATCCGCTGGCATCGAATTTGCTTAACAATCCATTTAATAGCATTTCCGAGTATAGTAAATAGCATCGAGTTAAGTAAAGACTAAATCCACAGCTGTAACTAATTTGTCCGCATACTTTCGTTGGCGAATGCGAGGCGTTCGATAGCTTATCTCAAGCATATTTTTCTGGGAAATGCGTCGGCGTAACTGGAGCCCAATTTAATTCGCGAATCGGTTTCAGCGTAAGTAGCGCGATCTTATCGGCCTGTAAAGAGTATAGTAAATGCGCGTGCCAACGTTTGACGTCGTTTGACGAATTCCCTGCACGAGGCAGGTTCGCTTTCGAGTCTATTAGAGCCAACAGGCTATACATCTCTGTTCTTGATTTCGGTTGTTCATTTCATTCGTTTGTCGGATCCGCGATATCCGACGTTACATGATGCCGTTATGTTATAGGTATGAGTGTTTCGAGCGATCGCGGACTTTCTATTTCACGCAGAAAGCTCGCGCCAACGGACGACGCCGCGCCGTGAAAGTGCATTAATTCGTGTTTGTTTCACGATCCCGCGATAAGACGGAGAACCTCGCGCGAGGCCTATTGTTTAATTAGGTTACGGAAGACAAATTAACGCGGCGTTTTTACCGGGCTCCGATCGGATCTGTTCCGCCGAGATCTAGATCGAAATCTAAAGCATTGGTTCGAATGGAAAGTTCATTCTGTTTCTTTTACACGAATGTAATCGTGTGGTCCGATTGCATTGAAATTTGTTTTCTTCGGAAAATTCAAGGCTTCATCTCCTTATAATTAGACATCGTAGCTTCATGCAAAATAGAAATTTTCTACCTGAATTGCAACAACCTGCAATGAAATAGAAATATATTTTTTCTCTTAATATGCTTAACAAGTTAAACTCTTCTAATTAACCCAATTTTATTAACATGTAAATATTCCTCAGAGAATTGAAACTTTTAATGTGAGGGATCCAGCTTCAGCAAAGTTTTAATTTTATTTGATTTATTTCGGCGAACATTTAATTCATTGTCATTATGAACAGCATTTTATTATCATTAATATGATTGGCGTTTTATTCATCATTTTATTAACATTGTATTTATGATTAATACGATCAACATTTTACTCATCATTAACGCGATGAACGTTTTATACATAATTAGTTGGATTTTCTGAAAATGGAGAACCAGTATACCCTGTTGAAGCGGCCGTGAAGACATCCCGCTAATAAATATTAGCCTTTTTATGCAACACGGTGGATATAATGATTCACCAGGCTTTACCAGGAATAGATTACAAGCTGGGAGTTGGCATTGGGCGCGACGTAACGAATTCCTGAGGGTCCACGACCTGGGAGACCTGTTGTGCATCTCTTTCATGGCCAAGGCGACCAGTGTCGTGGTCAGTTGGACGACTGATTCCATCCGAGGAGAAACACCGAGGAGAACCATCGAGTATGCGATCACTTACGACTGCACTAAGACAGCCGAATTACTTTCACAAGCCAATTTTACAAGGCCCTCGTTCTCGCTCGAATACGTGTTCGCAGCTCTTGCTAATGCGATTGCCAATGCGAAATTGGTGGAAACGAGCCCGAAACGCGAGCAAAATACTTCCCGATTGATAATAAATGCTTCCACGTCTATCCTCGCTGAGATTCCTCACGCTCGCTCAACTGCTTCCTTGTAACGCTCTGCTTCGAATACAAAAACCATCGGCTCATTTACCTTTTGCATAATAATGCCAGTTTAAAAAGCTGGCGCGCTCGCTATTGCACAATCTGAAGTTTTTCAGCAGGCTTTATTGTAGACGGAAATAGTGCGATGATTCTTGAAAGGTTAATGATCGAACATTATAAGATAGTACAAACAGATTTTTACGATCAGAGTTAGCTTTATGTAATATTCAAGTTAAAAAGTAGCACACTTAGGCAAGCCTGCTTTTTTAGCAGTTTAATTTCAGTCGTTCAGGGCTTGTAATTACAATGGTTAAGATCTCTCGTCTTTTTGGACTAATTCTTTCTAATCGATGAATCGAAATGACCAACCTCATTATCGACTCGTATGAATAAAAGAAGATTGAAAGGAAGGCTGAAACTTTTGCACATACCCAGCAATATACTAGGAACGTTAATAATTTATCATTAAAGTTGTATAATATATTCAGAAGCGTCCTGTTATGAGAAAATGTGTGCGTAAGAGGATCAGATTATATCGATATCCCACTTTCAAAAGCTAGATTATCGCAAAAGAAAGTGAGTAGGCGTGTCAATACTTTATTGATATGCGTAAAAACGGAATAAGCACGGAATAGGATGATAAAGATTGACATAAAACCTAATCTGCCATCGTTCGACGCAATTCTTGCGTAGATGGGAACGATAGCACAGGTTTCAAGGTGAATTTTGCATCGAGAAGAGATCATCGATCTGAAGTACGTGGGTGTTCCAAGTTCGCTTAAGGTCATCTGTGATCATTCGATGTCTGCTATCTTCGATAGCCATCGACATACCACTTCAAACATCTTTCTTTCGTTTTCGAAATAAATGGAAAAAAGGTATGACTTAAAGGATGACAACATAACCTTGACAACATAAGTCAATGTCATTGAAATCGGCGAGGAAGTTTCCGACAATTTTACCTTAAATTTAATTTAGAAAACGGACCAATACTGTGCGCATAAGACCGCACGACCGAAGTGAAAACTTCTATGCCGATTGCACTCGACTCCCCCGAGTTTACCTGAATAGCGTTTCACCTCGGAGCGTGACGGATCAGAATCATTCGTTGCCCAGCAATTGTGTGCGCGATGCGCCTGAAGAAGTTTTCACTTTAAAACTTTAATGTAATTCATATTGTCTGTTCGAAGAAGAGTATCCCACCATAGCTTCATTTTTAATTTATATAGATTGTATGCAAATCAATTTCTACGTATCTGAACGTGTATTGAGATCTGTAGCAGGATTTCAAACACTTAAATCCAGATCTACATATGGATTAATTAATCCAATAAATCGCATTATTGCAGACTCTAGCACTCTTTGTAATCGTATTGATCTTTTTTAGTGAGTCTTTACACACTTTCAAAAGACAATTACGTAGGATTATCGGATAATACCATACCTTTTGTACCAGTTTTTGTGCATGTCCCTTCTTTGTTATTTTACGTAAAGTCCTTTTTCTATTGTATAACAATTATGTAAGAGGGTTTCGGCCCGTTTATAATAAAATAAAAATATTCTAATTAATCAATTAAATCTGGGTTAGCACATTGGATAGTATTATATGTTGCAATTACATAAATGCTAATCACTAGACTGCGATTTTTATGCGTTTATGAATTAATTGGCTGGGTGAAATATAAAACAGTAGAAGATTCGAAATATTTAAGAATATTACATTCCTGTTTTTAATGCAATAAAGTCATTACGGGATGAAATCAATTTATATTTTGCTTCTGCTTCCCACAATGAATGCAGAACATTTTTATTTTGCATAAAGATTCGCCGCCTACTAATCACTTAAATAAAGAAAAACAATTTACCATCAATTGTACCACAATTGCACGGCCACAGCATAAAAACGCGGAAGAGGATTTCAGATGTTCGATCTCGCTATTGACACCGATGCATATTTATGCAGCTTGCACTCTGGCCAACGGTCTTTTTTCATGCAGTGTGAAACATGGAATGTGCGAAATATTCTCCGGCGAATAATAAGCCGAACGAAACAAATATTCGGTTTCGCTCGAGGCACGGAGAAAGCGGTGTTCGTGTTCGCGATTCACTCGGAGAGCTCATCGAAGTGGTTCGAGAGGCTGGTAATCGAGAAATTTATTATCAGCCGCGGCGCAATGATCTATGATCAACCATGTGCATGAATATTCATCACTCATTCGACCGGATAAATTGCGACGCGATGAGCGCCGGGGGTCGTGCACCTGTTAATCCTGGACCGATCACTATGAATATTGACACGCGTCGCCAACCAGCGCGGTAATTATATCAGCTACGCGTGGAATCCGAGCGAGTATGCTCTTATCGAGATGGGTGACGTTTTAATTAGCCGAGGCTTCATTAAAGATTAGGAAACAGTACTTTTTATTTGTTTCGTCTGTGTACACGCGCGTGATCTCTCATGTTGTTTTGCAACTCTTGTAGCCGCAAAAGTGGAGAAATGTTATTCAGATTCTACTTGGTTTGTTAGTCGTTCACTTCGTCGTCCTATGAAAACCCAAAAATTTAGGGGCGCCTTCCCCAAAGTGAACGTCGAACGAAAGAAAATATATTGGGTCGTTCGGAAAGTCATTTCGTTTTCTCAAGAGAAAATAAAAGCCAATTTTCTACCATTTAGAATAAGTATTATGACATTTTGTTCTATGGTCGCTTGCGATTTTTCAGGCAACTTAAAGATCCAATGCTCGTACAATTCCTGTTTTTTATTTGCAAAATATTGAGTTATATGACTTTTCACGACTTTATTTGAAATAAAATTTGCCCCGCATAAGAAATGTTGAAAAAAGCGAAAAAAATAGTAATCGATGGTACATCCTCTCTTTAAACAGCGCACAACTTTTTCTTTCGTGCACTACATTTTTAGCCTTGCGGTAATAAAAAAGCAAAAGGTGATGGAAATGCGTACTTTGATTTTGCTGAGATGACAAAAAGATACTTGAAAGATTAGAAAGCACTACAAGATAGTAAATTACGTCCGAAATGTCAACTGTCAAGATGTACCACGAGTTTGCGATTTAAAATAAGGTTAGTAATAACAAATGGAAGCAATGCCATCTCTACACGAAAAACAAAATGACTTTCCGAACGACCCAATAGAAATAATGAGTTGTTCAGTAAGAAAAATATATTTGTTGGTACATGTAGCTGTCTTTCTATTATTATTTATAATTCTGTCCATGTGGTTTGTATATGTATACATGCAGTATTGGACAATGTGTCTCTCTTTAATTAATTGTCGCGACTTCATCCTCCACGAGTGTCCTAACACTTACAATACGTATAAATCGAAATTAAGATAAAATAGTTTAGGCAAACATGTACTAGAATTGTAACTATGAACGAGCGAACATAAAGATTCCGTTTCAAGAGAAGAATGTCCGCCTTTCGAAACCAGTCAGATCCTGCCTGCAACATTTCTCTCATAATTAAAACGACGTCAATTAAGATAGCATTATCAGTCGAGATTGTATACAAGAATCTGAACGTGTGAAAGCTATGATCAGAAAGGAAAGAAGAATCTTAAGTCGACTTCGAAGGTCCCCGAGTAAATAATTTCAACTTCCGAGATGAGGAACAAGCAATTGTCATAAAGTTCAAAGTGTCTTGAGCTGGCGTGCATTTCTGTCGGGAAAGCGGAAGTTATGCACAACCGCGGCGGGTTCAAGTATTTTTTATTTCTTCGACCCCGTCGAAAGGAGATGCAATAATATTTTATAGCGCATACAGTTAGTTGCAAGAGAAGTTATTTCTCTTTTCTGAACGGTTACTCGATAAAACACTCCTTCCGGAGTTCTTTCGAAGCACCACTCAACGCGTAAGCTGCATTCCCGCGAGAAAAATGCAACGTAACACAGAACTTGAAGTTTACCGGTGCGCTTTCGTCGACTGGTTCTCGACTTCCTGCTTGACTTTCTCTTATTACAATAGAAGATTTACGAACGGTGAGTGTCTTCTTAATTTCCAAAACAGATTGCCGTTCGTTGCAGCTATCGATCTTGGCTTGTGCACTCCATAGTGCATCGCTGGGCACGTCTCCAGTCTGCGACGATTTTCGAATGACGAATGCGAATCGCATCGAGCGAGTTCGCTCTAAAACATTCAACTGTTTTTCTGAAACCTTCGAACATGACGGAAACCTCTTCCTGTTCCTGCAACCACATCCAGCCACAAGATTAATTACGTCTTGCGCTGACTATTACAAATCGTTTATCCTTTCGTGGACAGACCGACAAAAAGTCCGTGTTTTCCGTTTATACTGCAGTCGGATGCAGTTGGAACTACAGAGATGCATTTAAGGGCACCTATCTAAAACGTAGGCCATCTTCAGGAATTTATTAGAGAAACACCAAACGATGCAGGGATGAAAGATTTTTTGCAATGCATTCGGACATGATTCCATATTATAGCAAATTTTTCGTATGCATGCAATGTTTCATAACGCTCACTACAGATGACGTTTATTAGCCTGTAGTTGATACAGAAAAGTTTCTCATCTGTAAGACGCATGAAACGTGTTCATTAAAACGTCACGTGCACCAAGCACTATTAAACTCGGTATGCTGAAAAAATTTGTCTTTGGCATTGAATCATGCCTGAATACAATGCGAAAAGATTTTCAGCTGTAAGTCGTTTAGTTTCCCTATAATAAATTCCTAAAGATGACCTAATTTAATAGGAAGTTGTTAGAACAAGATTCGATAAGAAACAGTTAGATTGACGAACAATATTGATTTGCAGATTGATAATACTATTTAGTATTTAGATAGACTTCTCTTGCCTTCTTGCTTGTGTTCAGTGTACACACATACAGTGATGCCAACTCTAATAGAAAAGTAATTTAACTTAATCGCGTCTTAATATCACGCTTGTTAACGCGCTTCAACTGAAAGTCGATCGTAAAATTGATTATTCTATTCTGAGCTGAACCGCAATTGAATTTCGACAGAGAGAAGGTATAACGATTAATCAAAAACGCTCGAGAATTCTATTTCTTTTACAACATTCGCAATTGTCTGTTATTTGCAGACTTCGAAATCGCCGATTCGTTCTAGGGCGAATATTCAATTTTGCAATTAGAGAAACCACATTTTCTTACAGTACACTTTTTCGACCATGCGCAGCGGAAAGAAAACTTGTTAGCTTCGCACAACATTTATATATTGCACATACATACACATTATTTGTATACAATTTCTGACACAATATTTTGACACAGCAAACAAATTTTAAAGTAAATGTAGACATACAATAAATATTCATTTTCTTTTCTTTTCTATGAAATTATTGTGATTCCATTGGCAATTACTAGGTTTCTTTAAGGAGATATTACACTTTCTCGCGTCTGAAAAATAGACTTTTTAGAAAGTATCCTATTGGAAAATATCATATTTCATTAATATTTTTTGAAAATTTCGGAGGAAAATTCAAAATACTTTTTATAGACGATTATAGCAGGCATAGCTGATTGAACGTAAGTAGATTTTATATGTGAAAATTCGTTTGTCAAAACTTTAAACGCGTTTTTCTCAAAACAACGTTTTTGTGATCGGCGTGCATAACTTAAAAACCATTTAACCGATCGGTCTGAAATTTTAATATGTTCTTTTCCCAGTATAGACTAGAATAAATAAGATTGGTTAATTTTTTCCTCAATTTTTAACGTTTTTTTTACGAAGAAAATGCTATTTTTGAGACCACCAGCTTTGGAGGTCCACCATTTTGTGAATTTTTGCTGGAACAAAATAATCGTAGTCTACATATACTCGGACCATAGTCATGTTTTTTCCGAGGATAATTCTTTTTTTTCAGACGTTCCAGTGAGCCGCAATCGTGCACGCCAGCAGATCCTAAAAAAACCCTTATAAAAAATCGTTTACAAAATTATATAAAAATTTTTTCTTGTATTTAAGGACAAGATATATGTCAACAAAGCTACGGACTCAAAAAATGTTTTTTTATTACTTTATCAGTCCCATAAAAATTATTCAAATTTTCGACCGAGAATGTCCCCTTAATTAGGTGTCATTTATTACGTTAAATAACATTATTTAATGGTTAGCTTATTAACTTCGGTCAACTGTGCGTTAACGATTTCCAAGCTTGTTTTTACAACGCTACAAGAACTATGTTAAATTTGCATTGGATGCATTAATTGAAAATGAAATGAACTTTTGGGTCAAGCTAATAGCTTCACATTCATGGAACATCTATAGCGTTCGATGAGACAGTCATTTTACTTTGAATGATAGCAAACCGGAAGGATGCAGCAAAGGGAACGGTACCCGGAATTCTCGTCGGATTTCTCCGTTTTCAGCTGTATGTCCCGATCGAAAAGGTGACTGGCGGTTGACAAAGTAGCCGTTACAAATAGCGCCTCCTTATTTACGTGAGTTGACCAGAGGGAGAATGTCTCACCTGCCATTTTGGTCGGGCTCGTGAACGTCCATCTGATCCTGACATAAGCCGCGCAAGGAGGTCGACGAAAGAGACACCAGCCGCGACGTTATTTCACCAGATCGGATCGCTTAAAAGGTGAGAGATATGAGGAACTCGCTTTACCCGGCATCCGTAGAAACCTCGGCGCTCGTCATTCTTCCCTACCTTTTTACCTGTTCCTACTTCTTTCCGCCGCGCCGTTCTCGACAGGGATCGTTTTGCCACAACCGGGTCCGCAAACGCGTTTTCCCTTATCCATTTGCATCCGTGTGCACTGTGCATCGATCGCCGGTGTCCTCGATTGCATACGTGCGACAGTTTCTGTTGTTTTATCTCGTCTTTCGAGATCTACCAAAAATTACCAGGATTCTTCTTCTGGGACAAGATGCCTTTCACGAACATCATGTTTTCTCGTTATTTTAGTGTAACACTCAAGAAGTCAAACAATTTTTTAACATTTCAAATCTTGAACATTGTTTTAGAGTCAATGACGCAAATAATTATTGAAGCTTGATCCCCGTTGATTGTCGCACTCAGGAAGATTTCAAGACAATGTTTTTTACTAATTGCTTCTGTTGTCCTATCCTCTTTCGAGATCCACCAAAAATTACCAGGATTTTTTTTCTGGGACGAGGGACAAAATGTCCCATTTATGAACATCATGTTTTGCCATTATTTTCGTGTAACACTCAAGAAGTCAAACAATTTTTTAACGTTTCACACCTTAAACATTGTTTTAGTATCAATGACGCAAATAATTATTGAAGCTTGATCCCCGTTGATTGTCGCACTCAGGAAGATTACAGGATAATGTATTTTACTAATTGTAAAAGACACAGCTATAAAGTACGAATTAAAAATGTTTCTTTAACAATGTAACAGTGTATTCTCGAACGTATCTGCTTTTGGGGAACGTAAAAAATTCGATTTTTCGGAAGTGTTACCATTAGACTGCTGATCTTTATACATTTACAAATTGTAAGATTGATACACATTGAAAAATTGAGTAGATGAAATTCGAAATTGTTGGAAAATTTAAAACATTGAAGTTGTCAATGTACGATTTCTCCTCTATTAAAATCATCAAGGGAAGAAATAATGGAATGGAAAAGGCAATCGAAATTGTTATAAAACGAAATTGAGCGATAGTCTCTCTTGCCACACATCGAATGGCTGCAGTTTAGAATAGAGGTCAACAGAGTGCACGCCAGATTTACAACCGTGGTTAGCTGACTGTGGTCGCGCATTACGATTCCAGCAAATATCTACCGCAGTTTTGATACACCTACTTTTTACGGGGAGGTACCGCCAAGAAATTTCTAATGAGGCAATTTGTGAAGGAAAGGCGGAACGAATTATTTATATCTACATACGTTACATTTATAACTGACTCTATTGAGCTTACCATTCGATACGTAACTCTCGCAGTAGTGTTTTCACTTCATTTTGTTATTTATTATCTCGATTGGACTGGTACTCCACAGTTTATGCGGCGCGCGTTTTCATTGAAAACTCGAGAAAAATGATCTTGCCGTTCCTGATTGTCTTATTGTGTTCACATAATTACTACATATTTATCGCTCTTGTTAAACCGTAGCCGAAAGGAACGAATTATAGCGGGAAATTTATTATCGATCTACGAATACATTCTATGCTGATACATCACTGTTACTTGAAAATCTTCGTTGTATTTCAATAATAAATCTTCAACAACAAAAATTTAAATGATATCTAAAATTAAGTTCAAACTTCGTATGGATATAATTAATTATTGTTTTCTATGGTAGCATGTATTTTGTTCTGTATCACTACAAATTGATCACTGTAGAATTAAAAATATGTTCCTCATCTGTAAGCTTCTTAGTAATAAGTAGACTGCTGATCTTTATGCAAAATAAAAATTTTCTTCGTCCTTTACAAGACATAGGAATCGTATAAAAATTTCTTTCTGTCTTTAACAATTTTAGTAAATTGAAAATAACATATGGACGTTCTTAAATCGTCTTAATATTTTTACTGTTTTAAATTAGGTTCTTGCAGTTTAGTAATAAATAGAATGCAAAGTTAATGTTACGTAAAAATTGTCTCAACTTATCTCTATTAAATCAACTGTGGGAGGTAACAGTTCAGTAGAAAATTTCTAGTAGAAACTTCATTTTCCTCATGACTTTAACGACAATGACAAAAATAGAAGATAATGTCTCACTTTGACGGTGTCCTTTAAAGAAATTATCCAATCAGCGAGGACGTTAAAGAATCGCAAAAACGGAGCAGAATTGAAACGAAATTGTCGAAGTACAACGCTCGAAGTAAAAAATGTTATAGTAAGATCTGGAAATGCAGTATCGGCGGATTTTCATTCGAAGTGCGTGCTGGGATTAAAATTGCACTTGAATGCAGTCGGAATGGAAAGGAAACAAGAAGCGAGCGAGCGAGCAAGCATGGATCGGACAGGGGAACGTTGCGAGTGATTTTGCAAAACAGTGGTACGGCTGAAACGTGCGTCGAATGCATGTTGTACGGACTCACCCACGATTGGCATACGTTTAAGCTCGTTAGCCTGGTATTCGGCAGGTTCTCGAAATTGCCGATACAGGCAATCATGAGGTGTGACTTTCGAAAGTATGCGTGGTTAGGCGGAAAAAGGAAAGAGGCATCTAACCCCAGGGGAATTTCGAGTATTCGGTCGAGAAGTCACGTTTGCAAATTAGTTCCTGAGCGGTGAAGGAAGTGCTCCTGCTAACGAGCATTCCGCGGTTTCCGATTTCTTTTCACGGTTACCAATTATCGTTCGAATACGAACTCAATCGACTCTCGCTCGTTTCAAGATCAACGATGCTTTGAGCGTTGCACAACGCCGTTATGTGGAACTTGATTAAACGAATATATGTATCGTTGATTCGCGATATTAGCAGATCTCGAGCTCGGTTCGTTTTATTAGAAAATTCTTCTCTGGCCGAGCACGTTCGTTCTCCTTTTACGAATCGGACAAGCCTCTACAGGGAAAACCGGAAAAGCGAAAGGAACCATTACAACGGTGCGAAAGTATTTCTGGCATTTAATTAGGAATCATTTCGCGGATACCTGGTTAGGAAGACTTAAGTAGGAAGCTTTCCAACGCTCACGTTCGAACGCCTTTTTAGGGGAGGAAGAGATCGAACAACCTTGCGAATCGACGCGAATTTGCGGCCGTAAAGTAGCCATTTTGTCGGAGGAGTTCATGCATAAAGAGATACAACTACTGGCAGAATTATTCCAACCACTTTCCATTTTTCACACGAACTCACTTTTTACACGCTAATGGTCTCAAATCAGATCACTAATTTCATTAGCATTTCTACACTCGTATAATCTTGATTTCAGTTTGTAATTTTTTTAGAAGATAGTTTCAATATCGTGCTACGTGAATCCAAATATTCGGTTTTAGGTTTTTGGCTTCCGGGTACGTTAATTTCGATAATAATTTTTACATCTTCATCAATTTAATTTTCGTTCGAAACTTTTTTATGTGATAGCTGCGATGTCGAAGTATGTTTAAGAAAATTTTCAATAATATTCAGTCGTTAATAGTATTTTTAAAAATTATACAATGAGTCGATGTCTTGGACTCTCGATTTTCAGTGACGTTGGTTACAACATTGATCACTTTTGTTTATAGATAGTGGATAAAGATAAATAATAGATAGTAGTAAATAGGAATAAGACAAAGATGAATTAAAATATTGATTAGATCAGTCTCCGCTAGAGAAAGGTTAAGCCGATCTAACGTGAGTCGCGGGGTTAATCTAATTGTGAGAATGTTTTACATGATATCCGTGTACCTCTCGATTCCCAATGATGTATTAAGTTGTAAACATCGTCGATTACCAACAGCATGAACTGAATTCCAGTATAACAACCTTGTTCCACATGTCCCTCCATTTTCTTCCCGCCGTCTTTCTTATTTTACATATTAACACGTCCGCGAGCGACATCCAATTACGCGCTCAATAATCGTCGTATCACTTAATCAGGTATTAGGGCAGTTTACATTGCTTCGTCGTGTAACGATAGTATCGAGACCTTCCTTTCGAGGAGGCGCACAGAAAAAGAGGCAACGCGGTTGAATGCATTTTCCCTGCTCCTCTTAGGGAAACGTGCA
The DNA here is from genome assembly GCA_028455795.1 of Lasioglossum marginatum. Classification (NCBI taxonomy): domain Eukaryota; kingdom Metazoa; phylum Arthropoda; class Insecta; order Hymenoptera; family Halictidae; genus Lasioglossum; species Lasioglossum marginatum. The sequence continues at coordinate 5,405,180 of CM052266.1, read as the reverse complement.
TTAACGCTTGATTAGATTGCACTAAATTGCATTCCAATCTTCATTACACGGTGCACACTATTAATAAACGAATTCAAATTGGTGTTACAGATTACAGGTAGAACTTGGATATATTTCAATAGTGAAATTAGATTGTGGATTCTCATTTATATAACACGTGCTTTATATATTACAATAAATAATTCTAATCACAATTGAATAACTGCAAATGTATCGAAGAGCACGCATATATTTTCATGTGTGATCAATAGACTGTGGATCTTTATGCATTTGTAGCAAAATTGAGAAGATAAAATTGAAAATTGTCGAAAAATTTTAAAAATTGAAGATTTCAATATATGATTTCTCCTTTATTAAAATCATTAAGGGAAGAAATAACATTCAATTTAGTTTCTATTTCTTACAATCGATGCAGACAAGTTTTATTTTCCATAAAGATCCGCAGTCTAGTAATCAACTATTACCAAAATTAAACAAAAAAAAAATTAAATAGTATTTAGATCAACTGACTTTAGATCAACATTTCTGATGGAAGGAAGTCCATCTATTTTAATGCGATCAACTATTATCAAAATTAAATAAAAAAAAAATTAAATGGTATTTAGATCAACATTTCTGATGGAAGGAAGTCCATATATTTTAATGTGATCAACCATTATCAAAATTAAATTTAAAAAAAAATTAAATGTTATTTAGATCAACATTTCTGATGGAAGGAAGTCCATGTATTTTAATGTGATCAACAATTATCAAAATTAAATTTAAAAAAAATTAAATGTTATTTAGATCAATATTTCTGATGGAAGGCAGTATTGAATTGTATTTATCGAAAAAGGGAGAGCGTTTACGTGGATGAAGAACAAAGCGTGGTCGAACAAAAGAGAGCAACACGGTACAAGCGCAATCATGAAATGCGATATTGGGGGTATGTAGAAATCAAGGACGCGCGCTCGTGTCTTTTCACTTTCTTTAGGCATAATCGTTCGCGCAAAAGTGACGAAACCCGTGCGCACTGTATCACCGTGATTGAGAGATCGGCTCGGAAGGGGAAAAAACCGCGGGAGAACATAGTCATCGAGCAATTTCATCGAAAGTTGATTCCCATTAATATCCACATCATTAATTAAAGCGGAGAATATCGCAACTGGACTACAACCAGCCGATGAATAACGGCGCCAATAGGAGATCAGCTCCCGGTCGGAGCTTCATAGTTTTCACGGGAAAAACTCGATGGTTACTATCGAGCGTCATACTCTGATTAGCTTCGTCTCGAATGGTGCCTCTAGAGCACCGTTGTGGATCGTATGGACTCTACACTATAGTGCGAGTTTATAAACCGTATATCGGTTCACGTGTAAACACGGCGGCGGCGATGCGTGCGCTCGTTCGTGGACGAGCGCGTAAACGGCCACCAGTTGCACCAGCCCAGAATAATATTATAAAGTCGACGTGTAACATGTGGAGAGAGCGATGAGCGGGCACGTAATCGCATTAAGCGAATTGAAATGGTATTCCAGAGCGATGGTTGCGTGCGCCGCGGTTCGCCGGTCCCGGTAATCGTCAGAAATTACGCAAACATTTTTCAGAGAACCCGCCGAGCTCTATCAACTCCATTTCATCCCTTCGAAATTTCGCCCGGCCGACCACTCGTGCATTGGCTGACAAATTCATCTGAAACTGGACGATTTACGGACGACCAGAACGAGCTCTACGCTTGGAAATAGTCACCAGCGATTTCCACACGTTCGCTCCATTTTACACGTAATTAACGGACCCCCTCTTCGAAGAAACAATAATTTTCTTTTATCCCACAATTTTATCACATTTTTAGTACGCAAGATCACCTGAAGGTCGTCACTCATATTCAAATGTATTTTCTCAGCCGCCACAAGATGGAATAAAAAGAACATAAGTTTCTCATGATACAAAATAATTAAGTAATTAAAATAATATAGAAAGCTCTAGAGCTAATCATATCTTGCATGAATTATGATATTTTTAACCTTCGCCACCGTCTAACCGGACGTTGTCGTGCCGGGTTAATTGTTTTATTATATTTAGATTGGTTTCTAATTCGAGCGAATTTGCAGCGGCTTCCGCTATCAAGCAGATCATTCTCACGCATCGCCGAGCCCGGTAAATTCAAGGTACTTTCGACAGAAATGGACGACGGAGACGGACAGGTGGTTCTCCTACATCCTGCACATTTCTCTGGCTCGTTCACCGTTCAGATTTGTCGGGTTAACCAGCCACGATTTGCATATACAAGTAGCAATGTCGGACCGGAGCGTTTTCCACGGCCGTTACCACAGAGTCCCAGGACCGAGTAGGACGATCGACGACGTGGCTGCTCACGGCAAGTCCTATGCAATTGTATGCAACAACACCGCAATAGGCGACACTCTTCTGCGTTGTGTCTGTGCCACGAAAGGAGCTTATCGAGACGCGGCGCTCGGTTTCGCAACCGACGACGCTTGGCCCAGTGCACGCTACTACCCGCTTTCGATTTGAAGATAATTTTATCGTATGCCTCGGAAATTCTAATACATACCTTCACTCACAATCTACCGGAATTCCAGCTTCCCTCAAAATCGCTGTCCCATTTCATCACCGGAGCAAGGAATTTGTGCATTATCGAGTGCATAGGGTCAAATGCAGCGACTTGCAAACCTCGAACCGCAATTTGCCAAATATTTCATCTCACTTACGGTTGAATTTAAATATTTAAAAAACAGACCAATACACTGTGCGCAAGACCGAGTTTACCCGAATAACGTTTCACCTCATAGCGTGACGCATCAGACTCATTCACTGGCCAGCAATTGTGTACGCGGTGCGCCTAAAGAAGTTTTCACTTCGAAAATGTATTCTAAATATTTTTATTTGCATTCAGATTTGAAGAATATTCGTCGTCGTTAGATTTCTACTTTGAGAAATTACGACTTGCATCTTTGGATTTGTTTTTTAGAAAAACTAGGAGGCCTTTCGCCATAAACATTCATGTTAATACATAGATAAAACAACCAAGTGTTGATGGTAAAGTTTGTTGGTTGTGGCGAGCATGTTTCCCGTGTTTTGTGAGAGACGGATGGCTGCACTTCGCGAAGTGCAATTTGCAACCGAAAACGCGAAGCCACCACGAAGTGCACGATCTGTCGCAACAAGACAATTGCACTAAAGGCGAATTTAAAACGGCTCTCTTAAACCGTCGATGGTTTAAAGGTTGTTCACAAGGAAACAATAAGGTGTCTAGCCGATTTGCGAAACTTCTTCGCAATCAAGTGTACTCGAACAGTTTATTTAGTTGGCCGGGAATTATTTCAGAGTAACGAGGCCACCCACGAGCTCAACTTGCCGTGTATCCTAGGCAACGTTAATGCAATAATCGTGTAGAACCTGATTGCACGGAAAAGAAGCGAACGCATCAAAGAGCAGCGATCATCCATCCACTTGTAACAATCAGGATAAAACTAGGAAGTTGCTTAATTGCATCACGAACAGCTTCGATACGCTTAATCGGTGTTACGATGTTATTATGTCACTTCGCAGCCCGTGTTATATTGTATCTAAACAGCAGATTTGTATATGCTTATGAAACCGTAAGTGGTTATTTAACATATAGAAAGAAATTTTCATAAAATGAGATGCTCTCGATTGTCAAACTCAAAGAAGCAGTTATATTTAACTCTAAACCTACCATCATCGGTCAAAATGACCGATCCCAGATTTTTTATTCTACGATTATTGATATAATAAAAATAATTTCATAAGAAATGATTGTACAGACATCTTTAGTGGAGCACATATTACAATAGGAGCTGCATAAAGTCTAAATAAAATCAATCTTGTAATTTTTATATAAGGAAACATGTACTAGTTACTTTAATGGCTTGGTAGGTTTAGGGTTTGCTCGAAAAAAATTTTTATAGAATGAGATGCTCCCGATTGTCAAATTCAACGAAGCAGTTTACTTTAACTGCTGCCGAAGTACTATTTGGAGAAATCTTGAAAATCAACGTAATTTATTGCACAAGTCAAACAGTTAAAATTTGACCAGATTGTTTCTTTATCTGTTTCGAATAGTACAGATCCCAGTGAAAAGATAATGTTGAGAAATGACGGAGAATCGTGCTGCTTACACACGAATTAGTATTCGCAACAAGTCGGAACAATACGTCGTGCACAGACAAGCATCTCTTAATGTCTTCAACAAGTGTATCCATCTATCTACTGTTTTATAAACAGCATTTGCATAACTACTTATATTCCAAAGACCAGTGTGCCACTAACGATTAAAGCAAAAAAATCTATTTATTGATCTGTTTGTAATCCTTTATTTAACTACTGAAACTGTGAAGAAGCCTTTGTTGAAAATTGTGTTAAATTCATATCGTTTTAATTGTTATTAATCATTTTACTGCTCGTTAATTCCAGCGTCAAGGGATAAAACGCGCAGGAATTGCGAAAACGAAGAGTTCAGCGATTCTTTAATTGAAGACTGAAATTCGTGGCAGTGGCAAAAGAGGAGGTTGGCCAACCGAGAGCGCGCACCGATGCGTTGATAAAGAAATTCTAGCATTTGAATACCGCGAAACGTTTCCGCCATTGGACGCGTCACCGTGCGGGGGGAATGTGTCTTCTAACACTTTCTACTAATAACAATTCCGTTCCCATCGCGTGTCGAATATACTTCGATGCCTATTTGTCGTCGGATCGAATACTCTGCCAATCGGTAACCATGACCTGCCACACTTTTAGCAGGACGCAATAAGCAGGATACGCAAGATGAAGTCTCCGCCGATCCCTATCGATGACTTCATGCGAAAGCTGCATGCACGCAACGATTTTTAATTAAAGAAACATATTCGACCTGAAATCGCGCTTTATAGCTTCCGTTGTATTTCGCAACCCGTGACCCGAAAAAACCTGAGCGACTCGTGTAACCGGTTGATCAAAATCGATTTCGTTTTGGCATAAGTCACCGGGGCCATGAAAGTGTGTCGACACTTTGACAATATGGTAATTGTCGAATATTACCCAAATGATTTCGTCGAGGTTAACAATCGTTTATATATGAACGCGACAAAACGATTGTGAGACCGTCGAATTTTTCAATAAGTGACATTTATTTTTTCGAAATGAACACAATTTAAATATCGGTAATTTTTTGAGAATCTAAAATGTAGTTTAACACTAAACCTACCACCAACGGTCAAATGATCGGTTCCAGATTTTTTATTTCTCAATTATTGAAATTATAAAGATGTTTTTGTGGGAAATGATTAGTAGACTGCGGATGTTTATGCAATTTTTAATTTTTCTAGGCAAATTTTAAGGAAACGGAAACTAATATGATCTTATGTTTAGTGGGACAGTAACTTTACTGTCCGGTTCATGGGCACGATCACTGTTCAGTGCCTACCCACTCCACTGCACTTCTGTCCTTCTCTATGTTCGGCTTTCTATTGAAGTCTCGCTCGGCGCGGTCCGGTCGGCGCGATAGACGCAGTCATAAATCAAAAATAGTGTCCGCGTACGATCACTGTCCGTGCAAAACACGGCTGTTGAACAGTAAAGAGGCGTTTTCTGTAGTATCTTTTATAAATCTGAAATAAATAGAAATCGTATTGAATTCGGAGTAATTTTATATTCTAGCTTTTTTTTTTATTTTCAGAAGCCATAAATGCATAAAGATCTAATGATCTAATGATGAATGAGCAGTCTAATGATTAGTAAATAAATATATGTAATAGCGCGGATATACTATAATATGAATCGCACAAAGTTCAAATAAATTGAATCTTATTAGTTTTATAAGGCAATACGTACTGTTTAGTGTTAAATACTTTCTGGTTCCACTGTAAATTGCATCAAATCATGCTTCTTTATCTGAACAATTCAAGTGTTTGACAACCACGTACTTTGTTACTCGCCGTGTACGAGCCTAAAGTATAGTTATTCGTACGCACATTACACGTAAGATCACTTTGGGCACTACAATGGCCACGGTAGAGGAATAAAACCAGCGGACAATGAGACTTTATTCATGATATGAACCTTTTAATCGGAGTTTTAATTGAATCGCCTTGGCGGCTGAAAAGTTTACTATGTACCGCAAACGGCGGCTCACAAAGCAAAATGTGTTATTTCCAACGCGCGCGAAACAAGTCCGCGTTTCGTAATAATTTATTGGTCATCGGCTCGCGTTTAGAGACTCGCATGCACTTCTTCTTGGCCAATGGGAGACTCGTTCAGGAACGACGCAGCTTAATTACATTCAATTCTCTGATACGACTCGGCCAAGATTGATATTAATTAGACGGGAGCCGCTGCTGGATGCTCAGCATATCGTAATTATGGATATCAGGTTTAAACGAGTTGCATGGGGCCTGTATGACGTAATTTTATCACGGCAAATCATGTTGATTCTGGAACGGCCTGGACAGGTTCATGATTCTATTAAGTTCCTAAGCGAGAAATTACATCTTCCCGCGGGCTCCGGTTTTAATGCACGACAATGCCACAACTGTGTAATACTTAATAACACCTGTTCTACATTATATCGCGGGGAAAAATCGACGAATTGGAAAAATCACGGTGATATTAATGAATTCGGATACTATTCTGACGAAACAGGTCATTATACTGAACAAAAACGTTTTACATCGATTGCGAGAAACAAGTGTCAAATACAAATTGAATCGTTGCTGCGCCAGTTGATATTGCCGCGCGTTTTATTGTACTTCTTGCATTCGTGGCTGCTGCAAATGGGGAAAAATCTTCACTCCACTTGCGGATTTCACTTTCTCAAATGTTCTAATATTAATATTCATCTCTATCGGAAATTTACATTAAGAATCACATCACATTAAATAATCATAAACATAAATTTGAATGGGCCCCTGCACCTTTGAGGGATGGACCTCAATAATTTACTTAAGGATTGATATCAATAAATAGATTGCGAGTTTGTAGGAAAAATAAAAATTATCTATCTCGACTATAACAAACTGGAGGAAAATAGAAATGTAGTTCATTTTTCAATGCCTCTTGAGAAGTCAAAATACAAAATATTCTAAATAATAGACAGGTAATAAAAATTCAGAGTAACTACTAAATCAAATTTCATTCACACTGTCACATTTTAAAGATATATGTGTTACAAGTTACATCAAAAATAAAAATTATTTATCTCGACTATAACAAACTGGAGGCAAATAGAAATGTAGTTCATTTTTCAATAGCTTCGATGTGTTGAAAACAATATAACAACGTTTTCATATCCTTCGGTCTAAAATCGGTCGTAAAATCCGCGGTCTAATAAAATAAAAAGACGGGACTCTCGCCTCCTAATTTTTACAAAACGAAGAAATAGAACTCTCGCCTCTTTCGGACTATTACAAAACACGGAAACCGGGATTTGCATAATGATCGGCACTCCAATAATACAAATCATCGACAAGAATTCGCAGAAATTGAACCGGGCTTGCTCAACAGGATACACAAAGATAGATAGATATTCCGACTGTGCTCTGTTCGATTTGTTTCCTTTTTATACTCATAACCGAGTTATAAATACGTGGCTCCGCGAGTGCACTAACGTAACGTTGCGCGGTACAACAAAAACTGCGGGTAAATACGAATCGTTTAAGGAACGATGTTAACGATTTTGCAATCTTCGGACGGTTAAACCGTAATAAAAAGTCGGGGAGGAATTCGCGGGAGAGCATTTGATAAATTGTTCCGGAGTAAAGACTTAATATGAACTTCAGTTGTTAGTACTATAATGCGTGTTGCGCTGTCGTTAAAACTAATTTTCAATGTTGCAATTCGACAACTATACGCTCCGCGAGGAACTGCGCTTTTCACTGTGCAAGGGCGACGCTGCGCTTATGGTCGGTTTTTCCGCGATCGACAAACTTTGAAGAGAATCGCTTGCGTCAGTTGCACTGCTTTTTGCCTAATTTGCGAACTCGGGCAACTATAGTCAGCGCTCATTACGGGGAATGCGTACTAGAAAGAAAACACAATTAATTAGGTAATGTCGGGCAATTATTGAAATGGACGCTGAAACTACGTTGTCTGTGCGAACTGCACTGTATGGAGTAATGTACTACAAATTACTGTAATAGTTACGCACATAACGAAGATATTCGTTTTATATTTGAAGTCTCATACAAAACAAAAAACCCGGAAATTTAATTATAAAATTTGAATTACTTAATTATGCACGTAATTATTGCATAAAATTCTAGTACTCCAGTTCATGCCGAGCATAAGGAAGAAGCCGGTAGGTGCAGGTAAATTATTATAATTTCAGTGTTCATTACACGAATTGACCCACATTGTTTTTATTAATTGTGAAAATTGGTACGGTCAGTTGTTATAATAAAAAGAGGACTTATGAGTCATTAATATCGCTCAGCCTTCCACGTGTTTCACAATTCGAGGCTTATGAAATTTCATATACGACCGTTCGATTGGAAAGAATCGCCGAAGAATTAAAGACCGAGATTTTCCGATTGTTTCCTGAGATGACGACACAACACGCGCCTGTATGCCTACGTATGTCTATATATCCGCCAAGGGAATGTAAAAGAGTACGCATGCGTCGGGCACACGATATGTATAATGGCCGTCGATTTCAAAAGAAGATTATTGGAAAGGAAGAGGTTGCGCGATAATAACGACGCCGGTAATTACATTAATTTTCGTAGACAACTGGAACGCGTTACGTTTCTGCACTGATCTGATTTGTACCTCGTGCATCAGCGGCTTATTAGAGCCCGGGAAACCGAGCCGGGGATTCCAAACGGAGAAAATTGAATCGATTACAGGTAATAAGTTCGAAAATAACTGATCGGACCCCGCGCGTTATTACCTATTTTTGCGCTTTGCCCCGTCGTCGTCGTAGCGAAAGTATGGCCGAGATAGTTCCTCTTTTTGTTCGGCTCGAAATAGTTAATTTAGAACGGGCTCGGTCCGGCTAATCGTACCCCGTCTGTGCCAATCGAATTCCCATTGGATTCTCTATCGTTTTATGAACTGTCAATCGTGTCTCATAACCAGCCACCACAGAGAAAGTTATCAGATATTTCTTCCAGCGAAAAATTCCACGTTTCACAAAAATAATCCCGTACACAATTAATTAAGCCGGACTTTCTTGCTACTGTTCACGAGAAGCTTGAAACTGGTATACTGGGCTCTCTCGCGATCCCAACAGAGTTTGTGATGAATGTTAATTCAAAAGTGAAAATTCATTCCGAAGTTTTTTTGGTGCATTTATGACAAGGATTGAATGGATCAAACAAAACAGTGAGAACGTATAAAGAATTTAAAAATATTATTGTATCGCTTTGAACTCGTTGAGATTATTCAGAGTAAATTGAAATGAATATTAATTTTTATTTTCCATACAAATCCGCAGTCTAGTCTCGTCAAATTATCTAATAACCAACTTAAATCGTTTGTTCTCATTAAAGTTTCTTTAGTTCAACGTACACTATCTGAGTGGATCTGTGAATCTCGCAGCGACTACTATGGAAGAACATTGCGATCGAGATCCCAAAAAATTAGAAGCAAATGATTGAATACTGTGAAAAATTAATGAAGAAAGTGGAAAAATTAATGAACATGTCACGTATAAATATACAATTGACGCTGCACTCAGCGTGACGTCTGAAAGAAAATTTTATGTATTTATTGACTGGAGTGTCAGCCTTGCTAATAGTACTTTTTTTTTCCTTGAATATTGTGACATTTATAGCGAGTTGAATGTTCGCGCGGAAAACGTGACTTCGGATTCGCGAGCGAGAAGAGATCATTGAATCGGCAACGACGGACGAGCAGATTCATTACGTGTCGGCAGGGTCGATATCGCGCAAACGAGCCTAACGTACAACGCAAGCTTCCAAGCCGGTAATTATACAGTTGTCAATCAACTAGTGAGAAAACACGTTCGCGATTGAGAGATCAGATGACGTGCGGAAATCTTCTTCGACGTGCTCATCGATCGACCGACACGTAAGATCGACGTAAACGGCTTAACGCATTTTATTTCGACGTTTTTACCATCGCCAGAAAAGTCGACCTAAAAAACAGATTTTCAAACAAGTTTTTATCACAACTTTCTATCGATTTTTTTCACGATTACGTAGAAAGTATGTAACAGTAGAATATTGTAGCTGTCGTTGCCATAACACAAGATTCATTTTGTTTATTTCCTCGTTTGCAAATCAATTAGAAGTCACAGTTCGAAATTATTCAAAGTCGTTTATATTAGACGTGATTATTTGTACCGGCAATGAAATTGACTAATAGTCGTCGTTGTTTTAAGATTTAATTAATTGTATTTGTTTCCTCGTGTGAAAGTCGATTCGAAGTTACCACGCTTGCAAATCAATTTCGAGTTGCAGTTGAAAATCATTTAGCAGGAATGTGATTATTAGTATCAGTGAATTGACTGATAGCGGTCGTCGACGTGAGACAGGCCTAATTCCGTTTGTTTCCTCGTGTGTGAATCAATTTGATGTTTACAGTTCAAAATCGCAGCCGTCAGTTTATGTAAGACGCGATTATTCGTATCTTGCAAATTAGCCGAAAGACTAAAATCACGAGTTCTGCGCCACCAGGGATAATGTCTGACAAATTGATCCAAGGTTTGAACGCTCGGACAGTACTGCTGTACTCCTCGAAGCGCGGCGCGGTGCGGCGTACGTTAATGCTGGACAGAATTTCACAAAAGCTGGTTTACTCCGTTCCTTTCCTAATGTTTGCTGCTCAAACTGCCGTGGAATGATTTATTCGTAAAAAATTAGCTTTCACCAGAACCGCGATCGAACTGTAGACCGGTGCAATCACAAATCAGTCGCAACGAACGGGCGATCAATAATGACACTGCGGAGAGCATTTCAGGCCCTGGAATACGCGGGCACCCATAAATGCGGCACCGCGCGAAATGACGAAACACCCGCGAACCTAACAATAAAACGCGCTCGCGATATGCAAAAAGTTAACTAGATCGCTGAATTAACGACGCGAGACTCGAAACAAAGATTTACTGTCACACGTTTCATTTACGCAATTTAAATCCATTAGTTGCGTAATCATCTCTGCCTAGCTTAAAACAAATTTTTAAACCACTTAGGACACTGTTAGGTAAATCGTTCACTTATATCCGAATCAAACGAATCGCAGATATTAATATTGAAGGATTTCTATCTTTTCCGTTCTTTTAGCTCAAAGGTTTGTTGTTATTTTATTCATACGAACGATGAGGTATTTCCGTGATACTGAGCGCCGCGTTATGCCGACTAAATAATTAACCATCGATAAGAATCGAAGTCGGTTAAATATCGTATGCTCTCATGAGGCGACAGTGTTGATACTCGGGACACGAATCGCCCAGGGCTCGGTCTGATTGTCACTGATCTAATAAGCGATTATGCTCTCCGAGCCACGTTCCATTGTGTCCACGGCTCCCGGCCGGGTAGCAACGAACTTTTAATTAATTTTCACGAGGCTACAAATCGATGTCTAATTGAGCCCGATAACACCGAGACTCATTTAACCAGTTTCCAAGCGGCCGCCGCGTGACGCACACAATTTCCGCCCACCTGTATTCGCGAACAAACGGCGACCTTCTGACACCGCGAAAAAAAAAGAGCAGAAATTAAATGAAAATCGCGGGGGAAAAAAGCGGGGAACGCGAATTACGGCGGTTAGCCAACCGTGGTTGGACACCGAATGAAAGAGCAACTTCCAGAAACAGTTTACGCTCACTGGACCACGTCGATTATCGCATTAATATCGTGAATTCTTCCGTTTCCTCGATTATCTGGCCGGGCGATTATGGTTCCTAGCTTATAGCGCTGTGCTCGGCGAAAATTTTCTGCGGTGGCGAACGAAGTCGGAGATTAACAGTCTGATCGTAATTGGAAGCATTCTGTGCTCACTGAGGAAATCGTGTTCGCTTCTAATTGCATCAACCATTGTTGGCTATCGATAATAATTTTGTGCGAGCGTGGTGCGGTGTCGCAACACGCTGACATTACAGAGAGGTTATAACCGAGTCTGTTATTAAACACCGACGTCATTTAGTAAAGCACGAAGCAACCTGCTGTTTACGCCCCGAGCTTGTAATTGGATCGAGCGAACATTTTCTAGTGGGCCGCCATTTACACGATTTTTCGCTCCCAGCGAAAAGTTCAGAGCTGCTGTGCATTAGAAATAATGCGAGCTACTGCATTCAGCAGTATCGCGCCATTCTACTGTAGTCGCATATATTTTCTCCACACTTAAATATTCTAGACACTTATTTATCATGGACGAAATTTTTGTAAGAACACTTCTGCTTGAATAATGAAATGGAAAAATCTCAAATTAATATGAATTAATATGAATTAATATGAATTAATATGAAATGATCCATTGTTCCAGATTGTATAATAAACTGTAAATGCATAAAATCTGCAATCTAATTAAATAATTAATTCATATTATTATGAAATTTCAGATTTTTCATTATTCAAACAGAAGTGTTCTTTCAGAAATTTCGTTCATGATAAATAAATGTCTAGAATTTAAGTGTGTACAATATTAAACATACTGACAGACGATTTCTTATTTCTATTATGTCGAACTAATTTTTGCAACGTCACATAGTGCGATTTCCATTTTTCCCAAGCTTCACAGAGGAAGTTCGGCAAAAATGTCGGCACAGTTTTGCAACATTGGAGTCATAAATTAGTGTGTCTGCGAAATAAATTACAGTAGATCTTTGCTCCTGTCTCGTAACCTAACAACCAGGAAGGCGGCAGATGGACGGAAGAAATATTAGAGTTTTATTGGAAAGGAAGAGAAACCGTCCGACAACGTCAGTGAAACAAGGAAGAATCTTGATTAGAGCGCAATTAATGGAAAACGGGTAAATAACAGTGCACGGTAGATCGAATTTGTTTAATCGAGCGTTCGGAATCAAGGAGAAACTCGATTTCGTTCAACGCTTCTCTCTGCTGGATAATCGGTGTAATTATCGTACGAGTCATTGGCACGTACTGATCCTTCCAAGTGAGAAACTTCTGTTCTCGTAAGACAGATACACAATCGCACTTTCAAGTCTATGTGTTTATTACATGTGTACTTGCAGGGGGATTTTTTAATTCGAACGCGGATGCAATCGGGGATTTGCGCAGCGGTGCACAAAGACGCTGCAATCTATGCGAACTGCACAATGTTGGATGTAATGGTCATTTCTGAGCTGCGGATTTTATGCGTTTATGATAAAAATGACTAGGTACAATTTAAGGCAGTAGGCGGGATAAAAGAATGTATTAGTTCAGCTTAACAAAATTATTAAAGGAACAAAGATATTTCTGTTTGCAAACAATTTTTATTTCGTTAAATGACTTTTCTCAATTTTATGATAGTTATGCCAGACTAGAAAATGGTAAAATTAAATTGCTATACATGAAATGTTCGATTTTATCATGTAGAGTTTATAAGGTACAAGCGTCTTTGTCCAGAACACGATATTTTGAATTTGCAATTCCAATTAGTACGCCTGGTACACTGCGGAGTACATATGCAAATATAGTTATTTTAATCGAAAACAAATTTCTGCACATGATTAGGAGTATTATCATCTTTCGGAGGAACTAAAAATCCGATTAAATTTTGCTAGTTATTTTGCACTGAATTTTAAGACTTGTAAGTATATTCTAATACATTTCTGACACTCATCCGGCCCAGAAGCGCCCGTCAATTAATCACAGGCAAAATTATGAAAGGTTAAAAACCGTCGAGGCGAACTACACAATTTGCGTATCGTCCAGGTTTTATTAATCATCGCTTGGATAAACGAGCAGTCCCACGAATTCGATAATTGAAATGATCGGACGAAATATGATTTATGATTCTTGGAGTTCAATCAATTCGATTGCAATTTTTCAAAAGGTTTTCCTTTTTTTCTCGAAAGCAATAAAATTGGATGATCGATGGGAGTCAGGCTCGCCGTCAACCGCGAGGGAAATACTTTCGGAAACAAGTGAGGCCGACTGACACGTGCTCTCGCGTCACGTGCAGGCCATGCTTCAACTTCGGTGAAGGGTTTTCCGGCGAGAACATGAGCGGACAGACCAATGATGTCCTCGTGCTGGAAATATAATCGCGACGACGACGTCTAATGTAATTTTCGCTGTCAGTCGCGGAACCATACCAGCCGGTGCGCGCCGTGTAATTAGGTAACGGTCGCGCACTGCGCACGAGATCGAAATAATTGCGCACACGCGAAAATCGCACGCGCTCGCGCGCACCTGATTTTAAAACGATAACATCGGGACACCCTTATTTGCATAAACGGCCTCGTGAGCACTTCGTATCACTTTGCTACTTGTCCGCGAATAATGCGACACGATTGCCGTTTAACGCCGGATTTTGAAAAAAATACGGGGTACAACCGATCGCCGGCACGCGATAAAACCGAGCCACGTGGGCCCCGCGCTTAGGCCATTCGTTATAATCTTTCGACGCTTATTGAGTCGTTGAACTTCGACGACCGCGAAACAAGCAAAATGACTCTCGTTGATTGATAGAGAAAAATAATACAATTTTTAGCACACGTTCAGCAATTCTTTGGCAATTACATCGCGTCGGGGGAACCTCATTTTAATCAGACAGGTGGATTGCAGTTATTGCAATTCATTATTTTCACGTTCTAAACGCCGGGTTCGGTATCAAACGTGTTTCACGTGGTGCAACACCGAATGCGCTGGCATTAACCGGCGAACAAAAACATTTAATTATAAGACTTGAACAAAATCAATGCCCGAAGGTAGATATGTCATACGGTTTGTAAAATGCAATTTTTAAAGATTTTCTTCTTTTAAGTTTGGCAAGTTTTGGTCTGTTTCCTGATGCAATTCAAATATTTTAGTCTCTCACTAGTCTCATTGACTGCAATTATTAGACTGAGGATTTTCATGCGAAAATCATCTGCATTGAAGACATTGATTTCTTTCAGTTAAAATTTCAAGGAGTTGAAAAGTAGATAGTACTTTTAAATTCTTTAAATCTGTGTACTATTTTGCATTTTATCTACTCATTTTTGTTATAAATACGTCAAATTCATAACTATAATTGCATTCGCTCTTAATTATCATTGATTTAAACAATTTCATGACGTCTCAAAGACTGCATCTCGATGGATCAAAATTGGACACCTCACATACAACAACCTGTAAATTTTATAAATTTGCGAAGAAATGGTGAGAAAGCGTTTCGTGGGTCAAGATGGTGCCCGATGATCGTGATCCCGCGGTCTTCGCGCGGGAATGTTGATTAGCAGCGGATCCTAATCGATCCGGAAATAAGCCGGAAATTTTTCTGGTGAAACCACAACGCTATTCTTCCTAGCTGCGTTTCGAAAGCGATTCGAGCGGAGGAATGCAAATCTGCTGGAATCGCGTGGTCGGCAAGTGCCCACGGAAAATTATCGGTGATCCAGATTCGAATCCGTGTCCGGTCGATACGTCGTCGGACGATAAAATATTGCTTCGAACGAAATCACAGTCGAATTAAACGTAGCCCGAGGAGTAATCGCGTCAGCCGATCGTACCGAGCGAAAAGCGCTTTATACACGCGAGACAAATCCGAGAGGCCGCGTGCAGGACGCTAAAACTAACTATTTATTTTCCCCGCGATTTCATAAGAGGCCACCGATCGCGAAAAAGTCCGTCGTCGATCGACAAACGGCGGACAACCGACACTCCACCGCGCAATTACATTTTTGTCTTCGACTGCGGCAAAACACTTCGGCCGTTCTCTGGGATTGCGAATCAGACAATTGACCAGAAATTATTGGACATTTTGCGAGACATTTTTATGAAATTCACCACTTATCAACAAATATTTAATGTCTCTAATAATCGCAATTCTAGTTAGAACTGTGCTCGATAGTGTCTCCAAAAGTTTCTTCAAGAAGATGACCGAAAATCATCTTCTTTATTTCAGGATTCATTATCGAAATACTCGAATATAAAATCTTTCTGAGGAGATAAAAACGTGATTTTTACATATTAAATCGATTCGTTGTTTTTCTGAGAATTATTAACGGCGTGTAAACATTCTGAAGCAACTACGCATTTTGAAAATTAAATAATACAGAATTTACAGGATATCCCGAATTTAAATGGCAAAACTTCAGGAGCGTGTAGGGGACCGAAAAACTAAGACAAAAAGTCTTTTAGAGATTTGCTTGTTTTGGAGAAAATCGCAAAAAAAGAAACAGATCAAGTTTTCATTTTTGTACTTATTTATTTACATTTTATTTACGTTATCGTCTATTTAATGTAGATATTGTTGAAAAATTGCAGCTAAACATTGTTTTGGTGATATTTGGTGCATTGCATCTATGACTCGGTCTCTTAATTGCTCTCTTGAATTGATTGGCACCGAATAAACTTTCTCCTTCAAGGTTCCCGACACAAAGAAATCCATGGGTGTCATATCAGGTGATCGGGATGGCCAAGGTACTATTTCTCCACGTCCAATCCATCGTTCGTACTCAAGAGAGCAACTGACAACGAGATATTGAATTTTTGCGATTTTCTCCAAAACGAAGCAAAAACGAGCAAATCTCTAAAAGACTTTTTGTCTTAGTTTTTCGGTTCCCTACACGCTCCTGAAGTTTTGCCATTTAAATTCGGGACACCCTGTATAATAGGAATAAAAAGATGGAGAAGAGGGTGTGTTCCGTAGTCGTTTGAAATTTTAACTCTTTGCTATCGGAGCTATTGTATTTTAATTTGAAAATTAAACATTTCTTCCGACCTAGAATAATTCCACTGTATATGATTTTTTCATTTTATGGATATGAAATTGATATAATCCCTCGTACAATACTTGAATGTGTAGTAATTGATTAAATTAAATTAAAAACCAACATATTTAATAATGTAAACAACGTTGTGAATAATGGTACAGCAGTATTTACAATGCTAAGGGTTAAAATCGTTCGAAGTGCAGAGGAATGCGATTTTTGCAGGACGCATTCTTCGCGGCGGGTTTCTAAAAATTCGTGACTCACGCGAGCCGGCAAGAAGTCCGGTGAAATTCCCCGGTTGGCCAAACTGTGGTTGAATTTATGAAACGTCGTACTTACGACGACGGGCAAAGGCGAAACCCAAAGCCGTTTTACGAGTTATTTCGGATACCTTCGATTCTGGTCTATCGCGGAACGCTTCTTGCCTTTAGGTACAGCAACTCTCGTGAAACGAACTGTGCTCGATGAACTTCGCGCGACGCAACACGACCAGCGACAGTCGGAAGCGTTTACAGAAAGAAAAAGAAGTCGGTTGATTCTGTGGCTGTAGACTGCTTTCGAAATAATGGGCACGCGTTTCTGGAATAAAACACCGGCTCGATCTCGCCGAATTAAAAACCGGACGACAATCGTAACCAACGACGTCGGAAAAAAAAATGGATTTTGTAGTCTACAGAAGCAATTTTTTGCTATCCAATAATGTTGGTGTGCAACAATTGCCATAGCTGTAGGTTTAAGGGGCGGTTTACAGTCCTTAGGTATAAGCCAGAATTGGACAAAAATTTAATCAACGAATAAATTTCTACTTCAATCATTTTTTTTAATCGCAATTAACAATTAAACTCCTACTTTAGTCGTTAATTGCGGTTGACCATTACATTCTTTTCAATTGTAATCGTCAATCGGGTAATTGATTAATGATTAACTGCTGAAATTTCGAAATGAAATACGGAATCAAAACTGTATGCATACTGAAAAAACTGAATTTATTATAGTTATTACAATTTGCTGATAGACCGTGTGGCGATTAACTTCAACAATAATCGATTAAATCAGTCTCCGATTTTTCGATGATCTCTTTTTTAATCAACGATTGACGATTAACTTCATCAATCGATTGAATCAATCGTCGATTTTTCAATGATTACCTTTTTTAATCGTATACATTAATCGATCAACCTTGATTAAAAAGCGAGAAGCGAACACCGAACTGATCGAAGTCAGTCGCAAGGAAACAATCGAACCTAGAACGTCATCACATTTTAAAGGAACCACTTTGCTGTATTTTAGTCATAAAGTTATATGTACTCAACTATCTATATTTTTAACACTGTATACGCGGTATTGTAGGATTCCACTACATTAATAAAGTCAAACAAATAATGACCGATTTCAGTGAACAGAACGTGCAGTTGTGGCACCTGTGTTACTCTTCATCGAAGTGCACGGAACAGGCGTAACCGGTATAAAACGAGCCCAAACAGGTACTACAGGGCAGCCTATTGGTAATTGCATGCGCGGTGACATAGACATGGCACCCTATGGTGTTATAATGTCATTACTTTAATTCTATGTCACAGTAAATTCAATTTAATACTGACTGAATCCGCGTTCGTGATCTGATCTTGTAAGCATTCTCATTCAACGGTAGCTGATCGTTTCCACGATTGCACTTTTTTCGTATCGATTTGACCACTCGCATCGAAAAGGTTCTACGCTCATGGCAATTCCTACTACCGCTATCGACCGCGATTTTGTTTAATTAACTTTTACATTCCCCGCGTCTAATGAAACGTTCTTCGTATACGTTTCATTACTTTCGCTCTTCTGCGGCCGCACTTCTTATCATGGTTTTGTTCTAATATCGCATTATGATGTTTCTTGTACCCGAGGAGGTTCATCGTATCGGCTTTCGTTTAGTATGTTTGTATTATCCTTTCCAATAGAAAGTTGTTCGTTGTTTCGTTTCTTTAGATTTTGCAATGGTTTCATTTCAATTTTGCGGAAGTGCAGAAGATCGCAACGAATTGTCTCTTATTAACAGATTAACAAATAGGATCGTCATGCGAATTCCTATTTTTATAGGTCATTTGTAGACTGCAGATCTTTGTGCAGAATTTTCTGCATCGATTGCGCGAAACCAAATTATAATGATTTTAATGAACGGAGCCGATTAGTTAACGATGCTGGAAATCGTAAAAACTATTGTTATGTTTCCTCATTAACAATGTTAATGAGGAAACGATCGGAATACATTAATTACGGTTTGTTTGGCAGCGCAGTTATGGTTGGTCAGTAAGAGGTCGAATCTCAGACCAACTAAACCAGAACGAAATTGTTCTTCAAGCATAAATGTTTTTACGCGGAGTTTCGGACTGTAAAGGCAACGAAGGAAGTGAAGCATTTCGCGAGGAGTCGAAAAAATAGACGTGTTCCCCGAAATCAAGAAAGCCGAACGAATCCCGCGAAACCGGATTAAAATGCAGTACGCGAGACACGGGCAAAAAGGCTCGTCATTAAAATATTTTCTTAACCTTCCGTGAACTGGTTAATTTTGTCGCTTGTTAATTATATCGCTTGAATGAAGCTGCACTTTACAGTCGCCATTTTTACGACGAAGAAAGATTCAAATGAAACACAAACGTTTGCAGAAGATTAACGACGACGATGATCGACTTTTGTCTAACAGGACGAGAATCGCGTCCGCTTCGGTTCAGAAAAATTGCGAAACTCCTTCGTTACTGAAAACATGCGAATAATGGCCATTGTGCATGCTCGCAACTACGTCATATTTCAAGCGACATACATATGAGACTTACGGTAAGAGCACGGCATTCCCGCAGTGTCGCGTAAATTAATCGTTTTCCTCCATTTTCCATTAAACCATTAAGCAACGGGTACACGAATAACCTCAGCTGAAACGAAGCGAATGAAACGAGCATATATTTAAACAAAGTTCAGTACAGTACGAGTTACGAACAATGCTCGGTAAATTGCATTCCAGTCGGCTCTGTACTCAAGGTCTGTCGCGCAAAAGTGCAAGGCACTTTTAAATGGAGTCTCGTGACCCCGTCTATCCGTGTATCGCGTGGCATATGGTCAACGGATGATATACCGAGTGTCGCAAAAATCTAGGACTACATACTGAATCTGGAAAATCGTACGAGTCGAAAAGTCCTGATTGAGTTATTAAATTTGAGTTAGTAAATAAAAAATGAGAACACGCGTGTGCAGAAAACCGAATGAAGCTCTCAAGAAGCACTGTGTGGTGCCTACCGTCAAACATGGAGGAGGATCCATAATGATATAGGGATGTTTTTCTTGGTATTGGATTGGAAAATTTAGCACCCATCCATGGCATCATGAATGCAGCTAAGTTTATTGACATTTTAAATGAAAATATGGAAGAGTCAACCCTACGGTACGGCGAAGAAAACGAAAAAATTTTTAGACGATTGTGGGATAGATGTTCTCGATTGGTCTCCACAAAGTGCAGATTAATTAATTCTATATAAAATTTATGGAGCTTATTAGATTCGGAAATACCAGTAGAAAAACGTCATAATAAAACAGTATTTTTAAACGAATTGCAATTAAAATTTCAACGAATTGATCGAAGTTACCTCCAAGAACTTGTGGAAAGCATCCCACGACGATTAGAAGCAGTAATTAAAGCAAGAGGTTACAATACCAAATACTAATTGCTTATTTTCTAAATATTTATAAAGTGTCCACTTAATTTTGACCACCAAAAATTGCATACAATTCTGATTAATGATAATATATTCTATCACATTAATTGTTATTATCGATATTGTTGTTTATTTCATTAAAGTACACTTTGTTAACTTAAATATTCCATATAATTCTCGTTTATTAAAATTATGTTTTAAATTGCATTGATTTTTTGTTGATCATTAAACCTGTCCACTTAATTTTGTCCACGACCGTATGTATTACAAGTTACAACACGAACAGAAAGAAATCAAACGGTATTTGGAGAAAGAGACGTGTAAGATCGTCAATTTATGCAACTGGCTCGAATAATGCATTCGCTGGATTTTCCACGTTCGGATAGAGTTTGCCAGGGTAATAGGCGGCTCGAGAGAAGGAGTGACCTATTACAATGACTTTTTCGTCGATGCATCGCGCTGCATCTCGCTGTTGGATTCAAGGACTGCGTCCTGCTAAAGATCACCGCAGTCTCGGAGTACCGTACACCACCACACCGTGCAGCGTGCACGGCGGAATGCACCGCACGTTGCGCCTCGAGTGCAAGCCAACCAGCGTTACCATCTTCTCACGTGAGCAATACTCGTTACGTGTCGCGTCGTTATTCTCCTCCAGAGCCAATTAGAAGCACCTGAGAACCGAGGATAACTGGATTCGAAGCCATTCAGCTACTGCTGCACCTTCGATCGCTCCGATTCTTTTTTTCTTAACGGCTGTCGCTATGAGATCGCGAAGGTCGATTCGAACACTCCTACGCACCTCTAATTTTCATCAAATGCGCTCCCAATCCAAACTTTTTGACGACTGTTAAGCCCTAATCGGCTTTGCAACGTTCCCATTACAAATTGGAACGATGAGGGTATAGCCCCAGATGTTAGAGGTGCAGAACATACTGATCATTAACTCTAAGCAAAACTATATTAATTAATACGTTAAATATGCAACCACGCAAATTTCATGAATCCTAAGCAATTTATTTAACCCTCATACATTTTCCAGAATGAAAATTCATCCTAAATATATATTTATATCGATCGTATTTGTCTTAATAAAGAATAGTTAATGTTTTCGGCGTAAGGTTCGATCGTTAGTTACTATATTCTATAAAGCAATTTTGCAAATTGACAAGTTAAATACTCGACGTTCCGATCTTGCATCAATCAAAAATGCATCTGCATCATTTGTGGGAAGCAGGAGTTAAATAAAAATTCATTTCATCCCTTAATGGCGTCTTTACATTGAAGACAACGTAACGCCATTGTTAGATTTCTCTAATATTTTATTGTTTTACATTTCACCTAGCTAATTTCTCCATAAATGCATAAAAATCCGCAGTCTAAGCATAAGCGACAGAATTTTGTGTTCGACGTGAACATACAGTGTTTACGAGAGCAAATAGTGAGGCAGACACGTGTAACGAATCTGTAGAATATTCCTGTCGTAAAATCGCGAGTCTACTACCTTTCCACATGAAATCGAGCAAGCAGTTCCACCCCTTTTCCTCCGGCTGTCTTTCCGCGCTGACGTTCCGGTTTTCGGAATAAAAGTTGCTCTTTCATGCCCACTTTCACGATTAAATTTATATTTACGATCGATCAAACTAACATGCAAGAAACATGGATTCTAGAGCCTAATGCGCGACACGTAACCGGTCATAAATTGCATAAATAATACCAATGAAAAATACGTAAATCTCAACCTAAGAGCTCGTAACCATGTCCTCTGAACTTTCGTACCAATTTGTGTGTGCGTACGATTGCCCGCGTGTCTCGTTAATTTCTGCAAAAGCTGCTCTTGTTTCCCTATGTTGTTCAAGTGCAATTACGATTCAACCAGGTGGTCGAAAATCTGTAGATCGAACTGCTCCATTTTATATTATAATTGAACGATATCTCAGACGTGTTAGGTTTTGACTTTCTACGTTGTTCGTTCGAAGCAGAGCATTCGTTACAGAATAACTACTTTGCCACGTGTTTCGAATAACATATTCAATTTCTCGTATCAATAGGAAATGAAGTATATCAATGAATTTTCTGGATATTATAAAATTAAATGTCAATTATCTTGATAAATAATGAGTATTGTTAAACACGCTCGGACATGGGTCTGCTTTTTCTTGCTCTAGATTCACCAGAAAAAGTTGAATTCAAATCGACGTCCCCATCACTGTGACCTCTCTTTGTAAGTATAATTAACGCTAAACCTACCGAGCCTTAAAAGTAACTGGTACATGTTCCCTTATAAAAATGACAAGATTGATTTTATGTAACCCTTAGCACTCGTCTGACGACTCTATATATAAGTCTATCTATAACTCTATATATTCACTAAAAATTGCTGTACCATTACTTAAAATATTGTTTACATTATGAAATATATCTTTCTCATCAATTACTAAACATGTAGGAATTGTACGAGGTATTATTCCAATGTCGTATATAGATATAGAGAATGGAAATATTCTAAGTCGGAAGAAATGTTTCATTTTCGAGTTAAAACAGCTCCGAGTGCAAAGGGTTAAACTTTGTGCGGCTCCGATTGTAATATAGTGACTCCCACTAATATTCGGACACTTTTAAGAAGACGACAACATTTTCAATATTGGACCATACGATTTGAAATTTTTTGGGAAGTTAGAACAATTGGTTTGCTGCACAAGGTGACTGAAATTTTTGAAAAAAATTGCAAGTTGTCGGAATTGCAAAGAAAATACTAAAAGTTGCATTTTACAACTTTTTTATGTGGGCCTGTATTGAAAATTTTAAAAGATACGTTTTGTAGATCTAACAGCATACGTACGAATAGGATTTTCAAACTCGATTCTCTCGAAAACTAAGCTTTAAATGAAAAAATTTTATTCCATATTTTGTTCTTATTTTTTCATAAGGAACCACCTCGTGCCCGCTAGTACATGTTATTCGGCCGCACTCTGTATATTAGTGGGAGTCACTGTACGTTCACTACTAAAGATATCTATACAATCGTTTCTTAAAAAATCAGTTTTATTATTTTTCTAATTGTAAAATAAAAAACCTGAGACCGGTCATTGTGGTCGGTGTTGGTAGGTTTAGTGTTAATGGAAGAATTGCTTATATCTTCCAATGGTTCTTGGTAGTGATGACGAACGTCGGAGAGACAGTTAGCGTTGCCAACGGTAACTGACAAGTTCCGAACGAAAGGAGCGGCTCGAATGCAACGGCGTAACTGTGAACCAATCGTGGGTGTAATGGTATCCGGTAGTAACATAACGGCGATATATGGGAGCGTGCTGATTTTTGTAGTTTCGCGCGTTGCAAAGGTGTCGCTCGCCGCGGAATAATTCAGCCGCGGCGCGCAAGATCAAGGGAATCTGGTTTCCCTCTCGGCGCGCGGCGGCTGATGCAGTTGCAACTTGCAAGTGTATCCGTGATTATCTCGACGCGTTTGCATTGGGACCACTTCGTCTCGTGACGAAGAGCAGGCTGGAAAGGTCCCAGTTACTGTGCTCGCTAGGGACACCGCCGTTAGATCTTATCCTTTAATCACGAGCGACTCGCGCATACGGATTCTTAGATCACTATCGGCCGCGTTCCTTCTCCCATTCTCTTTCATTATGCGTCCTGAACAATCGTCGAGGTGTCAATGCACGCGGACGATTACTCGACGAATGAATTTTCGGCCAGCGACTCGCTCTTTCAACGATTAGTCAACCATAAAATCAGATGAAATCGGAGCCATTTATTTTGTAAAACGAAAACTGAAATTTTGGAATTTGTGATATACATATAGTGTATACTATGATCACTAGACTGTAGGTCTTTATGCAAAATATAAATTTTCTTCCTCAATTGCAAAACTATTCTTTCCATCTTCGAAAATTTTAATAAATCGAAAATGACATATGGACGTTCTTAAATCGTATCATGCAAATTCAGTTTAAATTATTCAATATATTTATCAAGGCAACTATTAACATTAGTTTTCCCAATAATTTACCACGTGGAGTGCCTTCTTAGAAAAATTGGAAAATTCGGATGGCTGTATCTCGTAAACAAATTCGAAGCTAGAAAAATTATTAAAACTTAAACTCCCTCTGATTTTACATATTCTGCATTATACAAAACCAAATTAATTTTACATTGCACATTATGTCAAAGATACTAAACATTATGTTCCCCTTGATTACGTACAGATTCAAATTAGAACGACCACAAACTTGGAAGGTCCGCACTCAGCAATCAAGTTCAAAATCAACGAAATGATGACTTAAACCCCCTTAATTTCTTGTACACTGCGGTCTACTAGATTTTCGACAAAAACCATACGTCACAAAGCAACTGACACGACCCAAATACAGTTCAGTCATGCGATTATTTTATCTCTGCTCAATTATGCGTCAATTTACCTTGCTACCTTTCTCTGTGGGAGTGCGTATGCTACTGAGCAATATTTCTAAGGACTTTGCTACCGGCGTGTGTGCTCTACATTGTGCAAAAAGTGTTTACATTCACCTTGATCAGGGAAAAGTCAGTGCGCGCGCGTGTGCACGGATCAAGTGCCCCGACAGAATCGAATTTATGCTATGTCAACGAATTTATGTGGCCGTTCCGACCAACGTAACGGCACGCATAGAATGTTTTTTCGTTCTCTGTCTGACTCGCCCCTATCGTTTCGTGCGCATTCATCACCTCTCACAGTTTCTTCCATCCTCTCACTGTCCCAATATCCAATGCCTTTGCTGGTAAAAAGCGAACAAGCGCGGCGCGATACAGTTTAAACTGTACCTTTCTTAATTGAGAAATAAGACACAATTTTCCACCGGTTAAGGTATCGCCAGGGAGCGTTTACCTTCGTTCACCAGGAAGAATGTGTCGTGTGTTGCGTAAAAAAAGAATACGGGGCCGTTCTCAGGTCATTTCACTGGCCATGCGAACCGTTCGATGATCATCGACGCGTTAGCTGCCGGCCCTTGCCGTAAATGCTGACACCATTCCTTCTTCCGACTTAACAATCAATTCGTTTCAGTAAATCTCATTCGGATCTGCAGGATCTAAAAAGCCCAATCAAGTGGTTACTGCAATTTTTATTTTTCAGTCTTAACGTTTTTTAACTTTGTTTCTGCAAATTTTCAGATGCTGCAAACGATGAGACGCCCTTCAAATTGTTACACCTCCGTGAAAAGAGATCGGAATCATTTTTGTCAGAGATGAATTTATCAGATGATGAAACTTTTACAAATTTAAACGTCTCCGCAGACATTGAAAAATCTATTTCACGACTAAAATCACAACGGGGTTGAAGAGTGAAGCATCCCCTTTACAATGATGTTATAAAACTTGACCGATTTTTTCTCTCCATTTTACAGAACTTTAAACAAAAAGTGTACCCCTATTCGCACAATCACAACATTGCCCATAGAATAACGTAAGCTACACGATTTAAAAATATCTCTGGAAATAATAAACTCAAGATCATTAAAGCTGAGACTTCGCGCTTTAGAATGTGCCTAATTAGCTTCCTGCATCATTCCTTTTCACGAAGTTATTTGAATATCGCCAACTTCGCGATTCTCTAGTCTTTCGCACCCGCGGATTTCTCATTTATCTCGTCGCTTATCCCGCGATCAATACAACCGTTAATTTCCTAATTGGTAAATGGAAGATTGAATCGCGGATTAAGTATTTTGCAACGAAGACTCACTCCTCTCACGTTGATGATCACCGAAAAAGGTGTAACGATGTATGATACACGAAGATCGGAATGTTCGATTTCGCCTAAACATTGGCTCGTTAATACGTGATTCAGCGAGAGCGTAAGACATCATGGTAAATAAAAACCATATAAAGCTGCTCATTAGAGGCCGAAGGTTCATATAGACTCGCCGACCATGTTGCAACTAAACGGCGGCTGTCGGTAAGTATACATACGTGTTTACCGGAGGAAATGTTAAAACAAAACAATCGGCGACAAAGATAACGGAGAGTGTGGGTGTGAATTTTTCGAATGCCTGAGACGTTGCTCATTGTCTTTGCCTCTTTGTCCGCCTACTGGCTGCGAGCTGAGCGTAACTACATCTTTACCTTCAAGGATGACTGGAAAACACGCTGAAACGCGCCTAAGTAGCGATCCTTCGATCCGCGATATCAACGTGTCGATTGCATTCGAAATCGACAAATGCTCCTTTTGCCCCAGGGCTTCATCTAAATTTCATTTTTTTTACCAGCCAATTTCAGTTATTACCTACTCACTACATTAGCTGAAATAAGTGGTTTAACCCTTTGCACACCGTTGTCGCCGATAATGCGACATTTGAAATATGAACTTTAAATTATTATCTTCGTTTTCTTGAAGATTTATGAACTTGAACTTGTTTTATATAATGTAGCTAAGGAATAAATATTTTGTTTTATTGCAGCAACCGTATCTTTTTGTATAGTATAGTATTTAGTTTTGTATATAGTGCTGGGGTTGTTGGTGTACTATATGAGTCACTAGGCTGGAGTGCGAAGGGTTAATATTGATCTTGAAGAAGCAAGTCTAAAGCAAAGGTATAGCTGCTTAATATGAAACGTCTTCTGAGATAAGAGACCTCAGCTCGTGTCTGTTACAGGATTCTTGAGTACTACAGTAAACGCCCCTTTACTCTTACGTTCGTGGGCACGATCACTGTTCATGTTCAGTGGCTACTCCACTGCTCTTCTGTCCTTCTCTATGTTCGGCTCTCTATTGAAGTCTCGCTCGGCGCGATCGGCGCGGTAGACGCAGTCATAAATCAAATAAATAGTGTCCGGGTCACCGGAGTTGGGCAAAAATTTTACTGAAATAAAATTACTGAAATAAAATTTTTGCCCCACTCTGACGATTACTGTCCATGCAAAACACGGCTGTCGGACAGAAAAGTGACGTTTACTGTATTGGGTCGTTCGGAAAGTCATTTCGTTTTTCGTGTAGAGATGGCATTGCTTCCATTTGTTACACTAACCTTATTTTAAATCACAAAATCGTGGTATATCTCGACAGCTGACATTTCGAACGTAATTTGTAGTGCTTTCTAATCTTTCAAGTATGTTTTTATCATCACATCAAATATGCAAGATCAAAGTACGCATTTCCATCACCCTTTGCTTTTTTATTACCGCAAGGGTAAAAATATAGTGCACGAAAGAAAAAGTTCTGCGCTGTTTAAAGAGAGGATGTACCATCGATTACTATTTTTTCGTTTTTCTCAACACTTTTGATGCGATGCAAATTTCATTTCAAATAAAGTCGTGGAAAATCATATAACTCAATATTTTGCTAATAAAAAATAGAAATTCTACGAGTATGGGATCTTTAAGTTGCTTGAAAAATCGCAAGAGACCATAGAACAAAATCTCATAAAACTTATTCTGAATGGCAAAAAATTGGCTTTCATTTTCTCTTAAGAAAACGAAATGACTTTCCGAACGACCCAATATAATCATTAGGCTACGGATTTTATGCATTTATACATACAATTTAAAACAGTGGACATACTTAAAAAATTTAAGAATGTCAACGTATTAGTTGCAATTTAAAAAAATAATTAAAAGAGGAAAGATATTTTTATTTAGATTCTGTGTTTTGGAATCGATGCAGACATTTTTTATTTTGCATAAAGATCCGCAGTCTAATAATCGTTTAATTTAATTTCATAACTAACAATTTGTGAGATGTTTCTCCATACATTTGTGTTAAAACTGATTTAGCTTCTGGAGAAACCACATCCTGTGAAAATCGTTGTAGAAATATTCTAAAATTGTAAGTGTACAAGCTACTATAGTTGTACAACTTACCAAGTGCACATCCAAGTACATAGTAAAGAATGAAGATTTAAACTTGAAGCTACTCAATAGTTATTATATTGTTTCCGAGTAAAGTGTATGGTGACAATTGTGTTGAATAAAAATTGTTTTTTCAACAGAAACGATTAAATTATACTAGCAGGGATAACTTATTGGTCCTTGATTGAATTTGCTAATGCTAGCGGTAAGAACTCAGCTGCCAATTATGGACTCTGAAAAACTACAAAATAAATATTGGTGGACTTGGCGAGGATTGAATTTGGTCACGATTGCTATGAAAATCGTCGAAGGCCCAGCGTGGGTTAAAGGAAATGCTCGCGACACGGTCGGACGTCGATTGACGGGTTTCGTTTGAACGTTTCCCATTCCTAGCGAGGAAATTCTACAGAAACAACTCGCTCGGATGAGAAAAAAAGACTGTCGTAAGATAGATTCTATAACGCTTCTGCTCGAGTGAAATTGAGAGATTACGTGCATCTCCTTGTTCGTCCTTGTGCGGCTTAACCGAGTATGGTCTACACGGACTTCCTGCATTCGCACGATTCTTCCTAGTGTTCAGCAACCGCTGCAACCTGGAACCTGCATTTTTAAACTTGCCTTTAACCGTACCTACAGGCTTGTTGCAATCGCCTTTTACAGTAACTTGAAATAGAAAGGTGATCTTTTTCAGGGGATCTCTCGTACATCCAGTTGCGTGCAAATAACCGGGTTTCCAAAAATATTTTGATTCGATTATGTATGCGAAATTTGTCTCTTCAACTATTAGTCGAATTTAGTTGGATTTTGTTATTTTTGATCGTTTAAACCTTCAGACGTAACAGTGTACAGTTCAAGATAAGAGAAACAATTTTTCTAAGTACAGTAGGACCTCGATTAACCGGATCCCGATTATAAACAAATATGCGTCTAAATATAATTATATTATGAAGGAAAATGAATTTTCAAAAATAAAAAATTAATTTTGGAATATAATGTACATTTTAATTATTTCCTCGGATCTCGATTATCTATCGGGCTCTTAATTTATCCGGGTTGTTTGTCTCCCGATCAAGCCGGTTAATTAAGGTTAATCAAGATCCTACTGTATATAAAAATCTTCGAAGAAAATCACGAAGAAAAATCGCTTTTATTTAAATTTAATTGGATGCCCTTAATTTTACGAATTTGTCAATGAAACTTTCGGCATTTGTAGATGAAGGTATACACGATAATAATAAGAAAGAATTTCTTGTTGAGGAAAATGTTCAACCACTTTTTTCTTCCTACGCGTATTACGATCCTCGATTAAGAATCCAATGTAAGAAGTGAAAACCTCTTCATATGAAACCCGAGTGTCAGCACTTGTCTCTTATAAATCAAATATGTCGGGCCGTGAACAGCGCTGGTTGAATTCAAGGTGGCAAAATAGAACTGCATTCCTGGTCGAGCGTTCTGTGGTTTATAAGTGGTCAATAAACGTAATTGCTTATTAGATACTGGGTATGGCTGACCTAGAAAATGGTTCGGACTAACAATATTAACCGATCTAGAACGTCGATGGACCGTGGCGTTTTAGATAAACACATACGCATTTTATAGGCACGTATACGTTTAAAGATTTGCATGGTGAAAAAACGAAGCATGCGAGAATTCAACTATGCCCGCCACCACATTCATGTTCTCTCACCGCGTATCTGAAAAAAGTCTACGTAATGCCGCATTTATTGCTTGCCGAACGACACGGAACTCGTTCCAGAATATTACGCCTACTCATATTTTCATATTCAACTTTCGATTGTCAATGCATATCCTGAAATAGTGTTTCTTAAATCAGAAACGAAATACAAAATTTTACGTGTCGAAAAAATCCGTGATTCAAGGTTGGAGTTGCTTAACTCTTCCTGATGTATGTATGGTGGGTGTGCGAAATATTCGCACATCTTTTAAAACCGAATAACTTTTTCAGAATTGGACCCAACAGCTTGAGTTTTTTTTGAGACGTTAGAAGGACTAGTTTACTAGCAAATGTGTAAAATATTTCTTCTTTTAATTGTTATTGGTCGCAATTGCGAAGGAAAAATTAAAGGTTACGATTTTTAAATTTTTTATCTGTACTTGCGCTGCGCCGAAACAGCGAAGGGCAAGTACGAAGGGCATATATTAATTATCTATATCTATATTCCTGGCGAGGATTTTTAAAAACTAATGAGAAAAATATACAACATATACTTATATGCAGATCAATATGTACATAATTAAATTATACATATAAAATTAAAAAATTAAGAATTACGTGGAAGTTCTAATCGTTCGAATTCTAGTGCAAGAGTTTAATCCTTTGCACTTAGAATTATTTTTCAATTTTATTGCCAACAATTCCCTACCATTTTAAGTTTTTTATTTGAAATTTACTTCAAAGGACAGTTCCTTGGCTGCTACTTATTTTAAACAATTTTGTTTACTAATTATATTAAATGTAGCTCTCAAACTTTGTCGTAATTTATATTCGTGGATTTGTTTTTAACTAAAAATTAAGAAATTAAATAAATAAAGGAAGAACCAAATACATATAAAAACCCGTTTCCTTTACATTTTTCTTTCTCTGATGTCGAGTCACACTCGACAAAGGAGTGCAAAGGAATAAATGTCCAAATTTTTAGTTTGCTTTGTAAATTTGCAAACGTGACGACAGCATAAAGATGCATCGGTGCGCCAGTTACGGAATGCATAGGTGCTTTCTCCGGGTTCCGCGGGGTTTTTGCTGTTTCCGATGGAGACGTGGAATCAATTTCACGTGAATCGATGCATGTGCGACATGATTCATGCATATTTCATTGGTGCACGAGGGGATACGCCGACAAATCTTAGGCGTGCATTCCCGAGCCGTAGCGAGACGGAGCACTTTGGCTCGTGCACGTGACCGCGGCCGGCGCAATGAGCCCGCCGTCACGTGCATCGGACAGTGCACCGACTGCCACGCTCTCGTGCACGTGAATTCTGCATAAAGGAGTAACTATCAACGGGTTTATAGCTCGACGGAAATCAGATCTACCTGAACCCGAGCGGCTCAACAATCGTAACGGAGCTACGGGCAAAACCGACCGACCGCCGCTGTTGCTGCTATGTGGTGGTTTTGCCCGAAACGGTAGCGAACTTTTTGTTGCACTCGATGCCTTCTAGGCGCATTTAGCGTCGAACTCACTTCAGCTTTCGTACAGGGCGCATTAAATCCAGCCACTGCTGGTCTCTCCGAAAACGGATATGGACTCCATTTCCTTTTTTAACGTTTATCGTTCCAGCCAATAGCTACACCACCGAAACCAAATGCACCTTTCGATAATTTCATTCATACGTAATATTCTCACAACTTAGATGTTGAGTACTTATCATTAGACTGCGGATCTTTATGCAAAATAAAAAATGTTTGCATTGATTGCAGGATACAGGAGCCAAATAAAAATTGTATTCTTCTTTTAATTATCCTATTAACCTGAAACTAATACATTGATGTCCTTAAATATTTTTAAGGACATCACATCTTTAAAGACATTTTTAAAGATATCATTTACATTTTTGTCATAATTGCATAAAATCCGCAGTCTATTTATCATACAAACGAAGTGAAAACTTGAATGCGTCTGATCCGTCACGCTCCGAGGTGAAACGCTGTTCGAGTAAACTCGGAAGAGTGTAGAAGTTTTCACTTCGGTCGTGCGGTCCTATGCGCACAGTGCTGTGGTCTGTTTTTTATAAAATCATTCAACAAATTTGAATAAGCAGTGCACAAGAGTTAAACAGGACTAGAACTGTGGTCAAATGAATTCGATCATTTTCAATATACCTTAATTGTTTTTCTAAATAGTAGCATAAATTAAAACACTCAAATAACCATATTTTATTAACTTTATTTCCATAAGCGTTCACCTACGATCATGATCGTAGGATGCAGATTCTTTAATAATTAACTCACGCCGCATAACTTTTATTTTCACCGCGACGACGATTAAATACACGGCAATTTATGGTTACATAATTGAACCTCATCTGAGAACATATTTCTAGAATTATCATCAAGAGAATCTTAAAATAACGCTGAATCTCAGATTAAAAGGAAAGATTTGCCAACAGTCCTTCATCTTGCTTATTTAGCATGTGTTAATGAACATCTTCATTCGGAGAGATGCTATCTGGAATTTTGTGACAGTAAGGGGTATCAACTAGCACTCAACGAATCAGGAATTCAAATGCTTAATTAACACAGTACGTAAATTTTAATTACTGCAACGAGTTTCTTGCAAATGTGAGCATACTTGAGAAGGTATTGTAAAATAAGTTCTTGCGTGTATGTTTTTTCATAAAAATTTATCTATACTTGAAATTCTATTAAATTTATCAATAGACAGCTGATTTTGATAGAAAATAAAACCTTTTTATTTGAATTCCAACAAACTGAACTAAAATAGAAATTCATTTTCTTTCGTAATACGTTTAATAGATTTAAAAAAATGTAACAATATGTTTGAATCCTTCTAATATTTTTACGGTTTCAAATTACACCTACTCATTTTCTTTTTTGACAAACGCATAAAATCCGCTGTCTACGAATTTCAATGCTCGAAGAAATTTAATGTACGAGATCCTGCGAGGCTTTCTTTCGCAATCTTTTTGCAAATCCTTCAGTCACGTCAATTCCTTCAACATTCGCTACGCTGTAGAAAGTTAATGTTTAAATCAGAACACTTGTCCCGGCCGGTTGCTATTGCTACGTGCTCGAAAGATCCCATGTGCAGGAAACAGCGTTTGAGTCACGAAAGCACGAACAGGAAGAATAGCTTTCTTACGACAGAGCTCGTATATTCGGTTTTGGTACTATAACGGGGGAACTAATTGTACGCTGCGCATGCCTGGCAATTTTGCAATTCTAATTATTTTTCGCGGTGAGCCAATCACCGTTTCCAAAAGCATATAATGCACTGGGGAACACGGATTTACATGTATGGTGTGCGAATTTCATAAATTTGCAAACACAGGGCAAGTGTGTGCAAACAAAAATCCGAACGTGTGAACGAATACTCGACAAGGCTTAACAAAAGATTTATGGAATATGAACTATAGAAGAAAAGTGGTCGGAAACATTTTACTGACAGTATATGTGACACGCATGAGTAACTTGTGCCGTCAATCCACGATAAATTAACCTATATCGGCGTTTATCGGACTAGCTTTGGAAAGTTGATAACACGAAGATACTGCTGCTTTCTCAATCAACTTTCTACGCAATGTCAAGAACTATGATCGTGGGACAAAGAAGAAACAGAGAAATAGAAAATACGATCTGCTGCATGGAGAGGTGTAGCACGCACGACAGATTGCTATGAACACATTTCTCTGAATAGGACCAAGGACTGGTTTATTCACAGAAAACGGTCCCATTAATTTTTTCGAAATTGCCGTACAATTAAAAATTGTATATTGGAACTGACATTAATGTAAAACAAAAATAAATTAAATATCCTGTAATCAATTTTAGAAAGTACGCCCGCAAATTTCGTGAAATCATTGTGACATACATATATTAATAATTTATATAACTAGATATTATGCAATTTTCGTAAAAATAATTTTACTTAACTACACATACTTCTATAGATAATGAAATTCTATCAAATTTTGAACTTGAATCTACGAAACCTTTGTAGAAGATAAACGCACAGCTATCCACAGTTATGATTAGACAGCGAATGCAAAATAAAAATTCTCTATCCACTCTATCCAGTTATAATAAATTATTCGCGGTTGGTTTGGTAAATATTTGTTAATTTATTGATTTTATTCAAGAGTGTTGTTCACCCGAATGTGTTGATATCCAAACACTGAGACTCCCGCAGAAAGCGAACGTTGTGTAAGGCACAATCGGTTCGGAACTGGCCGGAAAATAATTAACGGGTCCGCCGGCAATTATTCGAGCTGAAACGCGCAACGGATAAATTAATACTGAAAGATAACCTTGCTGTACTCGTAACCTTGGAGACTTGTAGCTGTCGTAAGCGAGCAATAGTAGCAACAAATTTGCATATCCAGAGCGTTGAAGGCTCATGTATGGTAAATTCACTTCCGCGCGTTTAGTTATGCGTGTAACTTGATTTCACTAATAATTTACTGCACCGATGCCTCGTCCGCACGCTCTCTTTGACATATTTAGTTCAGTTCCTTGTTCGTGATTGACTACAAATTAGTCATACGGATTTCGATTTGCACAAATATTGAACTAATGCTCGCGATTTCTATACCATCACTCCGTAGCGTGTTCAGCTGTGTTTCGCGAGTGCAGTCATATTTAACGTTACGCGTGTATCGGACGGAGTACAGTTCAGTAGAAAGTGCCTAATTGGTTTCTGTATTCTACCTAATCGCTTCAATGAGACCCAACAATAATTCAAGTAACAATTGAACCTATCGACTTGGTTTTTATTTCAGGTCCTCGATTATCCGAACCGATGATATCTGAATTCTTGCGTGATTCACGTGTAAACAATTTAATCGAACAGATGCATTAAATCAGAATAGCTTTTTTATGAATGGATCAAACGGCTTCAATTTCTCTGTAAGGCTAGAAGAATTAGTTTAGTAAATGACGTCTAAAAAATATGTTGGAAAAATGCATTTGGTAGGAATTGTGAAAAACAATAGTAAAAATTGATGTTTACAAATTTTTTAGGTGGGCCAATAATGAAAATTTAAAAGATGCGTTTGGTCAACTCGTATAAATTATATACGCTCTGAAAATTTCATTGAAATTGGTTAATTGGTTTACGAGTTATAAACGATCAAAAGTGGTAAAATGGCCGAAAATCATGAAAAATTGCAATGTTTTAGACGTCATTTACTAAACCAAATCTTCTAGCCTTACAGAGAAATTGAAATCGTTTGGTCAGGTTAAAGTGTGTGTGATCAGTTATGCTCCTAACTGTACATATACATATATGTATAGATGTGAGATATGTATAAGTACATACATTGTAAAATGTAAAATTGTAAAATGCAACTTTTAATATTTTCTCTACAATTCCGATCTATTGCAATTTCTTTTCACATCCTGTAGTAAACTAATTGCTCTAGCTTCCAAGAAAGTTCAAATCGTATAATACAATATTATATATCGTGTTTTCTAGAGTTTCCGAATATTAATTCCGGCCATTGTATGGATGTGTGTGTGTTAGACCCACCCCCCCTCCCCACATCTCCTTCGCGCGTCATCCGCGAGTTAAGGGGCCCATTCACGATCAAGCATATTGCGCAACAATTATTGTGCAGCATGATGTCCATCCAAATCCATATTGTATTAATTAGTCAATCACTATCATTCACGATCAATCATGTTGCGCAATAGGCATTAGTAATAGCAATAGGTATTAGCTGAGCGTGCGCAAAAACAGTATACAAGGATCGCAATGTTTCGTCAATGGCCCAGAAAAATATTGGTACGAGTCGTACCTAGGTCAAGCGCAACGAAGAATCGCAGTCGAGTCGAACAGTAAAGTTAGTCCGTAATAAAGTTGTAATTAATTGCAAATGAACACTGTGTACACAACTATAGGAATTTACTCCCAGAATAATTAATTGTATAAATCAGTAAGAATATAGCCTAGCACTGCAGCTGTTCTATTATCCGAATAATCATGCCCCACTGAATCGGTTCGGATAATCGAGGCTCTACTGTATCCTAAATTAAACAAGTAAATAGGATCCGAATTGCGCCGTGTTTGGTATCGTTTTAACCAGAAAAGTATCAGAAATTTGCAGATAAGACTTCCATTTAAAAAATCGTTTTCGGAGCAGCAAAAGGTCAAGTGACGCCTGTATACGATACACGTGGCATTTCGGTCTGGAAGTAATGTCAAGATGTTAGAGTAATTCGAAAATGCTTTTCGGGCCAGAATTTTCGAGAAAATCGCCTTGTTGTGCGAAGCCTCGGCTAATTGATAAGACGATCGGTCGCGTGAATCGAGTCGAGTGACTGACGCATGCACGTGACTCGGTCATGCTTTTCCTTCGACGGTATTAACCCGCACGAGGAAAGGTGTGCGAGAGCGTGACTCTCTTTCTCTCTCGATCGTTCTGTTCCTTGGCCTGGCCGGCTACAGTTAGCACGTGCAAAAGCACGTGGAATCACGTGCCGCATGTGATCTCGACGCGGCACGGCGCGGCGCGGGTGTTTGCGCCCGTCCTGGAATTATTGTTACCCTTCGTTGCCCCACATCATCGCTAGTTTCTCCATCGACACCAGTCACCGAGCTCGCACTCGCCTGTGCTCGTCGCCCTTGCTGCAAACCATTGTGCACTTTTCCTTGCAACGTGCAATGTGCACTTTTCCATACGACCTTCCTAAACTTCATAATTTTACATTTCTATCTCCTTCGAGGTTACTTTAACCCTCAGACAACGGACGATTTTTATAACTATATAGGCAATGCTTAGGATCATTCACAGCTCTGATTAATAATTTCTAAATATTTACTTTTGATGATATCTCGTGTAGACACATTACGTCTTTCCGATATCCTCAGTTAGTTTAATTGCCACAAATTGAGTACCTGGATAACAATTTAGATGTTTCCGGTCAAAATAGATTCCAGCACACTATACGGAGGGTTAAAGTCCTCCGGGGCTTTTCTATGTGGATCTTCTTCGTTCTTCTTCTAATCCATCGTACTCGAAGCTGTTTTAACTCCTAAACCAAGACATTTCTTCCGACCTAGAATATTTCCATTGTACATTATTTACTTCCTTCTATGCATATTTAATCCTTTACAGTTAGGTATTTAGGTACACGGAGCTATTTTAACTTGAAAATTGAACATTTCTTCCGACCTAGAATAATTCCATTGTATATGATTTTATTCATTTCATGGATATGAAATTGTTATAATACCTCATACAATACTTAAATGTGTAGTAATTGATTGGGTACCAGCATATTTAATATTGTAAACAATATTGTGAATAACGGTGCAGCAATTTTTAATGGTGACTCTGAGTTACCCCTCGACACAAATCGTTGGATGTAATTTAGAACAGTAAAAACATTAAGACAATTTAACAACGCCCATGTTATTCTCGATTTATTAAAATGGTTGAAAATAGAAAGATAGTTTTATATGGCTTCTGTATCTTGCAATTGATGAAGACAATTTTTATTTTGCATAAAGATCCGCAGTATAGTTATTACTATCCAGGGCTTCTCTTAACACTCCGACGGCGGAGTCCGAGTCTATTCTGACCCAGAGTATCAAAATCGTCATTCAGTTTCTGGAAAATGAATTCAACAAGCAGCTGATGCGTTGGGAATAATAGAAAGACGTGTCTACAAGAAGTACCTTCAAAAGTAGGTTTCAAAAAATTGATAAACGTGAATGATCCTAAACATAGTCACCGCGTGTGTGTGTCCCAACAGTTTATTCAAGGATCGCCGTAAAAATGCGACCACGGACAAAAGCATCTGGCAACATAAATGAACGAATTGTACAGACAATTTTGAATGCTGTCACGTACCAGAGGGACGGTATACTGTGAGATTACCATGATTAGCATCTGTAGAAGGAAGTGTTCTACTTTCGTGTGAGTAAAAGAGAAACGAAGGATGGAAAACCGACCTGGTCGGGTTGTAAGCGTCTCGGATAAAAGCAAATGCAACGGCGATGGAACGAAAGGGAAAACGGGAGGAGGAAAATTAGCGAAAATTAAGGCTCTGGCCGAGAGGTAATTGCGGCAGGTGTCAAAGTTTACGGGGTTAGGGACTTCTGTGTGGTTGCACAAGTGTTGAGCCTTTATATGTTAATAATAGTGGGATGTGGGGCTCGAATTGTTTTCACGGTAATCGTACTAGAGCTTATATTGTATGTGTAATTGTCTTTTCTAGAATTCTGTATTTCCACAATCCCAGGACTAGATCCATTAATCCATTTTTGCTTTAACCTTCGTGAACTTTTATCGTGGAAATATATTGTCGAATTTATCAGTATCAATTTATTCATATTGTAATTTAATTGCAGAGGTTCTTAAAGATGAACCAGATAAAGATCTAGATGGTAACTCTGTATCAATTTAATTCGCAAAATGTTGATGCAATTTTCTGAACAAATATTCTCAATATTAATCTGATATAATTAAACCCGAAATAACCAAAAATTCTTAAGAAAATTCAATTTGGTCAAAGTAATAATTATTTATGACAAAACTGAATAAACGACCGTTTTGGAATGAATAATAAAAATATATATTTAGCAACGCCGAAAGAAATCGACGAATTTTCAGCAGAAAAGGGGATGAACTTTTATCAAGAACAGCCTACAAAAATTAAACAAACAAATAAATAGTTATAATCGTGAGTTACAGTAATTGACAGTGAAGTAATATGCGTGACGATTCCATGGAACATATTATTTGGAGAATGGAGTGTATCGAAGTCAGCTACCACTTCTGACAGCGTTAAGTAGAAAATAATTGACACGTTACTACCGCGTTTTAAATGGGTCGTTCCGAATGTAATTGATAGTTTGTTTACTCGTCTAATAAGTCTGTTGACTAAAAGGTACTCCTTGAAATAACAAGATGTACAATAAGCCGTTAACGGCACAATCGATCAGCAGGCAATTCCAATTTCGCCTGACAGGGGTTATTATTTTTGACTTTTGCAAGGGTGCTACGACATGCGAAAGTGTATGTAGAAAATAGATTTAAAGAATGGCTCTAATTTTTAATGTTCGACCATAACGACATTCGTCATTAATGTTCACTATATTTACAATGCATTCGGTGCCTATGGTTGTTCAACTCGTTTAAGTACCACATTATTAATGTCGTTGATTTATAACCTTGTCATGACTTCTAACGTTACAATGTCTTTCAATCTTTTATGGAATAAAATCAATTATTTCGATCGATTTTTGTCGAAATTCTTATATACATGTAGCACCAATTTTCTTAATATTTGCTTCCTTTTTTTATTAAATATGGAGTTAGTCACAATGTCTTATCATTTTTCTTTTCATTCAAACATACACTATAGTTAAAATTACTAAATACGAACATACCCTGATCATTCTCACAAGTAGACTGCGGATGTTTATGAAATTTTCAATTTCCGTAGGCTAATTTTAAGAAAGTGGAATTAAATAAAATCTTATTTTCAGTGATAGTGACCTTTGTAGATCTGAAATAAATAGAAATTCTATTGAATTTTATATCCCAGCATTGTTTGAAAATGAATGCATGAAGATCCGAAAGTCTACTTATCGGACAAAGCTAACTACCATTCAAATTTAGCACTCGCCGATATAAGAATTAATTAAAAATACAAGAAAGCCGTGAATTAAATTGAAAGCACAAGAATGTTGTGAATTGTATAAACAAAAAAGTTTCACTGACTTACCAGGCATGAGTCTTCCTTGTGGCGGGTATCCCAACACCTCTGATCCAATTAACGACATGATGATCAAAGTTCTGACAAACGTCATCTTCATTATCACTCCTGATTACAGTTATTCGAACCACAATAGCCGGCGAGAGAGCGTGACAGAGCTATCGAACCACAGACGACTAACACGAACGAAGAGACTAAACTTTTCTTTTAGTCCATATGGAAAAAGAGAGATAGAGGAAGATCCGTCGTTGTTGTTGCTGTTGTTGTTGCTGTTGTTGTTGTTGTTATTGATATGAAATTGATGCGGTGGCAGACAACGGAGGTCTTGCTGTTGTCGTACTACGCGATGGTCTGGAAGGCCGGCAGGCGCTTTCACCGGTTTTATAGGTGCGCAGGAAAGCACTTCTTCGCGAAAGGGTGGGGGAAATTCTGCACAACTCTTTGATACGGCATTTATACACAGGCATAATGCCTCTGTCACAGGTCATCA
Organism: Lasioglossum marginatum; assembly: GCA_028455795.1. Taxonomy (NCBI): domain Eukaryota; kingdom Metazoa; phylum Arthropoda; class Insecta; order Hymenoptera; family Halictidae; genus Lasioglossum; species Lasioglossum marginatum. The sequence goes on along the minus strand of CM052266.1, from coordinate 5,364,936 downwards.
GAACATGTTTCGAACCATCAAGACATTCAACATCACGATCGAATTTGTCAAATTGATATACAGCTGAGTTGGGCAAAAATTTAATCAACGATTGACGAATAAATTTCTACTTCAATCGTTAATCGCAATTAACAATTAATCTCCTAGTTTAGTCATTAATTGTGGTTAACGATTAAATACTTATTAATCGTTAATTGCGGTTAACGATTAAATACTTATTAATCGTTAATTGCGGTTAACGATTAAATACTTATTAATCGCTTATTAATTGCGAATATGAAACTTTTTAAAAAGTTTTTTAATATTTGGGTTTTGCAATGTTAAACTATAAATCTTTAAATATTTCAATGAATTTTAACTCTAAAGTCTTAGGAGAAAATACCAGTGTAATACTTCTTCGCTTGAGTAAACGTATCACAAAATGTGATACAACAAATATAAATTTTGTTTTTTTTTTTTTCTAGGGAACTATTCAGAGGAGACCAGTCTTAGCGTATCAATGAAAAAAGAAAAATGGAACAACAGGTTAACAATCTCTCTAACGATGCATCGATAAATGTCGTTGCTACCGTTTCTCGCTCGACCGTAGCTATTTTTTTTCAGCGATGCATATGCATGTCTTCATTGAATGTTTACACTTAGCATCGATCATCTTTGCCCCTGTTTCCCAACGACGGAGCTCCCATGCTTCTTGCATTACGTATTACAATGAGATGCAGAATCCGGACGATCGTCTGGCTGCGAGAGATCCCGTTATTAATCAGCTGGTCTGGCGCTGTAAAACTTTTCATCAGGGCTTAATGACTCGACAACAAGAGCTCTCTGTTCCTGCATTAAGTTTACTTCGTTCTAAATCTTCGCTGACACTCACCCGAGCCTCGAATTATAAATTGTAGAACGGCTTCGCGTCAACGTTGCACAAGAAAACCGCGCGGCGACGGCGGCAGAGGAAATGGCTGATATAATTAAGATGTGAATCTCCACGAAACCGGTGGCCACCGTGTCGCAATCATTCCTGACCTAATTTGCATCGGGGATCGGGCTATTTTGGAGGACGTGCATCGGGAGTTACCTCATCGGAAATTGTCTCTCGTAATAGGCGCTCTCGTTAATATCAACCGATCAATTTGTCATCGCTAATAACGCCGTCGGTATGCAGACAATTTCGCCAAGGAGTATGTATATCATTGCAGTTTATAGGTGACAGAAAGGCGATTACATTGCAAATCTGTCGTAACCCGCGAGCCTGTGATGGTAAACATTAAATATACATGGGGAGATGTAAATGAGAGAGCATAATTATAGAAATCGTATTTAGCATTAGTGCCCCGAGATAGTCTCGACATGTACTTTTAAACGAGCTGTTCCGCTCTCGTTTCGGCAATCAAACGAATTTTTACAACTCTATTGCCATCAGACGCTAATCACTTTCGTGCGCGAGGCTTGATCTCGTTTAAATTAAGACGAGGAATATACAGCTCGCTCTGAGCGTAATTCGTATTTCAAGGCTGACGAAAATTTTAACCCCAAGAAGGATAAAGGTCAATGTAACAAAAACTGTTGGTAAACTGTGCCTAAGATCATCTTTTCAATAAATCAATGAATCATCTAACAAAAACCCTCGGGTCTGTGGTGTTTCTTAGATTCTGTGGTTCTACTATTTTTTGCGACCGAAAACTTACAGGTTCAAACGCGTAATAAATATAAAGAAGTTTTATAATTGGATTAGTAGAGGTGCACACCGATATACCCGACCCCGTATCTAATTACGCGGCATGTTTATACTTTGCACTGCTCAGCGACTGAGGCAGCCAAGCTTCTCGACCGAAGGGAAGGGATATCCGTTTTTCTTAGATCGTACAGTTCCCGTCTATTTTTGATTGAATGAATTTGATTGAATTTACTGTACTTGTAAACGTTTGCTTCTGTTTGTACCACTGTGATGAATTTGTTTTTGCACTTCTCCCATTATCAAAGAATTGTTTTAAATAGTTTTAGTCTATTTCGTGCAATGAACACTTTTTCATTTTTGCTGGAGGTAATACTTGTAAACATAAACTTGTATTGCTGCTTGATAAATACAGTAAACGCCCCTTTACTGTCCGGGTTCGTGAGCACGATCACTGTTCAGTGCCTACCCACTCTTCTTCTATCCTTCTCTATGTTCTGCTCTCTATTGAAGTCTCGCTCGGCGCGGTAGACGCAGTCATAAATCAAAAATAGTGTCCGGGTACGATCACTGTCTGTGCAAAACACGGCTGTTGGGCAGTAAAGGGGCGTTTACTGTATTTCTGAATTTTCCATCGAACAGTTACCGTTGGATCGAAATTATTTCCTGAAGATTATTTTCTCCCCTCGGACATGGAAGCTATCAATTTTTGTTGATGCACGGTTTTCGTTGCATCGCGAAACTCCGCTCGAGTGCATAAAGATTCGCGGTCTATTCACGACCGTTAGTTCGAATTAGCTAATCCGCGTGTTGCACATCGTACGAATGCTTTCCGAAAGTAAATGCGGGGCGAGTAATGAAGCAAGCTACGAAATCATTCGAATTTCTCGGCCGCTGATTAATAACAACCATCTCGTGCGAGTGCGCCGGGATATATCATCTGAAAAGCAGCAGCCGCGTTGCACCGGCGCAACGTTGTTAAAAAATTCGCCGAAGAATCGATTGGCTAATTAAGCGGACAATGATTTATACTTTAACAGAGGGGGGAATAGAAGAATGAAAAGAGGAGAATGTATGCGCGTACGCACGAGCGACAATTCAATTCTCCCCTTTATTTCCACGCGGGATCGATCAATAGCACGTGCGGATTACAATTATTTCTTCTAAAAGGCTCTTGGTCGATCTGACTGCGCGATCGACGGATTATTTATTCCCCGATTGCGTCAGGGAAAAAATATTGGAAAGAGAAATATGTCTCTTATTCGGTCACTTCTAGCCCACACAGGCGTAAACTTTCCCTGTGCTCCGTTCACAGACCTTGTAAATTTTTCACGTTACTTTGTATACGACCGTGCGATCTCATCGGCTCAATGGAAACAGGAAAAATATGTTTTACGATCTGTAAAAGTGGCTATTAGCGTTACTCGCATGCTTTATCGACAGGGGAGATCTATATATCGTACGAGAACGCGTTTTATGCGAAAAGTAAAATGAAGTTTATGCTATTGTGTAACGGATCTGATTGCACGCCTTTTCCAAAGATTGCGATTTAAATACGTGTTTTTGTTCGTGAAAATGTATGTAATCTCGAAACTGCCTTTCAGATTTCCAGTACTCTTGGAGTTGTTAATCGCTTCTAGCTGTTTAAGACTAGTTTATATTTTTCTTATCGGGAGTCTATTAGCAGATTTTCAATAGCCTTCTAAAAACTGAATGAAGGAAGCTTGAGAGACATGATTAGATCTTGTTGCTTGAGGCAACTCATTGGCCTACGAATGAAATTGCCTTTGCCTGTGAAAACTGTTGATCTTTTCTATCCAAAAAGTATTTGAGCACTCCTTTGCAAAAAATCGGGACATTCGTGTTCGAAATATGGCTAACAAGGGGTAAGTATTCGGTATCGATCGCGATAATGATCCACTCTCGCGGCACCCAGGCGGTTCCCGTAAAAATGACAAATCTTATGGGACTCGGCCACGGGTACGCGATTGTAACCGCAATCCTTGTTACTGCTACCTTCTCATAGATTGATCCGTGATAGATATACCACCGGCGTATTTCTACCGTACTCGAAGATTGACATTCCGCGCGCTCGATCTACCGTGATCGATCATTACTTCACCTATTAATCCTCCGTGTGATGCAGGTCCCGATTTCGTTCTCCCGAAGGGGAAAACGGCAACCGTAACGCACTAATGAATTTTGATATCGGTGCCCGCAGACCGATTCAACTTTGCCGCCAGTCCGATCAATGCATTTTATGCGGTTACCTTAAGGGGGTTTTCTCCGATCTCGGGTTCGCTTGACAATTTTTTCAGGGAAAGCAACACCGTTCGCGACTGGGAACAGGTATACAGCATCAAAGCACGTGTGTCGGGCTGTCGAAAAGTATTTTTCCCTTTTTCAAATTCTTAGGAGCTGTACAACACCGCGTCGAGATCGAACAGATTTTCCAAATTCTTCGATTCCGAGATGTCGGGCGTCGAAAGTTGGAAGTTTCACTTCCGACACGTGTGATTTAAATTCTAATCGGCGGAACGTTCCTCCGCATTATTCAAATTCACTGTAGTTGCACCATTTTACTGACTGTGGATTCTTGTGCAATTTAATAATATTTAATGTTGTTAAATAACTACCACTTCCCAAGCTTCCTTTTCCATAGCCATGTAATTTGCTTCTTGAGAAAGTAGGTCGAACTTGCATCGTGTGCATTCATCGAAAGCACAGGACAATCTAATACAAGAAAAAATCTTTTAATTTTAATTTCGCCGGAAGAGATCTCCGGATAAAAATCCGTCAATCCGATTTTTCCCGCCCGAGCTATGGAAATTGGAATTTGCATAAACATCCGTGGTCGGCACTTTACGTAAAACAAGTATGAAAGGTACTCTTACATTTTTCGTACTGTAAAAAAGGAATGCTACGCGAGTTTCTACTTTTCTTCAGATTCATTCGGGTTGCGCAATCTGCGCGGCGGCGCTGCGGCCGCTTAAAATATCTCGGATTTTTCAGAAACGTGTGTCCGCGCGCGTTCTTCTACTTCACACTTGTTCCTTGCGCGAAGGCAAGAGGCAATTTGCTCGGATATGCTTGAGCAAGGAAGAAGATTCTGCGAGACAATGCAATCGGCGGACTCGATATCAGCTGTCCCAGATCTCGCCCGGTTGTTATAGTCACGAAAATGAGAGTAGAAGCTGAGCCGGAGCCCCACGAACGCTGAACTGTTGCAATGACAGTTCTATCGTCGCGCGATTTTCTATAAACCACCGGCCGATCATTCGATCTTCTTTGCCGCGGACTTTCTAGCGCGAATATTTACGACGGTAATTACCGTTCGCTAAGAGCAACGATGAAACTGGTTGTTAGTGGTGTGCACCGACTTCAGATGTCTCGAAAATGATTGTCCTGACGTAATTGTTCATTTTACGACCGCCACGGATGCACAAAAACCGAGCGTCCTCTGCGAGCCGCAAACAGTAGATCGAAAAAGTATTCGAGCAATAAATTTCCGATTGTTTAAAAAGAAATACTACACTAATCAATTTCGACTCATTTTAAAGCTCAAATCCCCCATTTTCGTTGACTACCATTCATTTCTTTTCGGGATATTCGAGCATCGATGTTGAAAGTGAAACACTGAGGACACGTTTCTGGTCGAAAATGTTACGAATTGAATCGTACGTAAAAACGTAAAACAATTCTTTTTCTGAATGAATCTGATACAGATTTGAAAATCGAGTCTTGCTCTTTACAACGGCTGCTCAAAACTTAATCCACGATTTTGTTCGCTGACTGCCATTCATTTCTTTTCGGGATATTCGAGCATGATGTTGAAAGTGAAACACTGAGGACACGTTTTTGTTCGAAAATGTTACGAATTGAATCGTACGTAAAAACGTAAAACAATTCTTTTTCTGAATGAATCTGATACAGATTTGAAAATCGAGTCTTGCTCTTTACAACGGCTGCTCAAAACTTAATCCACGATTTTGTTGGCTGATTTATAGAACAAAAATGAGGAACAAATTATTACACAGTTCGCACCGTTCTAAATTTAATAACTTCGGCACAAAAACTAGCAGATCAAGCTTTAAGAATTCGTTGTAAAGATGCTATTTTAATTACCAACACGTAATAAGTTACTTATCAATTCTTCACATTTCATTAAGAAGGTAGAACGCGATCGCCGTATAATTAGTGTCAACATTAAATTAGTTTTCCTAATAATACTATATAATTGACCGAGGTTTGCCGAGAATGAAATTTTATTCTCGGAGGTGCATATAAACCGCGGTGTGCATCGGACGCACGTAACGAGTGTTAAAATGGTTTTGCATTGCCACATTCGCAGCGCATCGCGCAATTTTTTCTAAACATGTTATTGTGCGAAGTATGAAACATGTCGGTGAGACTACAGTGAGATTTAGAGCACCAAGAAGAGCAATAAAGTGCAGTTTCACTGTAATTCACTTTCGTCATAGCCTTCCCATAACACGACTGATATAAAATCATTAAACCCAACGAAGTTGAATGCGCAGTTTACAATTTTACCTAATTGAAAATTCCGCTACGCGATGTTGCTAATTACTTCATCCCTCGAATTCGCAACATTGCTGCGCCGAGCATCACGAAGATATAGTGTGTGTTCCATTAACATTCCCGTGTCCAAAATTTTTTTAAATAACAGTAGGTTCATCTCATAAAGTGTTCGATATTTCTAACAATTGCTTTCATTACAGTATGTTCTGTTAACCCATAAGTAGTAGTGTTTACTCAGGTTACGAAATATCGTACGAGGACCATTCTAAAATTCTGTATTTTTGTCAGATACCGTTAACACTAGGTTTATGGAGCATTAAAATTGACAATTTTACATTTTGAATAAAAAAGTATTGACCTTCATTAGCCCTAAACCTAATAATTAACCCATGTTAACAAACATTGCTACGTAAATATCTCGCTGTCCTGCGGAAATCTGTGATAAGGTTGAATTTCTAACTTGATATTACGCGAAGAAAATTCTCAGAAAATAAAGTGAAATTACTCGTTAATTATTAGGTTTAGGACTAATGAAGGTCAATACTTTTTTACGCAGAATTCGACATACTTCCATATTTTGGTATAAAAAATATAGTATCCATTCAAAAAAACAAAGTCGACCCACCGAAACGCTTCCAGCTGTAAAACAAATAAATACACTACATAATGTACCTCTTCAGACCATGCAACTTCTGTATACAAAACTTTTTCGTGCAATGCATACTTTGGAAGTTATATAGGTGTGCAAGTTGCGTGAACCACCCTGTATAGCAATTAAACAAACTTATGTGCTTCATCTATACTGCATTATTTATAATGATGTAGAAATATAATTTTTAATAAAATTTGTCCATTTTGAGAAAGGAAATTTTTAGGTTTATTAGAATGATCAAGATACGAGGATAATAGTAAGAGAAATTTAAGAATATTTGTTGAACTGAGTAGCCGTACGTTCACTATGACACAGCTGATCTTTGCGATTTCATGTGGGAAATTAGGGAAAAGTTGTTTGTCATTAAATTCGAATTATTTCCATGAAATCCAATGTTATAGGTCACTGATGGCAACTTAGCTACGTCTGCGACTGACATATGATATACGATATAATGCCTCTTAATTCGGGCATCCATTGCGTAACTACTTAGCGTGTTTGATCCGCCTGAATTTCTCCCGGATCATCGGTTTCGGCTGCATCATCGACGTGGAATGTGCGCGAAAAGCATTAATTTTCTTCTCCATCGGTTCTCTATATCGTAGATCCACGACCATACACTATACTAACTTCGAAATGGTAACAAAAAGCCTGTAATGAAACTAAAGTATCGTAAAAATTTGTTTCGATAAAAATTTGTTGCCATTGTTAGAGGTTCTATTATGTTTCAAGAATCTCATGAATCTTATTAAACCTTTTCACAAATGCGTAATTCACTGATTTCGAGTACTTTGAAATTCTTAATTAGGCGCACCGCCTCGCTCAAAGGAAAGTTTAGAAATGGAAATGGCTGTCAGTGATTTCTAATTGATAAATTCATTGGCTTTTCGTTGACAGTAAGAAACGGTCGGTGCATTTAATGTGCCTGCCATAGTCTTCTGAGATCTATGACAAAAACGAGACGTAAACGTCGTTACGATCATTGCCCGTGTAAAAACATTGTCGGAGGCTGAAGTTATAGCTTCCACTATAACGCATCAGTATTTTACAACCTTGTGGCAATTTCACAGCGCTGAACTTTCAGCTGAACTTCGAAGATTAACGAAGTTATGATTGTCTAAAGAGCATAACAATATCTATTATTACTGCAGATACATTTCTGTATTAACAACAATTGGCAAAAATTCACAAATACGGTTACATTATTTCTGGAATTTGTAACATTTCTATGTCATTTCTGAACCAACGATAATATTGGCAAGATGGAATATAAACGAAAAATAAATAGACAAATATGAATAGAAGTAAATAAGTTAATAAATAAATAAAAATAAATTTGTATACTTTTTCCAGCCACAAAAATGTAAAATAGTTTATAATATGGCGTGAAAGGCCCATCACTTTTTCACAGCGCTGTAAATCTTTTATTTGTCACGAGCATCGTTGACATCTACTTTTTACAGTAATTCAGACAACATTAACGCTGCGTCGGAAACGACCAGTCAGCAGGTCAGATTATTAATCAGTCTAGAACATTGCTATATCGATTAGGTCGTCTTAACGACGTTATATCTTTAGCAATTCAAAAGTGTCAGTGTGATTAATGATTTCCGCGAATAAAGAAAAACCTTGCAGCAGACGCAGTATTAACTACGGAGTTTCCGGTCTGTCAAATGAAATAATTGCGACGCATGTTTGATAAACATTGTTTATCTCTTTCTACAAATTGATCGGACATTCTAAAGATTAGAATTATTTAGCATATTCAATTAGACAATTGTGAAACTAAATCAAATTTATGATAGGCTACTTGCAATAGAAATATTGAAATCGAATGAATGATAATAATAAAAATCTCTGAAGAGTGCTCCCGTCGTTAGCGGATTCAGAATTTATTTAACAATGATGCGCGAGCCTGGTCATCAACTATCATTTCCCGCTACATCTGGTAATGACTACGGAAGTGAAAGCAACTGACTTTCACTCTGCAAGGTTTTCAAAAAAACATTTTAGGGTGCCTGCTTCTAAATACAGACTGTACTGAAGAAACGCAATACTAATGAATGCATTTATGCATGCATTAACTTAATCGCCTTAATTAAGACCGCATTGTTGGGCAAATATATTAATGGGGATTACAGTTGAGGATCAAATAAATTGTCCTAGGTAAAAATCAAAGATATACTCACTGATAAAAAGGCAGTAATCACTGTTGCATAATCCTTTGTTCGTAGACGTATGCAAAAGTATGTAGAACACTTTTATTATATTTGTTGGGTGATATTTCATTTAATTAATTGTTCTAAATTCTAAAATTGAAACTATTGGTTAAAATTAGTATATGATATTAAATACCACTTCAAGGTCTGCAAAAGTACATAATCGTTAGATTGTAATTATTTATTTATTGATGCCGTAAACTATGCTTGGTTTATATAGCATTATAGCATACAATCGTTCGATTGTTGACCTTTATATAAATTTTAATATCTATAGATGGACTTTGTCAAAATAAGAATGGGCTGAAAAATTCATTTATTAATTGAAAATGAGCATAAAGCAAAGAAGAATGTCGTTAATTATTGTTAACGTGAACGTTTTCTAACATTTTATCCAGTTCCAAATTCCATAAATATGTAGACACACGAAGAATGATTTTATGCACTTTAAGGGTACAATTTTAGTGAACACGATTACACTAAATACCATTAAACACAGAATGCAATAAAAATTTGTGTACGACTCGGAATAATGTCTGAAAACGTTGCAACCGATTCAGCAGTGCAGTATTCAGCGCTGTTACAGTAAACGCCTGATGATTCCGTACTTGCTTAAGCATGCTCCAATTTACTTTTCAAACTTAATACGACAATTATTTCTGCAAAAACGCGCTGTGGTACATGAACCAGCACAAAAGTAGCCTAGCAAATTAGAATTCTGAAGCGTCAAGAAACGTTCTGTGCTCGTTCCTGTCGCTATGCGCGTCGTTTCGCGTTCTTATTGTCGAAAGATAATTAGAGTCCGGTGAAAATTTCACCTCGAATGCAAATGACGGAACCGGCGAGCGTCTCGCGGAACATCATGCGAGTGATTTACGACAGGTTCGATAACTGGCAGGTATGCGGTCGCAGGACTTATCTCCTGCCGCGGAATAGAAAAGATCGGCGCTTTGGCGCAATTAGGCGGTCGTTACGGACAACAACGCGCATATTCTTCGCGAGAATAGAGGAGCCCGTGGAAAGTTCTCGCAAGAATGCATCTCCTGCCGGCCGTACCGTACCAACTATTCCGAAAGAGATCCGCACGCAGGTGTCTTCGCAAAAGTGACACGATGCGCCACTAATGCGCCTCCAGCCAGCCGCCGCGCTGCACCGCATCGCACTCATATGTATGGCAGCACGCTAGATGAAATATACAATGATGGAAGATGTACATTGACCTATTCAGCGGTGGATCCGTAGCCGTGATTTACTGCCCGCTCGATGCAGCCGCGTGAATCTTCAAGGAGGATATACGGGCCACGTAATCACGTGCATACAGGTCGTAATCACGTGATTCAGCTGACTGTGCCACCTACGTGCAGACTGTGTGGTATGTGAAGAAAATTAAACAAAAGTCGTACGGTTCCGATAACAGCGTACACTACTGTGTATATAATAATTAGCTTTTCTCCATTTTGTCTTTTTATCGAGATACAAAGGTAACGTTGGGTTGCTTCGTTATAGAAAATCAATTTTGACCTTGCCGTTGAAGAGAGAATTGAATCCTAAGTAAATTTCAATTGGATCCTAAACCAAAATAGAAAAATAAAGATCAATACTGTGCGCATAAGACCGCACGACCGAAGTGAAAACTTCTATAGCGATTGCACACCTGTCTGTTTACCCGAATAGCGTTTCACGTCGGAGCGTGACGGATCGGACTCATTCATTGTCCAGCAATTGTGTACGCGGTGAGCCTAAAGAATTTTTCACTTGAAGCGATACTATTTTCGTTTTAACCATTTTTTCATATATCAGATAGTAATTGACGTGGCACAGTTAGTTAAATCACCCTGTATAACATCGACCACGTAACTCTGGGCGATTCTGGGGATCCCAGTAAATTACAGGCTTAAACGCACTCTATCAATTAGAACACCGCCGTTTCTGCGCACGTTTGTCGCTGGATCATCGGATTTTCGAGCCACTCCTTTCTACGTTCCGTTGAGGACGATTCTAGGTCGCGCTTTCGGCAAATGTCAAGTGTGCAGTAAATGTATTGCGAAGCGCGTTTGTTACAATTTCAGTTGCCCAATAACTTCGGTTCAGAAGAACTGTTTATACGTTTACAATTGTTACCGGTTGCGCAAATGAGTTTGATTAAAAAGACATTTTGTTGTAGCTGCGACAAATGAATACTAATATTTTTGACGTCAAGATAGTGACACTTCTATCTGAAGTTATAATTGGAGTCTTCATATAAAAATTACAGCATCAAGTTCGACAGAGGAGATTTGCCTAAAATGAACTTTTATGGTAGCCATCATAAATAAAGAATATTATGATCGTGATCAGAAACGATCTGTCCGAAACAGATTTTTCTAGTATCCGACATAAAGAAACAAATACGATCATGAGCCCATAGTTTATGTAAAGTTAGTAGAATAAATTTTATACAGACCATTATATAAAATTATACATAGACGGCGGATCTTTATGCAAATTAAAACTTTTATGGGTGTTTTATACGAATCACGAGGTAATATGCTCTTTTGTCGGCGAAAGGTGTTTGTTATAGCTAAAATGAATGATATTGCGATTAAAATGCTAATCCCTGCTAGTTTATATATTAGCTTGTAATTTCAGGGTTTACTGATGCCATAAATACATACAGGCCTTAACGTTTGATGAAGAAGAAAAATTGTTAATCGTTCCATAAATAAATATATCGTATTAGAACGTTTGTTACCATCGTCTTTTATGTAATACGTTTACGATCCCGTAGTTTACGTGAAGATGGTTGAATTAAAGGTACACGTTCTGAAGTCGTAATGCATCGCATTACATTCATGGAGTCAATAACTCTTGCTAATTCGTTTTGACATTTATGAACTGGAGAGATTGTTTTATCGTGACATTGTGACGCATGCACGATAGAGACGAACCGTGTCACGTGGCCGGGCCGTGGCGGAAGCGTGGGGGAATAGCGTCGTAGAAGGGGAACGGTAGAGTGGGGAGACAAGTCTTAACCTGGCGAATCTGGATAAACGTTGCTTCTTTCGGCCCCAGCCAGTAGTCAGCCTTCTTGGACACAAATCGCCTAAATTCTATACAGTAGGACCTCGATTAACCGGCTTGATCGGGCGACAAACAGCCCGGGCAAATTAAGGCCCGATGGATAATCGAGACCTGAAGTACATAATTAAAATGTACATTATACTCCAAAATAAATTTGTTATTTTTGAAAATTTATTTCCCTTCGTAATATAATCATATTTAAACGCATATTTGTTTATAATCGGGATCCGGTTGATCGAGGTCCTACTGTATTTAGCTTCATGCGTACATATGTATAAAAAATTTAGGAAGTGGTATATTAATAATAAGAACGCTTAAGATGGCTGTTTACTGGAACGATCGGTCTAAATGAATTTTTGTTAAAAATTTCTCCGACCGGTTAATAAAAGTGGAGACAATAGGAGATCTCCCGTGAAGATATGGTTGGAATCGCAGCATCGTTAGGCGAGTGGTTTTCTGCACGTGGCGACAATCATGCAATTTACCTCCGCACGAGACTCTCGACAAAGGTCATCCGTGGCATTTCTCAGTTCCCCGTATAGATTAGTATTCCATAGCGATCGGGCTGCGTCTGTATTGTATCGGGGAGTTTAAGGTTCACCTCCGCGAAGGTAAGAAGACAAGAAGAGGGAGCGTCCTGGCATTTGGGACGGCGATTGTCAAGAATGCAAGGACACGGGATCGCCGGGTGCTAATATACTCCTATAACCTCGCGATATGCTCTCCTCCCCCTTTTGTTCGCTGTTATTATTAAAATTATTGACGCGAGCGGTCGGTGTTCGGATCGCGATCGAAACGACAACACCGTTTGCAAACCGTGCGCACCGAGGAGAAACTAGGAAATGGACGTGACACGGCCACGTGTTTCCGCGACGGACGATGCCTCGGTATTATTCGCATTCCTCGTGATTTATTCGCAATAAGTTTATCAATTGTGGAAACGGGATGAGAGTTAGAAAGTATAGCCATCTCTCGCGCGATACGTAACAATCATTTAATGGAATGCCTGCCTGGTCAGCAGGAGAAACTACTAGCGATCTTCTTCTCGTATTCGCAATACTACATGCTGATATGTGATCAATATCATGATATAACGTTCATTTAACACACACGCTTCCTTCATTGCCGGAGCAATAAGCGGCCGTTGAAGACTTTACTACACTTTAGCGGAGACTTCAAAATGTAGAAACGAAGAAATTGGTGAAAACGTGGTTATCGATGTAATTTCTGTTTGAGTCCTGTTCATTGCAATCAATTCTTGAAGTGAAAACTTCTTTAGGCGCACCGCGTATGAATGAGTCCGATCCGTCACGCTTCGAGGTGAAACGCTATTCGGGTAAACAGACAGGTGTGCAATCGCCATAGAAGTTTTCACTTCGGTCGTCGTGCGATCTTATGCGCACAGTATTGGTCCGATTTTTATCTTGTATAAAGATCTGCATCAATTCATTTTATTTTATTTAATTCTATGATCGATATTTTAAGTAATGAATTTTATTCATCCTTCACTGCTCAAATATTTTTGGCCACAACCGTACGTAAAATTATCGAAAATAATCGGCGAGTACTATAGCCTAGAATGCGATATTTTGAGCTGACTGTTTTTGGCCTTTTTCTTCCATTCACGCACAAGTGGAGATAAAAATACGTGAAACGTACAGAGCGCTGTGCACTGTTGTTAATGGTTGGTTATCCACATAATAAGACGGCCAATCGTTCATAATGAGCGATCGTGAGTAATGATCGAACGCGATTCGCATATCAATGGCAGGGCAAGATAATCGTTTCAGCCTGGAACTTTTCTTCTCCGGAGAGATATAATAAATCATTACCGCGAATAAAAACGATGCGAGCTCTAAAAGCGACAAGCAGGAAGCAGCTAATGACCAGGCTTTGCGTGTTTAGGCATTTGTAATATACATAAGTGAACAAAAGTAATACAATGATGCAAACTCAATTTCTGATCTCAATGCACGTGTCTAGACGTGTTGACGGTGTGCAATCGCTCTGACGCGACTTTCTATGCACGAATTGAATCATTCTACTAAATATAACTTATTCAATTAATTATGTCGTTCGAACGTTGTCTTTCATCACTCATTCCCATCGATTTTTGTTGCACTATTTCGTAGTAGAAAATAACGAAAATGCTTTTACATATTTTATAAAACGATTATTACATTTTGCAAAACAATTTCACATAATAGTGTAATAGTCTACGGAACAGAATGTACAGTTTAAAAATGTTAAGAAAACGATGTTATGTTCGAAGCTATTGTAAATTGAGAAAATGTTACTCCAGCTATGTGTACAATAAAACGATAACAATATGTATGTATCGGCGAAATTGTTTGGTAAAAATCATTGAAATATTTTAATATGTTTGATGCCAGTTCATCACACGCAAATCGATTTGAAGCAACGTTTCACACAACAAGTTGTCCGTAGAACAATGCGCGATTTGCAAAAATGATATACGCGGAGAGAAACAATAAGGCGATATTATTTGAATGTTAGGATCGAAGCTATTACAGATTGTGAAAATGGTAGGCCGACCGTTGCGAATAATGGGACGAAGACAGCACCGTTGTGCAAATCTGACACAATATCGAACATCGATCGCAGGACAGGATTGTTCGGCATTTAGGAGAAAACCTTTTCACCTGGCGCTCCCTCGACTTACGGATACAGCAGAGCAGAAGTCGAGCGTTTCATGCTTTGCCACTTTAACTACCATCCTGTTCGACAACGGCGCGGCGCTGTCCGTTACGAAATAGGTAAAAACAAAATCATCCGGTGTCATTGTTGCGTGGCGAGGCAAACGTTCGATTACCGAAACCGCGATCGCAGTCGATTCGCGCGTTTCGCAGCGAGACCTTTGCAAAATCTAGCATTGAAAAACATGGATGTCGAAGGAAATACTCAAGGCTATCATTTTGTCGGGGTTCTTGTGCGAGTGTTCAGCGTACTCGAACGGCGGCTAAAACAATTGAACGAACTCGAAGTACTTTTTATGTTCCTTGCTTGCGCAGTGTTCAAGTAACACAATTATGTGTACACAGTGAAGGTTCGATATAAGAAAAACCCTCGGGTCCGTGCTGTTACTTAGATTGTACAGTTCAACTATTTCTGTCTGACCTTGCCAACCGCGCAGATCGTAGAAAAGGACGTGAAACTTTCTGCACACCGTCAATTAAACCAGGCCTGGGCAACTAAGGCTCCAAGAATCGACGACGTAGAATCGGCTGAAACAGGTCCGGACCTGTCTCGCGCTGGCCGGCCGTGTGGGGGTAGCCGATTCTACGTCATCGACTTCTTGGATACAGTGTGGCCAGATCGAGAAAATCGAGGGGAATACAGGTACTCCCTCTCTGATGACCAGAATAATATGGTGACATAGTGTGACACGTTGCGCGTGCGGAATTGAGTGGAAGGGGAAAAGGAGGAGAAGGAATGATGCCAGTTTTGGCATCATCTGGCCACACTGCTTGGACACTCGTTTTGCTTGGATCGAATATTTAGTGTCGGTTAAATACCAAAGCTTTAAAATTGCTAGGAAATTGGATTGCCAAGAGAAGGCTGAACTGAAAAAAAAGAATCTCGTTTGCGTTCACAAGTAATTCGTTTGAGAATGCATTATGTGAATGTATGCGATAGGAGGGAAGTGATAAAATGTTGTTATTTCTGACAGTGCGAGAGAATTCGACACAAAAAGGCCGAGTTGCTCGAAGCATTTCCAATATGCGAGCGTTCCTAACGAGTGACGAAAGATGTGAGCACCAAAAGACAGATTGTCTGGTTCGCCGCGCACTTCCGTTGAGTGATGCAATTAATCGATGATAATTATAAGTAGGAGAAACTCACGCGGCGATTTTTATTGGGATTCCTGACCCGCGGGTTATGGAAGCAACCGCTCTACCGCTTCGGATCTCGGCAAGCACAGCTCCGCGATTTCTCGATTTCTGGATTCCAGTGCCGTCGGCAGAAACAGCAGCCGCGACGCACACTTTTCTTACGGTACGCAAGCAACATGTTGCGAAATAGTACAGTGACATAAGTATTGTCCACTGTTTAGGCGACTGAATCGCCGTGCCGCGCCGCGAACGAACGAGACTCGGACACAGAAATCAAATTTCGACGATTTAAGAATGTTCGACAATTTTAATCTTATTACAACTAACTATAAAAGTAATGATACGTCTGTTTGGCTGCTGTTGCTTACAATTGATACAGCCAACTTCTATTTTACATAAAGGTAGACTATTTTCCACGGTCTACATATGACAGTCGTATAAAAAATAAACAATTATGCACATTCCTTCAGATTCGAGTGATCGAAGTCGAAAATACTACGGACCCGACAACGTGCCGTGGCTGTAAGTGAATAGACTCGAGTCATTCAGCAATTACTCTTCTGTTTGCGTTCGCGCACGCAATCCAAGCCCCTTGCGAGACAACTTACACGGCTTGACAAACCAAAACTCTTTTGATTAGAATTGTTAACGAAATACTTCAATTATAGATAATTATAGAGACCAGATCGCGGCAGCGTGATGCCGAACGCAACGCAAGGAAACTCTGATTTATTGTGTTTCGCGAAATTCCATCGCGTAGGCACGCTGCCCGGCAAATTCAATCTCGCCGGACAAATTGCGATGCTTATTTACACCTACGTCGTTCCAGTAACGAGTTATGAATATCTCGGCCGCTGCGCGTACGTTTAATTGATCACCGGAATAATTCAATTGCGATCGCTGACCTAATGTCCTGCGAGCCGAAGTGCGTAGGCGCTGGCAAGAATAATTCGATCGATCTCTCCGGGAGAGTTTACGCTAATTATGTTAGTTTCTTCTGTTAAAGTATTCTGATAATGAACAAAATCTGTTGCTGCTGGTTAATTGAACGTTTGCTTGAAATGCCCTTCGAAATATACTTCCAAAGTAATAGTTTTATTAGAAATGTGACGAATAATGTTGCCTGTAGTGCTGTAAAACATGTATATTTGTAATTTCATACTTCATAAAATAGTTTGTCAAAATGACAGGAATTCTGTTCTAGCTAGACTTTCATATAAAATTTAATTACTTCAATGTAAACTCTTAGGGAAGAATTCAGCATAGCTAGACTTTCATATAAAAATTGATTGTATTAATGTAAGCTCTTAAAAGATTTAGAAGAATCCATGTAGCTAAATTTTTATATAAAAATTGATTACTTGAATGTGGTCTCTTAAAAACTTTAGAGTAGTTTTGAGAGAATTTGTAGTTCTATCGTGAAGTGGACCACCATAAAGAATTCTATATAGCTAGACTTTCATATAAAAATTAATTACTTCAATGTAAACTCTTAGAGAAGAATTCAGCCCAGCTGGACTTTCATGTTAAAATTGATTGTATTAATGTAAGCTCTTAAAAGATTTAGAAGAATCCATGTAGCTAGATTTTTATATAAAAATTGATTACTTGAATGTGGTCTCTTAAAAAATTTAGAGTAGTTTTGAGAGAATTTTTAGTTCTATCGTGAAATGTACCATGTATATATAAGTTTAACTAACAATAAGTGTGTCATCTTCGTTGAACGGCGAGGAGGACACCTAAGGACCGACTTTCCTTCGCTTGCGACCAGGAAGGGATTTCACCGAGATTACATCGACATCTCGAAATATCTCCGTGGTTGTAGCCCATGTAACCACACCGGGGACTGCACGTGAAAAAGAAGAAGTTTCGCGCGAACGTACCTGAAGAATGTACGGCTAACTGAACTTCTGAACGAGTTAGCGGCCTCGCTAACAAGGGTTTCCAACCCGCGTAAAGAACCTTTCCCAACAATCTTGAATTCCTGTTAATTGTGAACGACGTCGGGCTTCGAATGCAATTATGTGGTTTTTTCTTAAATTAGGTCTCCGGATAAAAGCACGCCACCGTTACTATACCCAGACCGACGTGAACCTCTTAAAAATATTCTGATTAGATTAGACAGAATTGATCAATTTTTTAGAAAATTTGCAACTCCTAATATAATACCGATTTTTACTGAACGTGTTGTTAATTGTTGCTCAACAATGTATTTAATTTAAGGGAACATTACACTTTCTCGGTCGAAAATTTGAATAATTTTTATGGGATTTTTTTGACATGTAAATTTTGTAAATGATTTTTTATAGAGTTTTTTTTGCAGCCTCATGGAAGTCATTGGCCTCATGGAACGTCTGAAAAAAGAATTATCCTTAGAAATAGTATGACTATGGCCCCAGTATAGACTACGATTATTTTGTTCGATTTTGGTGGTCTCAAAAATAGTATTTGCTTCGTAAAAAAACGTTAATAATTGAGGAAAAAATTAACCAATCTTATTTATTCTAGTCTAGAGAAAATGTAATGTCCCCTTAAGGAAGAACATTTCGGTACGAACTTCTCGCACGATTTAATATTTTCGAATTTGCACAGAACTCGTTCGTGACAAGTTGATTACACGATGCTTGAAATAAAATGTTAAACGAAAAATAGGAATGCACAATTTCGCATAAAGTTAAACACAACTTGTAACGCGTACAACCCGTGAAATTTAGTAATTATGATTTCACAGGATAAAATTGTTATAATGAACACCTTGTCCGTGTTTATCTTTCCAGCGTACGGTAGACAGAACACTCGATCTTGTACTTATTTGTATCCACGTGATGATGGCAGAACTATGATTCCGCATGCGTGATCCGTGCTATTAAGTGAAGGTAAAAACCTTCCGGCACTTGTATGTTGTAAAATCGAGAATATTGCGAGATTCAGGAATATGTGATCATCCTTCGAAACGCAATAACACGGATTTTTATAAAAACTCGTTTAAGTCGTTCAGAACGCCGTGAGGTGCTGTATCATTGTTGGAATTTCATATGCAGAATAATTCTTTAACAATTGGATCAAACAACTTGAATGTTTTTGAGAAGCTAAAAAAATGACTTTACTGGATAACATTTATTCTGTTTCAAAGATTGACCAAATATTAATATGAGCAATATGAATGTATTAGTTCTATCTACAAATTTATACAAGCTTTATTTATTCGTCAACTTCATCTCTTACGAGAAGATTGTAATTATGAATTGTGCTCGAAGACGTGGGACGCATTTGCAAACGTTAAGCGTTATTATCAATGGCGATGCTAACTGATTAATATTAACAGTCGGTAGACGGGAGCTGGTAACGATCGTTTCGTTCAAAAGCTTCGTTGCGGGCATAATTCGGTCAGGGCCGTTTCTCGCCACGCTAAAACACAGCTCATCTGCATGGGATTCTTTTATCTGTGTTTCTTGATTATTACTTGTTAATTACCCGTGGAATCGACAGAACAACCTTCGCGCATTGTTTAGGTTTCATACATGTTCGCAGAATAAATTCCATCCTCGTCGATCGGTGAATCATACGGGGTTCCATCACGTCGGATCCTTTTTCCTCTTGCCCCGCTTCTTTTTCTCACGCTGCACTCACATAAATCACTGGCTTAGACAATGACTGTTGTCCGTGGATCGGAGCCGGTAATAGCTCGTCGCAATAAAAGGTGATTTGCGACACACGCTGCGGCGTGATTCAAAGTTAGTGTCGCAGAATCGGCTAGCACATCTTGCCAGTCAAGAAAACTTGAAAGAAAGCTAAACAAGGTAAGTCCCGAGCAAGATGAGTTGCATTCGCACTGCATTCGAAGCAAACTTTGGATGAGCTAGTATAATAAATCAGCTGAGGAGTTTATCGTGAGCTTTCAAAGCAGAAGACTATGGAAAATCATAGCAGAGAGCGGGATGCTCCCAATCCTCAATCCTCAAAAATTACTCAATCATCTTTCAGTTGATTCGTTTGACCAAACTTTGGTTGTACGATGATCCTCTGCTGACATGTTCGATTGACTTTTTGAATATGTAAAATTTTTGTGTGACACAAGGTACATTATATGCAAGTAATCCAGAATACCTGTCCTTTACCTGCATAGCAGTCATCTTTCCAGTATAATCTTGCCGCTGGAAACAGGCAAACAAAGAGCTGGCATTTGAATGCCAGCGATCGGCATGATCGGGCAACGGCTTCGTGATTCAGCTGGATCGAGACCTCCGTGTCTCCTCCTAACACGTCCTCGAAAGCCAGGACCTCCATCTTTGAATTCTATGCGGTTCATTAATGAAGATCAGCCTGGAGATCTCTTTCAGTCGGTTTATAGAGCACGCTTACATATACGATAGTATACATGTTACTCTTACTTAGCTTTCTAGTTAAGGTCACCGATCACAACGTCAAGTTACATCGCACTGATATTGAACATTTTTGAAAAATGCCGATGCTCTGGATATCGTTTTCAATTACGACAAATTTTTCTTTGGGATAAGAAGGGAATTCTTCGAGTTGATTTTAGGAAGTGCTACCGTACCAAATTATGCAGACGTTCGAGAGTTCAAATTAAAGGTAGAGGATGACACTTTGTGTCAGGAAAGCATATGGAAATATCAAGAAAACCCTGCTGTCCGCTCGGACAAAATTGACCTGATTTTGAACGGATTTTTCAAGTCAATTTTACAGTGCATTCTCGTAAGAATTTTCTCAGAGCTTTTCTCAGAATTTTCTCGAATTCTCGTAGAGCTTACATTAAAGATAGAGGATAGCATTTCATAGTAGGACAACAGTTTCGAACCTGGGAGGCGCGGACTATTGCCAGGGGAGGCGCCAAAATTTTTGAATGAAAAAAGGCATTTTCATACCATAATATCTACAAATAAATAGAACTTATTATTTAAAACGCGTCTATATTATCATATCTATTAAAAAAATAAAAGCCTGGGGAGGCGCGGAAAAAAATTTTTTTCGAGGAGGCGTAGTAGCATAAAGGTTGGAAATTTGGAAACCGCTGTAGTAGGAGAACTTAAGTTTAAAAAGAGTGGCGAATAATTTGAAGAATAAAAAAATATTCTGAGGATCACAGAATATGTTGAAGGGAGCTTCCTGCATCGGCATGACGCAAAGAGTGAATATATTATTGCAAAAATAAAGATTATTGATTATTTATAACTGCCACAAATGATTCGTGCCGAACAAATGATTCGAGCGAAACATAAGGCGCTGTAAAAACAGCGGCACGAATGATCTGCTGCTTAAAATCTTAAAATAGCGCCATTCCACGTAGTGACAAAATGCTCAAACTGGTAGATAAAATTGCCCGCAGCCAATATTTCTTTCCGGATAAACTTCTGAAAATCGGTCAAATCGGATTGAACTAAAATTTTGCACATAGGCTCATTTTGCATTAAAAACGTGTTTCCTAAAAGGATTTTAGGCGACTCGAAAAAAATTTCCCATCATTTCAGTGTCATTTTCTACCTTACCGACGAGATACTGTTAAAGACTGCCAGCCTTATGGGAGATCGTGTCACTCGAATAATTCGGTGTTTTCTTACGCCCTCTAGGATGTATTCTGGCTGGAGTAAGAAACAGAAGGCCATCGACGTGATCTCGTCGGTGCAGAAGGCCACTGAGGAGATTCTCATCGGTGAGAAGGCAAATCGTTACGGAACCATATTGACATCGACGAGAGACTGTTAGCATCTCGTAACGTATTCCAAGTTAAACAGATATTTCAGACTATGTTTTAGTGTTGTTTTTTAAGGTTTACAATATTAAAAGCAAAACTCAAGCACAAAAAATTCCTAGAAATATTGTACATAATTAAGAAAGTGAATTGAAGCATAATTTTAGGAAAATCAACAATTCCGACTTTAAATTTTATATGAGATACCTCAATTTGTAATTCCAAAATATTTCATAAACGAGAATTATATTATATATTACTTTTTCATACATAAATGTTTAAAGAATCAATCTATGGGAACAGAAATATGTTGAAAAACACAGTAAAATTAAGAGTTAGATCAAGACTTTATTGCAAAAAATTAGATGGCTAGATGATCAAGGGAGTGCTTGTCGACATCGTTGGCAAAAGGAATTATTATAAACATTAAACAGCTGGAATTAATAAATTTATCATAGTATTATGTTGAATAAATTAATGCGTGCGAATGTTCATGGTTTAAAAGTTATTCTGTATCTCGAGTTTTATTGCCTATTTTTACCTAAAAATTAGATGGCAAGGTGGTCAAGGAAGTGCTCGTTCACATCATTAGCAAAAGGAATTTTTATAAATATTAAACAGCCAGAGATAATAAATTTATCTGTGAATTGTATTGAGTACATTAATGCGTGCGAATGTTCATGGTTTAAAAGTTATTCCGTATCTCGAATACTATTAGCCACTTTTACTAAAAAATTAGGTGGTCAGATAGCCAAGGGAGTGCTTGTCGACATCGCTGTAAAATGGAATTATTATAAACATTAACCAGCTAGAAATAATAAATTTATCAATAATTGTTGGCGATCACGGCGATCGACATCGATCGATATTTGATGGGGTGGGAACGGTCGCGCATCGCTGCACACGTGCCGCCCGAGCTCTCCCTCTCTCGGCGAGAGCACTCTGTCAGTCAGTTACTCGTGGTTACTCGGACGCATCGCGTCGCGGTGCCGGCAGGAGCGATCGAGATCCGGGACTAGGAGGACTAGGGGTGACCAAGAGTGACCAGAGGCTTACCAGAGATGGACCAGGAGCTTACTAGGGGCCTACCAGAGGTGGACCAGGTCTACCAGATCTAGTCCGAGGTCTGGCCTACCTTCAAAGGCAGTTCAACAAATACCGATAAGTAATATTCTATTATTCTTCAATACTTCCTTTGTCTACTCGTGGCCCACTTTCAACAATCCTGCCCTTCGACTGTTCCTTCAACGAACACCGTCAATTATTATTTCTAATGTTCTAATTGTAATTTCCATCAAAACTTTCAGTCTTCAGTGTTCTATTATAAATATGTATATTTCTGATTTCGAATTGGTATTCCTCGCGGATAGAGCTGTGAGTGAGTACAGCTTCTATTGGTTAGATTGACACTCTTATGCGGAGTTAGCTGCTTAGATTCGCACTTATATATCTAATTTATATATTTGATTTACAATTGGTATTGCTCCGATCGGAGATCCCTCAGGGGCTCACTCACGGATGGGACCGTGAGTGAGTACGGGGTGTCGCGTCCCCGGGGCCCGAAGCGCCTATATATAGGCCGCAATCGAATGCTGAATGTAGTTTCACTTTTGCTAGCTGGTCGTGTTGAAACTCATGTGCGGGATTATAATTGCTCTCTTGAGCGGGTTGTATTCGCCCTCGTGTGCGCGGTTAGGTTTGCACTCATGTGCTTCTTGTATTCGCACTCGTGTGCACAGTTATAATTGCTCTCGTGAGCTGGTTAGATTCGCACTCATGTGCGGGGTTAATTTGGTTCTACTCTCGTTTAAAATTTGTATTCCTCCGATCGGAGGTCCCTCAGGGGCTCACTCACGGATGGGACCATGAGTGAGTACGGGGAGTCGCGTCTCTAGGGCAACCCGAATCGCCTATAGGCCGCACTCGTGTGCGGTGTTAGGTTTGCACTCATGTGCTCCTTGTATTCGCACTCGTGTGCGGTTAGATTTCGGAACTTTCACAAGTCTCCCTTCTAAATATTTTCACATCTTCATCAAAATTGGTATTCCTCCTATCGGAGGTTCCTCAAGAGCTCACTTACGGATGGGACCGTGAGTGAGTACGGGGAGTCGCGTCTCTGGGGCAACCCAAATCGCCTATAGACCGCACTCGTGTGCGGAGTTAGTTGGGCTCTCGTGAGCTGGTTAGATTCGCACTCGTGTGCGGGGTTAGTTTGGCTCTCGTGAGCTGGTTAGAATCGCACTCGTGTGCGGGGTTAGTTTGGTTCTCGTGAACTGGTCCTACGTTTGCTCTCGTGAGCGGGTATTAGGTTTGCACTCGTGTGCAGGGTTATGTATTGTTATGTCTAACTATTATTAGTCTGTTTCAGCTAGAATATACCAAGAAGAGGACATACCAAGAAGGGGACACGCCAAGAAGAGGACAAACGAAGAAGACTGCGGCATATTCTTAAGATAGTTTTATTTGCCGAGCAATTATTGTCTTAGCGTCACCTCCGAACTAGAGCCATCCGCTCTGGCTCATGTTTCTTCTTTGCGAATCAAAGATTCGCAAGATTCTTCTTCTGCATTGATTCTTCGGCCTTTTGCGATTTAGTCTTTTGGTCCACAATAATTGCTCGGCTTGCGTGCGTTAATCGCCGTAATTTCACTTTGCTCGTTTTCTTGACTCCGACACAGTCTTCTACTGTGTCGGACAGCTTGCTCATATGTAGTATGTACCAGACCGGTTGGTACGGGAATTCGCGGTAGATTATACTAATGGGGGGGTTGAGATGCGTTGTTCGCTCAATACCACTCTCCCGTAAAAATTTTCCCATGTCCGTCTCTGGCGGCAGGTGGTTGGAGAAGTTGGTATTGCAGTTTGAACACCTCTTGACCATTGCTCGCGTCACCCTCGAACCAGTGCCTTCTGCCCTGGTTTGCTTTAGTTTTTTTCTTTGAAAGAATGAGGGCCTTTTGCCTGATTCGCCTTTTGTCCCCCGTGGATCGGAGACTTCTTCTCCGATTCACATCTTTTGCTCCGCGATAATTACTCGACATACCTGCGTAATTTAGTATAAGTCCGTCGTTGTAAGAAAGGGAGCCAGAAGGAATATTGCATTCGTTCTGACTCCCTTTCGGGTCTCTTGTGCAGCAACCTCCTCGTGGTGAGGCCTGGGCAATCGATATTACCCTCTATCTGTAAGAACATCTAGTATCTTATGAATAGAGGGTAATATCGAGCTAATAGCTGCATTTTTATTACATATGTTTATTTTCAATCAATTCTATTCCTATTCCTATTCTCTTCCATAATATTTTGCAATTTCACCTACCTTCAGAACAAGATATATATATTATTCGAGCTGGTTCACCCCGGGTGTGAATACTGTCATATATTCTCTGGTTCTATTTAGGTAAGGACCGCGGAATCACCGACTAGTATCACAGACGAATATCTCGTCTGATATCTCTTCTGCGCTAGTATCTCGACGGTGATGGAACTTTTAGCAATGTGGTCTTTCAGATCACTGTAAGTTCCACGTTATCCCCGCGTCCATTTCGCCCACTTACCATCCCGCGGTATAGCACGGGCGCTGGCAATCTTTAACAGTATCTCGTCGGTGGCGCTGGCAGTCTTTAATAGTATCTCGTCGGTGCCCCTATGTGGAGCTAGTTTTCCGACGTTAATTTGTTTGTCGGTAAGTCGGTAACATTTGGCTACAAGTTTGGACGTTTTGCCACTACAACAGGCCAATCTTCTACTATCTTGAGACTTTATAGAACAGATGATTCTTGCTGCTTTTTGCACGGTTCCTTATGGCAAAAATACTGAGAATTGTAGAAGCTTGCATAAAACTAATTTAAATACAGCTTTTTGTAATTTGAAAGCCTGTTCCTGGCTTAACACAGATTTCCAATTTTATAATTATTGCGATTGCAAAGATGAATTGCAGAAAAATGACTGATTATATCCAGTTGTATCTATAATCTTATAAAAGACTATAAATTAGGGTGGCTCCTATTTTCGACTTTCGAATTTCTTTTACAGCACCCCCAGGGTTGTTCCAAATAATTAAAGAAAAATCTATGCTAAGTTTGAGCGCCCACAGATAACGAGAAGATGCGGATTGGAGATATGCTCCAAATGAATTAAACATTAAAATAATTAATTTAATGCTTATAAAATCGCTTTTCGCGAATATCTTCTAAACTATTTACCGAATTGAAAAATATGTTAAACAAAACCTGTAAATCTGGACAGGCTGCGTCTTTTATATCTTATCACTATTTCCGTAAAACAAACGGTTTTCGAAAAAATCCAAAAATTTTTGCTAAAATTTGTCCAAGTTTTTGAGTAAAGCCCATGGAGATGGACTGCGCCTTCCTGGAACTTCCATTGAAGAAGCCTGAAAATTGATTAAAATGAATTAATTCGAAAAATTGAAGCAGATAGAGTGTAGAGCAAGAAAAAGACTTGCGAATGCATATTACATATTTATATTATAGTTTACCTAACGAAAAACAAAATTGTGGGAAAAATAAAATACAAAAACGCGGGAATTTATTACACAACCCAATAAATATTGTACTATACGATTTGAACTTTTTTGGGAAACTAGAGCAATTAGTTTATTACATGATGTGAAAAGAAATTTTTTCAAAAATTGCAATTGATCGGAATTGTAGAAAAAATACTAGAAGCTACATTTTACAACTATTTTATGTGGGCCTATATTGAAAATTTAAAAAATACGTTTTGTAGATCTGTGTCAATTAAACATATTCTGAAAAATTCGTCAAAATTAGTCAACGTTGCAATGAGCTACAAATGTTTAAAGATGGTAAAAATTGCAGATTTTCACGATTTTCGGCCCTAACTGCAATAAATCTAAGACTTCTTACATCTTTCATTGCCTGTCGTTTTTTTCCGCATCAATCGATGTCGATGAAACTTCCACAGTGCATATAATTGACACCGATCTACAAAGATCGGTTTAATTTTCCATATAGTCCCACACGAAAAAGTTGTAAAATGCAACTTCAGTATTTTTTTCTACAATTTCGATCAATTGCAGAGTTAGGAACAGCATTTTTTCCAGAATAGACTAGTCAGGTAATTCAATTTATTTCTCAAAATATAAATTGTCTGATTTCATGAATAATAATAACATGCTCATGTATGACAATAATACAAGATGCAGTCAATGCCTAAGGTTTAACGACACTAGTCTGTAGTCATCCTCTTCATTTCAGAAGTAGCTCCAGAAGATCTGAAAACAAATACCAATTTTGTTAGATTCAATTTATTCGTAGGGGACCAATATTTTGTGCAAGAATTATTGGACAAGGGTTAAGAGATTTTGTAAGGTACAGTCAATTGCAGGATTCGCCAAACCGATTATCTCGAAGAATGACGTGCTGGCCGATTTTTCGTCGCGGAAAGATCGATAAGCATGGCGACGATACGCTCGCGTTCAATCGATGGACGATTGAACGCAATTCTATGGGATGGGAGTGGCGCAGCGAAGCTCTTGCCGAACGGAAAAGGCGCATCCTGTGCCCTGTCAACTGACTGAGTTGACAATGTACCGAGTCCACGATCGGCTATGAGGACGGCCACCCGCACCCACGCATTTTTTGGCGGTCACGTGGCTTGGCCCGCGATCTTCGACATCTTCTGTTGCTTAACCCTCGTCCGTCCCTCATGTCAATTTGACACGATTTTCCCGAAATAGGTTATATTGTTCTGTTATTTATAGGTAAAGGATCTAGTAGGATAAGCATGGTCCTAGCGCCCCCCCCCCCCCGACAATTTTTATTGATATCTTGTGCAAAACAATACTCTTTTAGGTTGAAAGATAATCCCTCACAATTTCAAGTCACTAACCCCTCATTTAAGGGTAAGTAATATGAGAATAAACACCCGAAAATATATCATTTTTTTTCTCGGTTGTTAATTAACGTATTAAGTTGGAAAAAAAGAAAATACTTGAATTTACCTCCTGCATTTCATATATTTTTTCGGGTTAGGAATCTGAATGGGGCTAGGAAAAATTATTTTATATTTTTTAGTCCGTCTTAAAAACGTGGTATATTAAAAATTTTTTTTATTTAAATCATTATTTTTTGCTTTTTAGACGAACAGACAGACAATAAAGCGAGTTAATATTGCATCGTCATCCAGTTCTGAGCTATGTTTAAAGTTTCAAGTCTCTAGCTCATCGAGAAGTTAGTTTAAAATCAATTGCAAAATTTGTACCGAACAGACAAACAGACAGACAAGAAAACGAGTTAATAAAAACGTGGTAAAAATACAGGATCCTAAAGGGTTAATCCACCATTTTTTTCTATCTGCAAAAGGGAACAAAATTATCAGTTACTAGATTCTCCTATACGCGTTTCCTGGCCACCGAAAGAAATTGATCATTCTCTACCCCTGTAAAGCGAAAAATCGTTGGTAAACGAATGCGGGCGACAAATGCAAGGCGGAATATATTGCGAGCGTGCCCTGTCCAGCCGCAGGGCACCATCGAGACAATTTCTGTAACGTGATTTTAGCAGGGGGGCTCAGATTTCCGTCGGAGGCGTACCCTCGCCTCTACACACGTATCCCGAGGGTTCTCCTCTCTACGGCGACAAAGAAACGCGGCCCGAAAAACGTCGGATAAACTCGGCGTTCCTTAAACCTTTCAGAAAAGGTGCCGGGGATACCTGAAGAGCTTCCCGGGGTCGAGTCGATGCGCCACGACGACGAGCTGCACAAAAGGGTCGTGCACCGTGCGGACAATGGGTGCACCGTGGCGCACAATGCACGTCGCCCGGAAAACGAGCGCGTATTAAAAAGCCCCGCGACTCGAAGTTTGCTACAAATATGGGCCGGAGAGCTCATTGAAACGCGGCCGCGACCGGGGATTCACGAAATATTTGCGCTCCGTCACGTGAACTCCCTCCACTCCCACTCCTGTTTTTTTCCATCCCTGTTTTCATGGTTCCCGGGTCGATGTTGGGGAAAAAGCCCGATAGACACAATGCACGGATTTTCCTTAGCGCGTGAATCGACGTCGCAGACGCACAATAAAGACGACGCGTGTGTCTACAAGAAGAATCGACCGGATGTTGCGTCACGGACGCATTAGAATCGTTTTAGGCCGCTGAGGAGATCGAAGGTTCGGTGAATGGACCCGAATCGGTTCTCGGATCCTAGCGAGTCCCGTAGATCGAGGAAGAGGATTGAGGCGAGACAGACCGGTGGAAATAATTGCGACGATTAAGTAGTTATCCGGAGGCATTTGAATAGAGACAGCTAGCACGATGAGTCGCATCGGATGCGACCGCACGACGCACAGTGGTCCCAATCGAGGAATTAGCTATTCATAACGATTTCAGCATTGTTTCAAAACTTAAAGCTATAGTAAAGTACGTCATTGGATTCGTCTTGACTTCAGTTATAACATAATTAAGTAAAAAATGTATAGTAACAATTAAAAAATCAGGGTGACTTAAATTTTTTATTCAATAAAACAAAATTTCTTAATTTTTTCTATTAAAGAAAACTTTTCTATTATAGAAAAGTAATTACTGATTAATTTTTGTTGGAAACATTTTTTGTCAGAGCACCGAAAATGTTTGAAAAATTGCGATAACATGTGAATAATAAATGATATTGCATATATTATTTAAACAAGTGGTAATACTTGAAATCTATTTTCGCAGATGTATCCATTATAAAAAGATACACAACTTTGCCATTTACACCATTGTTCTATCTATAGTAGTGTCCGTGAAAAATGTTTCTTATTCGTAACTTTCTGATTATGACCTTCTGGGACTCTTCCCAATGTTCCTTTCGGTGAACATTTAGTTTGATCGACATAGTGTTGCGCAATATTATGGATACTCTAATTTGGATTGCTTGAACATTGGGAAATTGGTATATGTTATTGTCTTGTTTGTACAGTTCCTTGATCTCTTTTTATATAAAAGCTATAAAACTGTTTTGTTTCTGGTGGTTTTATTATAACTTGTACTGGCATAGTCGTGACACTTTTCTAATTCAAATAATACCCAACAACACGACGCAGTTTGAATCATTCGTTGGCCGAACTTCACTTTTGGAGACCAAAAATTTTCAACTTTTTCTTATATAATCCGATAGATTTTTTCGAGAAAATGCCAAAAATGTAAGCTTTAATGGCCGAAATTCACTGGTTCAAAAGTTATACAGGTGTAAAGTTAGCTGATTTCAAGCGGTTTTGACAGGTTAACGCGCTGTCCTATGTACAAAGGTGGTTTACAGGTACCAAGCACACCCCAAAGGTTTAAAAACGGGAATATAATCGATAAGCTAACTTGAGCGAAGAAAAACTGCGTTGCCTTATGGATTTCTCCATCGTTTTGAACCGCTTTGTAGATGTTCCTTTTTCCCCATCGATAACGAAACCATGACGAAAGACGATTCGGCAACCGAGCAATCGCGATCGATCGGTGGAAATTACGGGATCTCTCCGACAGAGAGACAGAACGAGAGGAGGTTTTTGAGTCATTCAACGGTTGTCAGCGGTGAAAATAGCGGATCGATTGGCCAACGATGAAAAGTTTCCCGAGGACCCGGGGGAGAGTGAGAGTGAGAGAGAGAGACCGATGCGCCGCAATTCTCCGTGTGCCCGTCGACTCCGACGATCGATCAAGCAGTCCGGGTGCCTGCAATTAGTCGGCGGGGCTAATTAATTTACGACTCGATCGCGATTTACATAATTAGACGCGCCGAGTGGGATCCTTGGGCCGGGTGCACTTTTTGAGAGGCTCGTAATTACTCGCGTCAATTGTATCGCTTGTGCTCTCTCCCTCTTACTCTCTCTCTCCCCCCCTTTCTCTTTCTCCGAGGGATTCCCTGTCCCTATAGCCGACCTTCCAGATGCTATAATTGCACAAATAATCCAGCATGCGCCATTATGCATCCGAAAATTTTCCGCAGCTACCGATTCCGGATGAAGTTAAAACATATATAACATATATAAACAACATAACTTTTATCTAGATAAAATAAATCTGACTGATGAAAATAAGCACCATTGTTTTCATCATATTCTGTCAACGAGTTCGAAGTTTCTTGATTGTGAATGACGATGAAAATTGAAATTTTTTCTTTCTTTTCTCCGTCTTCTTCTTTTTCTCCTCACAATGTTATTAACATTCTCGTTATTCACTATAGTTTATAATGTATATTATGTTGTCATAAATCTCATAGACACAATGCTGCCAGGGAAGTTCTTGTAATCTCATCACAATCCATTTATCGAGACATTACCGTACTTCTCATGTTTTTTCAGCTCGTTTATAATCGTCCAGGACTAGGAAACAATGCCATAGGAAGAGGGACATCGGAAGATGAAGGGGTGCAGGGGTGGAAGCGACGATTGGAGGGCCCAATGTCCTTTATCTTCTCGCTATTGGAACATGATAGGCGTCGCGAGTATATACCGTGGACATCGTAATCACTGTTATTTCATCGTGAACGGTAATGCTCCGGCTTAAAGCCGACCTACTTATACGCATTATCCGGGCAAAAGGCAACGCGCGTCCCCGGGGCAATCATCGTTCTCTGGCGTCATTACGAAATTACCCTGGCAAATGAAATGCGAGTTTATGCGCGCGCATAAACGGCCTCCTTAAATTGAGATTTATTGGAAAATCGAGAATACGCTTTCCGGTCTGTTCGTAAACAGGCCCGGTCGACCCCACGATAATCCTGTCCAGACGAGACCTTAAATTTCCAAGTTAACGATTCAACTGTATTGGATGTCAGCTACTTGTAACTATTCACATTGTTAGTCCTTTCTAGACCTTCCTGGTCATTCACCAAATCCATTTGCATTACTTGCTCTGTTCGAAACAGCGCCAGTACATCTTTCCAACCACGCGTTG
This sequence comes from Lasioglossum marginatum, assembly GCA_028455795.1. Lineage (NCBI taxonomy): Eukaryota > Metazoa > Arthropoda > Insecta > Hymenoptera > Halictidae > Lasioglossum > Lasioglossum marginatum. The sequence goes on along the minus strand of CM052266.1, from coordinate 5,333,325 downwards.
TAAAATTGTCTCAAAATAACTCAATGGTTCTGAATCTAGTAACAGTATTGGTATTTCACAATTCTTAATTTTTTGGCATAAGTAATTTCGGAATACCTAATAAAATATAGTGAAACATAGCTTCAATTTGCAATATGGCATTACTACGTCACACATTTATGCAAAGGATGTCAGCCCATAGTGTCATATTTAAAATGATACCAAAATTAATGAAGAAGAAAAAGCAAGAAAACATTGAAGCCATCACAATTTAAAAAATTGATGTAAATATTCTTTAAGTACAAAAATTGTTTAAGTTCACCCAAAAAGAAACTCTCTGCTGTTTCGTCTAGCGAAATTGTGGTTCTCGTAGTACCTATGGCTTGGTGTGGCGCTTCCTGCGTCAACATATGTGGACCCCGGCGCGCGGTCGTAAGACGCGATTATGCGATTACGTTGGTCCCGAACAAAACCAGGAAGGACCAGAGGTCCTCGTCCTCCGAAAATTGCTTCCAAATCTCCGCGCCACTTCCTACTATCTGCCCCTTCCTCGTTAACCGCCTCCTCGACGTCAATTCACTCAGATGAATCGGCTCGGCCGACCAATTTCGCTCGATAATTTATGAGATACATAGGTACGTCGATCGCTGGCGGAATTCTGGCCGTCCATTTGTTTCAAGACGGTGATTCTTGCACCGTCCGACTACGAGGTTCGAATTCTCCATGCTAAATCTTGCGGATTTTCGAACCAGTAGCTTCTGGAGCCGGAGTCAACCGCGAAATTCTGTAGTCACATTAGTAAAGTATTTACACTGTCGATCTATCTGGGAATTTTTCAAAAAATTTAAGATATTTGTAACTATATTTGTTCTATACTCACTAGGATGGCTCTTATTTGCTCTTGTCAACATTTCTTTTACTGCACTTGCCAAAGTTGTTTTAAATAATTAAAAAAAATCTGTGCAAAATTAGAGCTCGATCGGATAACGGATATGCTCATGTTTATTTAACGGTTCATTTTAGAGGAGTTTTCTAAATTCAGTTCTCTCTTTGTAAGAACTTAATCAGAACAGCATCCGGTCAGAAGGGAATATTAATTGAACGCTGGGGCCATTCAGGCTCCGGTAAACTCGAGGAGGTAAAAAACGGCAGAAGGCCGGTGTTTACCGGTGTGCCACGCGTTTATCAAGCCGGCTTAAGTCCTCCTAGCGAAACCCGGCTCAACAAATAGCTCTCGCCATTATCCTCTCGAGCTGCGTACACGTTGTTGAACGTCCCGGCATCGACGCGAATCAATATTCCCTGCTCGGCCAGCTACCGCCTGCATCCACTACGAATGCAACCAAGATTCCGCTATGTAACCAGATATCGGAGCCGCCCGGCAAACCGCAATAGTACGTTATCGACGAGACCGAGGCTATGGCCACGAAAGGGACACTTATGAAAGAAAGCGGTATGGATTACGAGGCTCGCGGAGGCGCGAAACTGAAACTGCGATCCGAAACGTTTCCGTGCCCTCCCATAAACGAACATGCTCTCCACCATCCTCCTCAAACAACCGACACATGCTGGTGATGATAATCAAAACAATTTATGTTACCATTCAATTTTTATCGTGTACCTTCATTTATCTAAATAACTAAATATCAACATCGAAGAATTAAATTGAATTTCGATTTAAAGGAGAAGCACTGATTTTATGCATTAATGACAATGAGTCGATTCGCTTAAAAACGTAGACAGATTGAAAGATCTTCAGAAAAATTTCTGAAAGAAACTGAAAAGAAAATATTTATTTCGTATACAGTCTAGTTGTGCGTATGACATAGTGCAAGGGGTTACGGGTCAAGAATTTATGCTACCATCTAATTTTTATTGTGTACCTTCATTTATCTAAACAGCTAAATATCAATATCAAAGAATTGAAATTGAATCTCGATTTAAAGAAAAAGCACAGACTGCGGATTTTATGCATTAATAACAATATATATATATATATATATATATATATATAGTGCAAGAGGTTCGGGGTCAACAGAGGTGGTATCCATGTGTCTCTACCGAAAATTTTCGGGGGCTATCGTCCACGATTTTCGGCAGTAGCGAAGCGCAGATAAGGCGGCCGTAACGTCGCGTTATCTAAATAGCCTGTCGTGCTAATTCGTTAATGGGACATCCTGGCTGACACGCATTTTAATCAGTTTTCAGCTTCGTCGATAACGGGGCTATTATTAAGTGGCCTTCGGGAGAATGGTCACCGTGTGATTGCACGGGTCGGGTCGCTCGAGTTTGTTTCGAACTGAAAAATATTCGCTCGCCTGTTTCCAACCGTGTTACATACAACGTACACGCATGCTGCTCAGACCGCGCCTCGTAACGCCTTCAGAACCTGAAACAGACTAACGATAATTAGCAATTACAACTCAAGGTAACATAAAGATAGTACCTGCATCAATGTTCCTCCGCGTCGCCGTTTCGATCATTGAAATCGCTATTTTTCGCGATTTCGAATCGGCGATTGTATCGCCGAGTCGATGTAACCTGTAATCATATTTCCTATCACGTAAACATACTTTTATGTCAAGCAAAATCATTTTTCCATTTTCTCTTTCATACTGAAAACTACTCTGCAAGAGGCCTTGAAAGTAAAGTATGTATCTTGCAGGAAAAACGACGTCTTGTTAGCTACTTTTAGCTGCAGTGCATGCAATTTTGAACGTAGATAACTGAATTTTTTCTGAGAGATAGTCAATACTGTGCAGATGAGTGTTGCAAAAGTGCAGCCCGATTGATCGGTCAGTTTCTTCGATCCTGCGAGAGGAAACCTCATAGGATTCGAGAAAATGTTCCAACAAAAAGATTGTATTTTTGGAGTTGAATTGGTAGGACGGTCTCTTAATTATGGCTGGATAGCGGCGCAGAGAAGATGGTATCGCTCGCGGTGTTCGTTCAACTTGCTCTGAAATTGAATTTACGAGGCCATAATCGCCAATTGAGATGAGTACTCGCCGCGTGGAATCGGCCCGGCTGAGACCTTGTGCCGAAGCGTTGCACTCTCCTCGCGTTAGGAGCCGCGTTTTGCACACTGGCGAGCCTCTCCTCTCCTTTACTCTCCTCTCTCTCACTCTCTCTCCTCGTCGGTCTGTGTACCGCTCGCTGCAAAATTACGTGAAAATTAGCCGGGGCTCGATCGATTCCATCCGGACGTCCGAGCTTACGCGATAAAGAGGTACTGGATCATGTTTCCCGGCTTGTACTCGCGAGTATCGATCGAGACTTGCGAGGAACATCGTCTCGAATATCAATCACGTCGATCGCTATACTTTAGCCGAAAATATTTGACACATGTTTTTTTCTATCGGCGGGCATCCGGGTCTAGGGGATGAAATTACCACGGATGGAACTCTTTAGAACAGGGGGCATAGAACTATTTTCACACTGAACCTATGAGGTCTAACGGACCGGTCCCAGATTGTTCATTTTAGAATTGTTGAAATCAGAAAGACTCTTTCGTAGGAAATGACTGAATTTTCTTAAAGCGAATTTTTTTTCCAATTTCTTAAGTTGAATTTCTGAAATAATTAATAATTTTCTTTCGATATAAGACGACGATATTTCGTTCGCAACAAGAAAATCTCTATCCCCTCGTGCTCTTTCGAAGTTGTCCGCTCGACACCGCTTAGTGTCCGAACAAGAGGACATGTCATATTTCCTTTTCCAACAAAACATGTCACTGCTCGGCCGACCACTTTATAGTCTGTTGTAGAGCATGTCTCCTCTTTCGAGCATGTTTCTTGTTAATATTTGAGCGTGTTCGCAGATCAGCGAACTGTTCTCAAAGTTGCGACGTCCTGTACCCGAGCCGAAATTCAACGTCGATGACGCAGAGACGATTAAGTCCTGCTCGTTGGCAGTGTCAAGATTAGCAGCGGATTTTAGTTCGAGTCTTAGAAGAGAACGTTTCGGTGTCTGTTTCATGTAAACTGCCCATGGCACAGCAATTGTACGCATCTGCGGATTGTCATTCCTCTGCTCTTCTGCACTCTATTATTTCGATTATGTTCCTATTCGAGGTCTTCTTCAGCCAAATGTCTGAAATATCGAACTTGAAACTATATATATAGGTAGTAACTTCGATTGTACTCCTTTTCACTATAAATTAACATCAGGGACCTCTTCGTAAAATGACTACATCACTCAAGTGTTCGAAGTTTGTATTTCTCTTTGTAATAGTTTTAAACCTTTGCACTCGCAGCTATTTTATCTCGAAAAGTAAACATTTCTTGCGACCTAAAATAATTCCATTCTATATGATTTTTCTAATTTTATGGATATGAAATTGATATTGATATAATTTTGAATAATGGTATAGCAATTTATAATATTATAGCGCAATTTTACATAAAAACACTTAAAACATGGTTTCCATTCATAAATGGAATGACGTCTATATGCAAAACAAAGAAAAAAAAGTTTTAGTCCAAACTTATACGACACGAATGTGTCCCAACCTTTACAAAAAACGCCATTTCGAAACACAGAAAAAAAAAACAAATTCACATAGCGATAAGAGCACAATTCTTTTTGCACATTTAAACTACATTGAACTTCCATCAGATTAGATATATGTATTTAAGCAATCAGGGTTGAAAAATTTTCAGTTGAAAACGAATCAATAAGAAACACAATAAAACTTTTTAGCACATATTTTTAGATTTTGCTTGGCACAGCTATACTGAACACGACTTGTTGCTAATAAACATAAATAAACTTGGCAACCATGACATTGGTGTTTTCAGTGAGTTAATATGGAAAAAAGGCACTGTCGCAATTTATATGGTGTTCCAACCTTTACGACAGTCCATTACTTTAGAAGTAATGGACTAAAAAATAATTACCTTTCTAATTTCGATTTCATTAAAAATTAGTTTGATTTTGTTCGATTCTCTGGAGACCGTAATTTGGCAATAAATGTGTTCCGGCAGCGATTGCAAACTGATCTTTTCAAGTTTTCTGTTTGATCTCTGAGGAAACCAAGCCGATTCAAAGACATCAATAGAAAACGGAAAAAGGGGGACAAGATCGGGAAAATGAAGAAAATCGGGGAAGCACCGGGTTCGAGCAGTCTTTGTTCAAGATATATCCGGTTAGCCGCTACCTTCGAAAGCTCCGAATATTCTATCCGACTTTTTCGCCTGTCTGGCGTATGGCTCAATAAAAACATCTGGTTTCACGACGTTCGCCGATGCGATACAGTGATTCCTTTCCATTCTCTGTTTGCTATGAGAGGAAGAGGTCGACGTCATGCATAGGATGCACAGGCCACGTCCGGGAAAGAACGGCAATAACGCAGGACAGGACTCGATATTCTCGAGAGCTGTATCGAGCGCGTCCACCAAACAAAGGTGTCCACTTAAGTGCAGAGCAACTTGTTCAAAAAGTCAATTTTATACTGTATAAATCAATGCAATTTATAGTAGGAGAGACCGGGGCTAGTTGACTAATGGGATTAATCGACTAATTCTAATTGTAATACTATAAAATAGATGATGCTGATTTCCGCGATATTGAAACTAATAAGAATGACTAGCTCACCATGTGTTGTCGTGACCGAAACTTGCGTGTTATATTGCAGATATTCTTAGTGCTCCCATATGGCAAGATTTTTGTTTTTATTGTTGGGATATTCAATTTCTTCATTGTTTATTCCCAAAAAATAATTTTAGTTTACAAAAGGAAGACTGAATACGCATGTGTCAATGTCCCTGAAGAGGTTAAGTATTTCTGTCGGATAACAAGGATAATTTATTTTAGGGGATAGTTTAATGGTTAATTGCGTAACAGCTTCAAAATAAACGACATTTGTCTTTGATACTTTGTTCTCAATGGAGACTGTTGATTATGCGCTACAAGAGATTTTAAACGCCGTTATTCGACGCGATGCATCTGTTTCGCTGGATACCCGGAATCGCAATAAAGATAACGGTTCTATGAATATTGTAGATTGCATTTTAATGCATCGAAGTTGCTGAATAATGTACTTTGATTCCTATTACCGTTCGGAAATGTTTAATCATTGAAGACCGAGAAACAACAGACTTGAGCTAGTCGCGATAGCAAAGTAATTCATAACACATTTCCTAGGCAACGATGGCGACAAGTTGCAGAACAAATTCAACTCTCATTTACATGATACGTGTGAATATAGGGTCGGATATATCAGTGTGAACCACTCCTAATCCAATTACAAAACTTCTTTATTTTTCATTATTTTATATAGTAGAATAGTACGATTTAAACGCGGACCCGACGATTTTATTACCAAGTTATTACCCATAATAAGAAAGAATGTAAACTTCTATTCCACTCCAGTTTGTTGCAATTCAGGTAGCAAATTTATATCTTGCTGTCTAGTTATCAAACAGAAGCATCGACTATCAAGCATTTCGAAAATCACGTCAGAAGTCAAACTAGAATAATCCTAGCGTTGTTGGTCCACGATTGAAATTGCTACTGTTGCTGAAAGATCTGTTAAAAAATCCTTGTAGACTTCAAAAAATTGTAAAATCATAGCAGATGCCTTCGAGCTTCTGAGCTTCGAGAAATCCAAGGAGCTTGGAACAGACAATTCCAGTGATCTACGCCATTCGAGTCGCGGCAGCGAGCAGTGGAACCCGAAGAAAAACAGGCTGGTTGCGACTCCCATTAACCTCATTGAGAGAAACCTATGATCGGCGAGCGTGCTCGTGCCGGCCGTCCGCACCGGTAGAGTTATTATCATTTTCAGCGATTGGCCACGTAACCGAGAGGCATTCGACTTCTCCAGTATGTGCCTGATGGATTCTCAACTGGGCTACAGCGCCGTTAATCAATCGAGGCTGTCTCTCGATAGGAGAAGCTTTCGCCGGATCGTGGAACGCTGCCGCCTTTAATTGTCGATCGATTAAGGCAATCTTTAGCGTCGGCGGGCGAGATCATCGCCGACGAACAAGATCATCGTCCCTAGTCGAAAAGAAGAGTATTTCCTGGATCGAAGTAACCAAGCCAACATATGTACAGTGAGCCACGAAGGTATTCGAACGTCCTTTAAAACAGTATAACATTTCTATAATCGGACCAAACGACCTGACTTTTTTCAGGAACTAGAAGAATTGATTTACCTAATGACATGCAAAAAAGATTTTGAAAAAATTGCAATTGCTAAGAATTACATGAGAAAATAAAAGAGACATCATTTATAACTTTTCTATTAGAGCCCGTAATGAAAATTTAAAATGTGCGTTTTGTAGATGTATGTTAGTTATACACATGCTGAAAATTTCATCGAAATCGGTTGACGTAGAAAAAAACGACACGCATCGAAAGATGTACGATTCTGTGGATTTTAAGCAGAAACTGATCAAAAGTCGTATAAAACTACGGTCGTTTGGTATAATTATAATATAGTTATTCTGTTTTAAAGGGCGTTCGAATACTTTCGTGGCTCACTGTATGTTGTCCTTTTTTGGCTACTGGTTTTTTCGTCGACGAACGAATCATTGTCAAGTGATCGACATCATTATTGACCTGTAGACGGGCGGTATTTTTCCATTGCAATCTTGAATGTTCTCTATGAAAAATGTATGTAAAGAACCACCATGTTACACAAAATTCCCAAGTTTGTTCCTGCTCGCTATAGTGGCCACCCTCTAAAGGTGAAATGAACGAGATCATCGTCCCTGCTAGAAAAAGAGGAAATAAGATCCTAGTATTTCCTGGATGAAAATGAGCAACGGAGCCGCTCACGCGCGTTGTCCTCCTCCTTTTTTTTTCACGCCGAAACAGTCTCGTTCGTCGCGCCGCTCTTTTTGGCGACCCCTGAAACGCCTCCGTCGAATTATATCCGCGCGAGCTATAATTTGGACACTATTTCGCCATGCCGTAAGCATGCAATCACGAAAAGGTGTTCCCTTTTGTAAGTGGTTCCACCTAGATGAAGAATTTATCGGCTAACAGCCCTTACGAGATTATAATACACGGCGTGCACATGTGATCCGATCGAATCGATGCGCGTTCGACGATCTTGGGCGTCATAATGCACCGTGGCGAACTTTCTTCCTTCGCACACTTCCCCTCGAACTCTCCTCCCCCTCCTTCGTTCCCTCTAACCTGTCCCCCTTTTTTCCTGAACCGAAGCCTTCGCTTTTATCTTCGTTTCCCACCGTTGACCTACGCGTAAAATTTCCATGATTTCACGTGACTCCGCCGCGGCGAGCAAACACTTTGTTATTCAAATATGCCCACGCCGAGCGCCTCCTGTCGAATTTGATCCATCTGCCGGCGCATTCTCCCGTTCGTATCGACGGATAATGAAGGACATCCGGGACAAACGGGATAATTGATCGCGAAGCACGAAGCAAAGAGCTTTCGCGGCGGTAAAATTCGCGCAGATCCGAAAAGCCGGCTTAGTAATTTGCGGAATGGAATCGTATCTGTTAGGCGTGCTGGATCCCCGATCAGCTGATGCGTCGGCAACGAGATAATTAGGGTCTAGCGTAACCTGATTACCAGAATCGTCTTAATATATTTGTGAGAGGCTTCGCGGGGTTTAGGAGCGATTGTGCATTTCCCGGGGTAATTATCGCGAGAAACCACGAACAACGATTGGTCAGTCGCTAATGGATCATTCTCTACGTTTCCCTTTCCCCTTCTCTGTTTCTCACAGAGGTCTCTCTCGTTCTTTCTCAGCGATCTCTCGTTTATCATTCGACGTTTGATCGCGGCGTCGGCGACCACCGGCGCACGTTTGCGGATGTCAACGCGTACCTACGACTCGCTGCCAGGTAATCAGCGTGACCGGTTGCCGTACGGTAGCCTCCAGTCATTCTATTACCCGTCGAGATTCATTCTCGCTGTCGTGACGCCGACTGCATGGCGGGGAACGAACGACACGCGAATGATCGCCGATGTCAGTGACTCGAGAGGCCCCGGCAATTCCCGCCTGTTCGCATTTTATCAGGACCTCGCGACGACGTTTCTTGCCCGCGAATGCGACCGATACGACGTCGCCGAGACTGGTGATTTAGGTGTCTTAATAAATTGGAAAGCCGGCGCGCAATTTCTAAACAACTATGTTCACAATTGGCTCAAGCGAGTCTACGCCGGAGACAAATTGATACTGCTACTTGATGCGGCTCGAACGTCGGTTACCGGGTTGTTTCGCCTAGTTTGCTCGGCTTGGCAGTGTGATGGAGCTGGAGCACATTTTGAGAGCTTCGAGAAATTGGATTGATCCCGAATTAGGCGGCAGGAGTGCTCCTAATAGATCTAATAATCCTCTTAATCCTTCAGCGACGACATCTGTATATTGTATACTGATTCTGAGGAATATTTTGAAATTGATTGCACAAAGTTAGATTGTGTAGGATTTTATAAAATATAATTTATTAGGAGAAATATAATCGATGTTATTCATTTCGTAATCAACTTTATTCTCTGTTTCTCATAATGGATGCAGTCAATTTTTATTTAGTATAAAGTTTAGTGCAAATTCTATTCAATATAATTACATAGAGCAAGGATGTAAGTTGGTCTGCGATGCACAAATTTGACGCGGAAGACGCCGAGGGCCACCGAGCCACACCCACCCAGGTGGAGCTCTATTGAGAGAGTACGGTGGGTGGAGCCAAGGAGTCCCCGTTGCTCTTGCTTGACGTAAAGAGGCAGTTTGTGTACTATAATCAGTGAAGAATTCGAAATAGAGAAAAGCAAAGAACAAAGAAGAAATAGATATAAAGAAAAATGGAGAAGCGAAACTCTTTGTGTTGAGATGTTTTAACGGCCTCGAGACTCCCGCAGTTCACGGAATCTGGGAACAGCGTAAGTCTAATCGAACGCATAGGACAATACTTTCCCTAATGTATGAAAACAACCGTGATTCGATCGAGGAATAAAAAGGGGTGGTTCGAAAGTTAGTTAAGGGTGAGGTATGGCGATAAAGTGAAGACGAGACGAGACGCGGCGTCCGAGAGACAGTTATGGGCTCGTATAGTGGGTATGTTAGCCCGATCGGCCCTTAACGTTGTTATATCATAGTCTTTCGGGCTGTTTCTCTTCCCGCTCCAGCCTCTGTCAACATTTACATACACGGGGCGAGCGTTTCGAACGATAAGTCACGGTGCTCGGCCGCGCAACGATAGAACTGGGAAAAGGCGACCGAAACCCATGACTCCATAACCTCTGAGAATCTATGGGAAATTCTGTGGTACATATCACTCCTTGCCATTAGAACAAGAATAAGTAAACGAAGTGCAAAAGAAACAGACCATTGTTAGATTGTTCGAAACTCATCAAAATTCTTAACGAAGTGTATAAAGTACCGACTGTGGAAATCACGTGTTTTTATCCTAAAATCTTGTTCTTTCATTAGTATAGGCAGATTCCAATCTCAAAGTAGAATTGCTTGATAGATACTGATGTCATACTCATATAAGCCTGAGCTCAAGCTCAGTGATTGAAGATTGTTCTTTTTGCGAAGATCTCGAAGAAGGCGTGGCTTGGAAGCTCTCGGAGCGAAATCAGTGCCCCACGGGGCAATTCGTACACATTATTTGCAACGTTGTCTTGCTTTTCGAAATATCTCTCCATTTTTTTATCGTATCAACTTGTACGATTATGCGACTTGCCGATCACGATCGAGTCACGATCGAGCAATTTCTCTGCTTTCTCGATCATTGATACACACTTTCGCAGCGACCTAATGCCAGCTGGAGGAAAGGGAAAGGTGGAGGCAGTCGTTCAACAATCCTGCATTGCGAAACGACATCGTGCAAATTTATTAATCTGATTTTACTATGGTCGCGAGGTGAGTGACGACTGCGATGCTCGACTCAAAAAACCTCCATTGTACAAGCTATGTTAGTCATCGAAGACATTTGTCACGCAACTCTATCTGAAATTCCCTAATGCATTGAATACGTTCTTTTCTCATAATCGCTTTACTCAGCAAAACGGGAATACAGTGTACAACAATAACTTGTTACGAACACGAACAGCTGTGATCATTGATGAAATTGTCAAATAAATCATTTGAGTCCTCCGTGATAGGATTAGAACATTACTGATTTCCAATAGTTTGTTATTAACAAGAACAGCTGTGCTCCCCGACAAAAATGAAAGAAACAAATGGATTCCTCTCAAGAGGACTCAACAATGGTTCACACCTCGCTGATCTCGCCTATCCCTGATTCTTCTGGTCAAACCGTCCCGATTTCTGGACTCGCATCGCGGAAGGCGTCGCGATCGGGAATGGTTATCTCCGTACGTGCTCAAAACTGCAATTTTATCGGTACACACAGTACGCGCGGCATACGAAGCGGGCCGGCAGCCGATGGAAAAATAAATAAGCACGCCGAGCGTTCCTTGAATCACCGTTGAACGTTCTCTTCTATTTACTTTTGCAATGAGCCCGGCCGGGTTCGTAAGGCTTCGAACATCGAGCCCGCTACAACGAGAATTATTTAAACCGGTGGTCGAGGCGGTTTACAAATACGTCCGTCGATCTGTTTGTTTGAAATTAATAAATTATACGCCGGTAGCGATATCACGTTGCGCGTCGAACAAACACCAGGTCGTTTCATTTCAACTCGGACCGAGGCGATCGGAAAGTTAATTAACCCGATGTTTGCTGGGTTCACGAAATTTATACTTCCACGAACAAATTCTGAACGTATTTTCTACATTCTTCTCAAACGCGCGCACTTATCTCGTTTCTAAGTACAAGGTACGTGTATCTACTACTGCGGTATTTTTTCCCAATTAGATTAAAATACGTAGAAATAAATATTTTGCGCATTCTCGTTGGCGAGGCAAACAAAATGATTAAACATTCTCATATTTTTATAATCACAGGATATGAAAAAATATTCTTCATAAAATGTAAAAATAAGACCATTTTTATTCTGTCTCAATCACCAAAAGACTGTTGTACACATTATTCTACATTCTTTATACTGTTTAGATATCTACTTCGATACAATAAAAATATAGAAAGAAACTCAGCATTACGTACATTAAAGTGGAGGAGCTCTAATGAGCATTAACATGCGACACAAAAATCACTAGGAATGTTCCTAATACTGTGATGTGAATTGCAACTGCGATAAGAAATGAGCGTAACGTTTTAGGTAGTAATCCGCAGTAATGGGTACGCAGTAATTAGTACATGGCTCTTTTTCATCGGCTGTAATACGTACAAAATGTTATCGATTTCATTTTTTAATATTTTCTTATGTTGTATTAGGTTTTGAGGGCCACCAATTTTTTTTGTATTCAGGATACATCATTCTTCCACAAAATGCTTACACATATTATTATTTCACGATGAATTAGGAATAGTATTAAAATAAAGTATGATCGAAGCAAGATACCGCAGTAATCGGTACAATTATCCTAATACTTCTTTGTTGGACTCACGCTTATCAGTGTAACAGCCGAGTGCAAAGTGTTAATTTTCCGGCTTTCCGCGATTGACTAGAAAGGCAATGGCAATGAAGGAGACTTTTTGCCGATTTCACGGTTTCATCGATCCGCAACAGCAGCATCGATGCTAAAATCGTGTTCTTGTTCTCCGTCGTCCCGGAGAAACACCATGGAAAAACTCGTTTAATCGGTAGATGAGATCGCGAAGCTCCTACTAAATTACGGAGCGAAATTCTCCGTGGCAACTAAGCGCCGGGAATCAATGAGATCCCCTCGATTCTCAACACGGCGCGGCGCGACGCGGCTCGGGGACAGGTGGAGCAGTGAAAACCCGCGAAGCTTGCATAACCGGCGAATAAAGGCGAAAGGGACGACAGTCTCGTGAGTTTCCTTTTTCCTGGTGACGATAGACCGTGGAATTGTCGCGTTAAGGTATGCAGAAAAGCGTTTCCGGTGCATCCGATGGAGTCGTTCGCTTCCGTGATCGCCCAACATCGCCAGACATTACACTGGCGCCAAGGAGTCCGAATGAGAGAGGGACCTTGTTGCAAGCTGAAAACGTATGGGATCTATGATCGACTCCGTGAAATTGTCGGGAAAGGATCATCGATCCCATCGAATAATTTTACATCTTGCGCAAAGTCGTGAATTCGTTCCTGAGTTTTTTGAATTATGTCACTTTTCTCGTGAATGAACGATACGCACATGTCATTGATTAGAACGGAGCATTGAATACTGAAGATTTCACTGTTTCATTGTAGCAGAATGATAAGCATTCAACTGCTTCATGTGATCGACAGTTTTGCGTTTCAGCTGTGATTCGCAACGAAAAATGAAAAGCGGAAACGGGAGTGTGTCGAATGGCTCCGGGGCGTCACGGTTTTCGACGTGGTGCAGTATCCGTTGCAGAACTCACAGCCACGGCCGCTGCACCGTTGCGCCTATACCGATAACAGAGGACAGGCAAGCGTAATCTTGCGCGTGGTGTCTTTACGAGCGGTCGTACCACCGTTTCGGTCCGTTGAACCGGGCAACAAAACGGTAATCGGACGAGTAAAACTACAAAAAAGAACACAGAGAAGTAGAAGAACGTCGATTACTTTGTTGCAATTACACCGATAGCGCCGTTGTAAACCGTCCGTTTATCTTCGTGGGTGCGCGCACGCTTCATCTATCTTCTTGTTCTGTAATTCGCAGTATCATTCGACGGTGACTTGGCGATCGCCGGCCTATACTCGTCAATCTTTCGGCCGGTTATGGCTGAAAGGTCGTTACCAAAGCGGAGATATTGAATTGGAGATAGGCATAGTCTTCTGTCAATAACAGAGACTCGGAGTGTATTCAGAGAGACAAATTGTTTTCCTAAAAAGAGTTACGTTGGCTTTTTTGGGATTAGACTGGCCTAAGACTCATGCTTAGAGTGAACGTGCCTCATTTCAGACCCTAGCCAACAGTCCACCATCTTGAAAGCATGCTGCTTAACACTAAACCTACCACGTTCAAATGACAAGTTTTATATTTTCCAATTGTCAAAATTATAAAAATCCATTTCTGGAAAATAATTAAATAAATTTCCTTGCCCAAGCATCTATTATATTGAAAATTACAGACGATCTGAATAAATTTAGCGTTGCCATTTTGATAAGGCAATATTTACCAGATACTCTTAATGCTTGGTAGGTTTAGTGTTAAAAATAAATGGCTACCAGCAAACTCACAAATCTTAATGAACACAATGTGTGGTACCAATTGTGTCCGAATAATATAAAACATTTAGAAAATAGTATGTTAATAACAACAACACTTAAGATGACTTAAGTGCTCCACAAAGGACAATCAGATGCAGAGGATTAACGGACAGCTATACCCAAGGCAAACAGTGCACAAAGGGTTCAAGTGTCCCCCGCCAAAGCACAAAGAAGATGAGCACCGGAACGCGCATCAGAGGTGTCCCGAAAAGAGGGCTGGTTATATTTTTTTTTTGGAATCGATCGACAGTGATGCGTCTCCGTGCACCAGCCGGTGCATCTGCATGTCGTGACGGCCGGTGCGTGGCTCGTTGTTGAAACACGTGCGTGGAGAGGTCGCGTGTGCGTCGGGCACACGAGCTTAGCGCATCGCATCGTCGTCGCTCGTCGGTGCAGCAGCAGCAGCAGCGGGCCCGATGCAACGCGCGAGTGCACTCGCATAAGCGAGCGCACGCGGAGGGATGCGTCGCCGTCTGTCTCGCCTCCGCCTCCTTCCTCTTCGCAACAACCACCACCACCCTGCGGACCTATATATTTCCCGGAGGGTCTCCCACTTTCGCCACTATCATTCCTGTCGCGGCTGCGCCAGCCCGTGACCGCGCAAACGTGAGCCCGCTCTTCTCCTCTACAGCTTTCCTCTTCGAGTTTTCAAAGCGCCGGCAAGATCACGCGCGTTCACACACAACCGTACGCGCGCGCACACGTACACCTGCGACATCTCTTTCTTCCGCGTCCTCTGCGGCCAGCTTCGGTTTTCCCGCCGGATTTTTCCAATCGACGATCGTCGCCGTTCGCCGCAACAGTGCACAAGAGAGCCAGTCGGGGATCTGCTTCGTGATCAGAAACTTCATACGAGTGGACGTGTGAGTTCAGATCGAGCACGACCGGCTTTTCTGTAGAGTTTCCATTGGGAGGTTCCAGTTCTTTGGTTTCGGGTTTGACGAAGGAACAGGTGAAGCGTACCGGTTCGCGGGACTTTTTCCGAAAGCCGTGTACTCGGGAAATGTGTGCCACGTGCGGAGACCCTGCCGGTCCACCTGCTGCGCTCACCGAATGGGATTAGATGAGGCTCGACGGTGAGTTATAGTGTTTTACAGTTTTAGGGTGGTTTCTTTGCGAGAGACATGTTCCAGGATTTGTCAGTTTAGTCCTATAAATGTGCGGAAAATTGTCATTTTGAAAGTTCATCGATATTGTCACAACAGAACACTGGAATCAGCAGGTTCGTTTAAATGAACTCTTTCAGTCTTTCTGATTCTTTCGGCTAGCTTTTACGAGAGTTTGGGGATTTTTGTGAGTCAAATGGTAAAAATGTGAATGATTCTCGGTGTGTAGATACAGTTGTTTGAAGATTCATTTAAGAGTCCTCTCTCAGTCTTTTTGGTTCTTTGGGGTGGCTTTTGATTGAGACCGGTTAGAGCGATTTGTGATATGAAAGTTAAATCTATGAAAAAATTGGCATTCTATCCTTGAAATTTCTCAGTGTGTTGATATAGTTGTTTCCAACAGAAGACTAGAATTACAAGATTCATTTAAGTGTCCTCTTTCAGTGCTTTTGATTCTTTGGAATGACTTTCTGCGAGAGTAAAGAAATTTCGCAATGTGTAGATATAGTTGTTTCCAACGGAAGACTAAAATTACAAGATTCATTTAAGTGTCCTCTTTCAGTACTTTCGATTCATATTTTATAACTTTTAGTACGTTGATTGTCACATCGGTCATTTATGAGTTGACTGCAGAGCTTCGTACATCTTGTTAAACTCTTGTTAAACTCTTTTGTACCTATATTTTTCTGTACGAAGTTTTCAGGTACCAATTATAAAATACACGAAATTCGCAGTTTAATGTTTATGATACTCTTGCAAGAACAGTGCTGTCAACTTGTGAACAGTTGTTAAACGAACGCAAGCGTGACGTTTCTGTCGTAATTTTTGTCGTAAATCATTTGCATCCTATGATATGGTCTCCCCGAACGTCGATGCACTTTGCGCAGTGATGCTCCAATGCGTCCATGCCATTCAGGAAATCCGTTTTCCGAAGTCACGCGAACGAATCATATGCTGCCGTTGTTCATTCATTTTTTAATTAAAATCACCGTTCGTCAGCAAACTCTTTCAATTTTGTCACTTTAAATAAAAACCGACGAGATGATACTGTCTTTTAATGTTGTGCATTAAAAAAAAAGTATTCTACCGCTGTACAGTAATAATTATCAGTAGACTGCGGATTTAATGTATGTATGACAAAAATGGGTAGTCGCATTTCAAACAGTGGACAAATTAAAAAAATTTAAGTGCACCAATGTATTAGTTGCAGCTTATGAACGTTATTAAAGAATGAGAGAAATTCTTACTTTGCCCGTATTTGTTGCAGTAGATGTAAACAATTTTCATTTTGCATAAAGCTCCGCTTGTCTAATTATCAGCTTGATCAAAGACATATATTCTATACCACTTTGTATAACAAACTGTTAAACAGAAAAACTTCAAACTTACAGATGTTGGATAAAACAGGTGTCGCTATTTCACGCGCCAAAAATTTTTGAATTTCTTTTACGCTTTTCACCACAATTATAATTACTCCTACATCTGTCGGATTGTCAAGTGATTTTATAAAGACAGATATGTATATTTTTAAAAATAACACCGCATCAACGTTTTCATCTCTCCCACAGTTAATTTTGCTGTTTCACTCGCGAAGCTGTTGTCACCGTGCAAATTTCCGCAGATTTTCCATTAAAAAATTGACAAACAGAAAATAAGAAAACGCGAGCAGCGGAGCATCGCGTAATTAATTGCAGGGGGAATTTCCAACTGATTTTCCTGCAGTTTGCAATGGGTGGAGAGTGTTTCTGTGACGCGAAAGAAAAGAAAGAGAACACGAGAGAAAGAGAAAGAGGAAACACCAATGGCTTATTCTGCACAGCTGTTCATACAACGAAACGCGCGCACCGAGACGAGAACCCGTGAATATAGATGCCTCTTTATGCCAACGTTCGCCAAGTAGCGACCCGATACATCGACTCGTAAATAACCTTTTTACGGCTTTTATCTCAGAGCTCTCGTCGCTCCGAATTTCATTTTGCGGGCTCCTAGCACTCGTGGGACCCTTGGACCTCCGCCAAGGTGAGTGGTGATCGCAGTAACGTGATCTCCTTCCTTAAATCGCAGAAAAACGTTCTCAAAAAATCTACTCGAGGATTACTGTTCCCGAATTACCCTTTCGCCAAAGCCGACGTATCAACGGAGCTTGTAAAAAATAGAATGAAAAGTGTAGACATTCAAGGATTATAACTGCAGCTGCTGACATAAATTGACGTCTTTGCGTTGCAAACGCTGTTTCTGCTTGCCATAAAACGTCACTGCAGATTCTTTATATGTTCACGAATAATTTTTTTGCACTACTTCAAGAGAAATTGTACAATGTCAGAAGTCTCATGACAACTATTTATTTTAACTTTAATTATTTAATTCTCATTTATTCAGTATTTGTAGCTTTAAACGTCTCCAAATTGTTCTATAATAGTTACAATTGTTGATCAAAAAATATTCAGAGCGCTAAGAGAACTCGATTCCAAAATTATATGGGACACGACCCAGCCTTGACTTAGAGGAAAAAATTTTCCTACAGAAATTAAATAGACGCCAGAAAACGACAAAATAATTGTTCTCGGGAGTTCCCAGAATTTCCCGCAGGCCGAAACACGTTAGCGTCGCGTTTCTATCCCCTCCACCGCGCGGTCCAACCAATGCCGAGCAAGCATCGCGTCTTCAGCCAACGGGAAAGCAGTAGACACAGCTTCCACTGCTCCCGAAGGTCTCGCCGCGTCTCCGGAGCGGCTTTAAATACGGTGCAGCGCGCTACAGCGGTTTGTCCGTTAAAGAATGGTATTATTGCGACTGCGGGACTGGTTTTAACGAGAGGCAGTCACGCCAAAGTAACCGTGGAGCAGAATTATTGAACACCGTGTCTCTCTCTCTCTCTCTCTCTCTCTCTTTCTCTCTCTCTTTCTCTTGTGCGAGGTAAGGGTTTATTACACAATGAGAGAAGGTAAAACTGAGCAGCCCGGTGACTTAAGGCGATCAACCTTAACCGGTCGAATGGCGTCCCGCTAGTAGGAGTTTCCCTCCCCGGGAACTCCGTTGATTTGTTGCGCCTTTGGTGTGCGCGTTTGTCCCCCAACCGTTTCTTACGCTCTATATCATTCAGCTCGGTAATGAGCCGTTCGCCGCACTAACGTATCGCGACGTTTTCTTGATGCTGTAGGATGGCCTGAGCCTCGGAGCAAATCTTCATGGATCGTTCACGAAAATCGTGGAACGGCCGGCGGTCCCGGAGCAGCGAGTATGTGCGGCGCCGTACCATCGCGCCGCGACGACCCGGCATCGCCCTGAAGAACCTCGGGTAAGTGTGTGTTGATATTGGAAATTTATGTATGTGCCGAATCGTGCTCTCTCTCGTAACTTCCGGTGACCTCAGACCGGCAACAGAGCCGGACGACCAGAGTCCCACCGCGAGTGCTATTAAAAATACGCCGAGACACGGCGCCCGTTCACGAGCCTTTTTCTCACCGAAAACGATCCGGCGCCCCCGCTAAGGAATCTAGAGGATCGTTTTTTAATGGACACTCGGCACAGACGGATTTTTTTCGTCTTCAGAAATGTAGTTCACGGACGAACCTCGGAAACGTATCTCACAAACGTACTTCACAACACACACCTCACAAACATACCTCACAGATATACCTCATAGATGTTCATCATAGATGTTTCAATAAACATCCTCATCAATGACGTTCCACATCTATGATGTTCTTCATCTAAGACGTTCCTCGTTGTTTTTCATCTCTGTTTTTCATCTCGTTCCTCATCGCTGATGTTCAGAGATTCCTTTTTGAACTCTCTCAAATCGTGGAATCCTCAGATTCAAGCTTCAACTGGATTGAATTTAATTTTTATGAGATCCGCACGATTTGAGAGAGTTCTAGAAGCAATCTCTGAACATTATCGATGAGGAACGTCGTAGATGAAGAACATCATCGATGATGTACGTCATAAGTGAAAAACCAGACATATGAGTGACGTGCAAGATGAAAAACGTCATAGATTAAGAACATCATACATGTAGAACATTATACATAGATGAGGATGTTTATTGGGTTATGTTAACTGGTTCTTATAAACGAGGTTCTGCTGTAATTGAAAGTGGTGCTTCACACTTGCTATCTTCTAGAAGAACGTTTACTGCTAAACAAAAAGAAAGTGCGGAATAATGTGGATAAATGTTCGATCATAAAAGTGAC
This sequence comes from Lasioglossum marginatum, assembly GCA_028455795.1. Lineage (NCBI taxonomy): Eukaryota > Metazoa > Arthropoda > Insecta > Hymenoptera > Halictidae > Lasioglossum > Lasioglossum marginatum. The sequence continues at coordinate 5,313,837 of CM052266.1, read as the reverse complement.
CGGTGACCCTCTCGTTGAATATTTTCGTGGAACGGCTTCTCAGGTTGAGAATCGGAGTCAAGGCGACCACGTAGATCGCGATCGATGGAGCATAGCTTTGTTTAAAAATTTCACGGTCCGCTATCGCGGCGGAAACGTGAGACTGTAAGGAGGTAGGTACACGATCGGTGGGCAGAGAAACGGCCGATCTTTACGCTTATCGAAAACGAAACGCACGAGGGCTTTGGACGCGTAACGCCATTGTGCGGCGTATAAGGCGATGAAACGCGTAATCGTTAAGCCGCACGATGTCGATGATTAGAAGTTTTTAACGGCGGCTAACGACTCCTCGGGGTTCAGTTGGGTCGGCTGCTCGAGATCGCGTTCTACTGCCGATTTCGCGTGCCTCAGCCTTGGTCTTGAATAATTATACTTTTATGCTGGATTGATCGTAAATATCTTCGTTCGACGGATACGGACAATCAAGTCGGTAGTCGAGGAGCCGCTCAGGACGATAATAAAATGAAAACCGGCAAAGAGAATAGAGAAAATTCTGCAGAGTTAACTGCAGTTGCCGTTGCCTCGCTGCAGATCCAAGCATTTGGTACCTGCATCTTGCGACTGGTTGATTAGGCTAGGTATCTCAATGCCAGGAAAAATGGGAAAATTATGGGGAATGGGGACGCTGACTGTAAGATGGATTTTTGACATTGATGGTATGAAGTTGCACACACTCTTGCGTGAGGAACGTTTAATATTAACCGTACCACGACCGGTCAAATGACAGCTTTCACTTTCATTTTTTAATTATTGAAATTATAAAGATGCTTCCATTAGAAATTATTCAATAAATTTCTTTATTCGAGCACGCATTATTATAAAAATTGTGAGAAATCTAAATAAATTCAGTCTTGTAATTTTTATAAAACAATATATAAACGACACATTTTGTACCCGGTACGGTTGGTGTTAATAAATTTGTCAATAGCAAGAACAATTTTAATTGTAATCCTTATTGAAAAGGAGATTTTTATTTTTTTTCTTGTTTTTAGTCTTATAAATTTTTATTGTATCATGACAGACAGCCTTATCAATAGATTCCCAGTAGCTAAAGTATTCATACAAGAGGTGTCTGAACTATCTTGTCCAAGCTTCAATGATCCCCTAATTTACAAGCGCAACCGAATAAATCGAATAAATCGAACAAATTGAAACGAACTTACCTTTAACAACTCTCCAGATAGTCCATTCTCATCCACTCACAACAACCTCACGACTTGGGCAGCGGTTTTACTCGCATCTCAAAGACAGCGAGTCAGTTTTAGACACTTTACTGCACATTTACCAGACTTAAACTGCAATATGGCAGTTTTATGTAACCCCTTAGCATAAAACACGTTGCCCGAGACGTCGAAGGAATACAATACCTCTCAAGCCGCTGATGCGATCCTCTCAGAACATACGGGAACAACGTTCGATATTTCCTCTGCCTGAAAAATTCACAAAACTGGAGTAAACGTACCTATTGCTGCGGGTGTGCGTTTTACTACAGTATTTTTTCCCAATGAGATTAAAATGCGCAAAAATAAATATTTTGCCATGAATAAATTTATACAATTCAATGAAAATGTATTCTCGTTGGTGCAGCAAACAAAACTGTCAATCATTCCCATATTTTTATAAACTCAGGATTTGAAAAAACATTCTTCATAAAATGTAAAAATAAGACCATTTTTCTTCTATCTCGACCACCAAAGGACTGTTGAGATTTTAAGAAATAAAAAGGAAGAAGAATTGAGAAAGACAAGTTTACATTGTAAATGCAATTGTGAAATGTTCTAATCTTCACGATGTTCTTAATTTAAAACAGCTCCAAATTAACGATAATAAATATTATTCAAATATTTGTTAAAAGAATATATTTCGTTAAAAAAATTATTTGTTACTATACTCAGGATTGATTTGACTTAATGCCTGGATCCGTGATTTGTTTCCGTACGCTCGTATATTTCGAATTCTGAGTAAGAATTCGCAGTAATGGGTACGCAGTAATTAGTACATGGCTCTTTTTCGTCCACAGTAATATGTACAAAATGTTATCGATTTTATTTTTTCATATTTTCTTATGGTGTATTAGGTTTTGTGGGCTATCAATTTTTTTGTATTCAGAACACATCATTCTTCCATAAAATGCTTACACATATTATTATTTCATGATAACTTAGGAATAATAGTAGAATAAAGTACGATCGCGCATGATACCGCAATAATTGGTTCAGTTATTCTAGAACTACCATGAAACTCTAAACAGAATAAAATTGTATCCTCTAAATTATCGTTATGTTAAAACGGTTTCGGTTCAAACGTTTAGGAACACGATACTCGAAAATGCAATCTGAAAGTTCGGGGATCGGTAACCGCCAGTCTGTGGTTCGAAAAACGAGAGAGAGAGAGAGAGAGAGAGAGAGAGAGAGAGAGAGAGAACAAGGAAGAGAGAAAAAAACAAGAGAGTAAGAGTGAGGATAGAAGAAAAATCGAGACGCGAACGGCCGAAACACGATCCCGCTCGATAACTCGTCATTTTAACGAGGATATCTCTTTTTCTCTCGTGCGATACCCGCGAAGTACACGCCCGGGCAGTTTATTTTAATACGGACACCTCGTAATAATTCTCGATGTACATCGTACCGAATGAACGGACATCAATCCTTGCCCTCGTTACTTTCGATGCTCCGGGCAGAAGGTCCCTTGTTATCCAGCGCGTTCCTCTTTCCACCGCGTGCATGCCAATGCACCGCGCATAATTACCGGTTTCGATTACCGGATCGGCCGAACAAGTGCGTCGGATTTTCCGTCAGGTACTGGGAAACGTTTACACAAACCCTATCCGGCGCCAGCAACGTTTCTTTATTTATTTATCGACGATCTCGCAGCCCATTGTGGCTCAGAACCGCAAAACGTTGCACAAAATTCGTATCTATTGGCCATGCATTTTTAATTATCAGAAGATTGACGATCTTTGGGGAAATTAACATAATTAGTTTAAAATATATTTCTCAATAGTGCAATAATTAGACTGCGGATCTTTATGCAAAATAAAAATGATCGACATCAATTGCAAGAAACAGGAATCACATAAAAATTTTGTTCTCCCTTGAATCATTTTAATAAATTGTAAATATTAAAAATCGCAGAAAGCCTTGAATTCTTTCAAGGTTCTCTACATTACATCTTTAATTATCAGGCTGATGTATATTATGATTTTTCTTTCGGTAAAGAATTATGTTTGTTGCTACAGCTTATACATTCTACATCATGTTTCGTTACGCTTTACAACTTCAAACAATGTTAACTGTACAATTAATTTGAATATTTTTAGGGAAGTACAAACTATCACAATTCTCATGTATACGTATATGACAGCTTGCAACGATTGTACGAATTTTTTATTGTTTCAATATTTGCAACGAGTGCACAAAATTTGCAGTCTACTTAAGTGGCAGCCTTGATTTTTCCGAGCCGAAACACAAAATATTGTTTCACTGTTCGCGATACTCAACCTTCGTACTAATAAATGTGCATTCATAATAAACAGGAAATTCCTGTTTTTTGTGGTGGTTTCTTGGAAATTGGATAATGAAGGTATTTCTTGGGCATTCGCATTTTTGCTTCTATTTTTAGCTTGTTGAACAAGTGGAGCTTCTCGTAATTGCTTCTCAACTTCTGCATTTATTTTGTATTTGTAAAATATGTGTAAGCAACTTCGTTTGTTTCTTCTCATTTTTCATTTACGCTTCTGCATCGATTCGTTTATTTTCTCCTGCAATTCTTACGCATCGTTTTGTTGTGTCTTTGTTGATATTGAGGAATTTGTCGCACACTCAATGTTGTTTTAATTATTGCACTTCGTGAAGGCAAAATTCTTTCTTGCAAACATTCAAATCTCACAGGCCCAATTAACTTGAGAGGGTATTAAAAAAAAAGGTGATTTGACATAAAAAATCCGCCATTTTACAAATAATCAAGATTTTCTACTTCTTTCGGTTCGGACCATTCAAGACACTTTCATACTAATTAATCAACAACTCCATTTCTTCAATTTCTAATCAATGGGAAGAGCGGAATCATCGACCCATGCACATTTCAAAACATACTCTACAAAAAAATATATAACTCACATAACTTTAATTATATTTACTTGGAAAAAATCGTACATGTAATAGATATACATGTGATATCAAATGCCAATAGATATACATATATGCAAAAACAAAATGCAAAAAATTCAATCGTTTTTCTGAAAAAAATTCCGAAAAATTCACGCGAAAGTGGTCTGAAAAACCAGGGGTCACAGAATACTTCTTCGATAATATTTCTGCATATCACACGTCTTGAATCTACATCTGCAAGAAAACTTCAGCAAACATCACCAGAATAATTTACGCAATTCAACCTCGCAAAAATTGCATTGACCCCGAAAGACCTTAGGTGACATTCGCGTACCGAAAAGATCGTGCGCATTAATTCCGGTCTCGCAGAAGTGCATTAAATAACGCGATTGCAGGCAGCCGGGGAATGAGATTGCGAAAGAGATCGGTGACATCCGTGGATGTTCAAAGCACCGACACGAGCCACCGATGATAACCGTGAAAGTAACCCGTGCGTCACGCCTCGCGACATTAATCCCCCGCGGTGGGGGCGGGAAAAGAATGAACGTGAAAAGAGAACGGAAAGAAATTAAGAAAAATAAGAAGAGTGAAAGGAGAAGGAGGAGGAGGAGGCAGGAGGAGACGAGGAAGCCACGCGCAACAATAAGCAATCTGTAGCAGACATGTAGAGTAATTATGTTGAGTCTAGACGCGCGCGCGTACGATCATATGTACATCCCTTCCGCGGACCGCATGCGGTATACATTACGTATGGTATGTGGTCGGGTTTGCCGAGGCTCGCGTGTGTACACGTTCGTCCGTGTTCGAGATAATACAGGGTGTCGAGGAAACAACCAACTTTTGCTTCATTGAGGGCGAAAGTTTTTCGCCGTGAGCCACGCCTATCGTCTGACGTCGAACTTTCAACGACCATTTCGATCTCAAAAATTGATGGGGCATGATGGGAGGGCTGGGAAGTTTCGCGTTCGATGTTAGTCAGCGTACGTTCGAATACACTATGCAACATACATACTGTGCAATTGCATAGAACTTTCAGGAACTTAAAAAATCGCCTATATACTTTGACTTGTTGCTGCGGATCTTTATGCATTTATAGCAAAATTGAGAAGATGAAACTGAAAATTGTTGAAAAATTTTAAAAATTGAAGATGTCATTAATGAGATGTAATTAAAATCATTAAGGGAAGAAATAACGTTCAATTTAGTTTCAATTTCTTGCAATCTATGCAAACAATTTCCATTTTGCATAAAGATCCGCAGTCTACTCATCGTTAATGAACTTGAGGACCACCATCTATATCCGCAGAATCGCGCAACACTCGCGATCATTCTCGCGCACGTTCCTCACACTCGTCTCTATACGTATCCTTTCGATGTACCTGTGCCCGATGTTTGTGTATCAAGTGCAGGACAGGAGTGGAAGCGAATCGGGAGGAGCGATAACCTGAAACGAGCCGGAAAGGCTATCGACGAGTCTCGGATCTCCGAGGTGCGAACCGCGAGGCCGCCTTGAATATCGATCATTTGGTCTCACGGGGTGCAACCGCGGCTCGGAAAAGCGCGAAAAGGAAAACGGAGAAAAAGAGCAGAATCAAGAGAGAGAGGGAGAGAGAAAGAGAGCGAGAGGAAGAAAGAGAGGGAGAGAGAAGGATAGCTAGGGGTGACGAAGGGCAAACAAATAAAGATGCATTAGCCTGCTCGGCTCGAAGCGAACGTGTCGGAAATATGAGAGAGCAGTTGGCGTGCGGCTCGATGCATACCTCCCACTTTGATCTTCACCGACCTAACGCGAAATGCTTACGTAGGCCTGCCACCCAGCAAAAAAATGCATTTCTACGCGTTTGCCAACCTCGCCCTCTTCCTTCCTTTCGGCCTCCCTTTGTCCCTTGGTCCTCATTCCAACCGTCCCACCGTCTTCTAAATCGTCTTCGTTGCTTCGTTCCACATCTTTCTTAATTTCACCTGATTTTGTGATTCGGAAAATTTCTGCGATTTTTAGAGGGAAAATTCAGCAACTGTTTATATTCTAAATACACAAAATATTCTATAGTACTCCATAAAAATAACAGGAATGCATCTATCCTTTTTAACCATTCTTAACCCTTAGCAATTGTGGGGTGACCCAAAGTCACCACTAAAAATTGCTGTACCATATTATTCACAATATTGTTTACATTATTAATTATGTCGGCATCTAATCAATTACTATACATTTAAATATTGTATGAGATATTATATTAATTCCACATATATAAAATGAAAAAAATCATATACAATGTAATTATTCTAGGTCGGAAGACATGTTTAATTTGAGTTAAGATAGTTGCGACTGCAAAGGGTTAACATATTAACTTTTAAAATTAAACATGTCTTCCAACCTAGAATAATTCCATTGCATATATATACATATACAGTTACTCGAATTAATATTCGGACGCTCTAATATTTATGCGAATTTGAAGGACGAATTCGGAAATGGCAATATCGGAAATCGCAATTTCGATCTCGGGATCTTTTCACGATGCGAAAGGTGGCCTATCTTTGCGGCGGCGACGCGACGTTCGACGCAAACTGGAAACTGTTCGCGTGACGCTCGCGAATCGGCGGAAACACGGGGAACATGTGCGCGCATAATGGCCCTAATTGTGAGCCTCCGTGAAAAAGAAAAGCCTTCGGAACGGGAATTACGAGGTGGTCGAGGGGCCACCGTAGTCTCGAACGCGACTCGGCCTCGCTTCGCCTGAACTTATGAATAGTATTCGTTGTACTTCGTGTGAGTGGACCGCGTTTTATTGCTGGCGTTCACGGCAATTCTAGCTTCGGTTTCCGCTATGGGATCTCCTGCTCTCCAACAGTGAACGAGAGAGAAAGAGGAGAAGGAGAAGGGAGAGTGAGTCTCTCGATACATCCTCGAAACGAATCGATCGGTACGCATGCACGGACTCGAGCGCGCGAGAACGCCGTCACGCTCGAACCGAAACAGCTGATCCGTAATTAAACGATCACCCCGACCTCTGAAAGGTGCGTTTCATCGCACCCGAATAGGCCAGAGAGATTTCCCTGTTGCTCTCCTCTGAATCGATCGTAATACCTTGTCTTCTTTCGGTTCCTTCTGTTCCTCCTCGATGCACTATTTGGTCCGAAAAGTCGAGAAAACTATTTTCCCGATATTTATGGGCTGAAGGTCATAATTAGAATGCGGATGTTTATGTAAATACATATATCAATATGCAAATATAATATTATTTTGCATATTGCATATGCTTTCTACCATGTGCATATGCACATATATATTACATATTTCTTTTATATAATTTCACTATATTTTGTTGCGATTTGTTCGTCTCCAATATTTTATGCCGAAAATTTTGATAAAACTAAAGAGGTTCGACTATTCTTTTTTCTTAACATTTAAAAAAATTGTAAAAATGAAAAAACAATACTGAAGCCTTATTCTCCAGACCTTTAACTACGTTGAACAGCAAAAATTTTACGACTTCCACAAAATTTCGAAATCTACTTTTTCCCCTGACCCAGTTTTCGGGTCAAATACCCCACTAATTTCTTCAATATCTTCTTTCTATTTAGTAACTGTTTTTCACGGAAGTACAACATTTTTCGGACACCCTGTATAGTTCAATTGTATTTACAACCGAATAAAAGAATCGATGCGTAAGGATTCAAGTGGGTCCAGCAACGGTTATCATGAATAATTAGAACCGTTTGATATTTAAGGGTTAATTGATGGTGTGAGATCGGTTTTGGTGCACGGAACGATACCAAGCTTTCGAAAGTGGTGTCGAGCAGTCACGCGTGTCGCCACGAATTTCGAACGGAAACGGATCGACTGGCCGCATGATCGATCGCACCACGTCATCGGACGACGATTAACTGTACTCGGGGACAGACTAAGAGGCGAAGATATGGGCAGGGTTACTAAAGTTGACCTCACTGTTCTTCATCATGTTAGACATCGTCCTTTCGAGTTGGAGCATAGCTTCGCAACCTTCTGTGGTTCTGAACAATTGCTTAGAAAAATGATTAGAGGATTGAGGATCTTTGTGGACTATAAAAATGATCGGCATCAATTGCAAGAAACAGGAATCACATAAAAATTTCGTTCTTCCTTGAATCATTTTAATAAGTTGTGAATAATGACTTTTGAAGTCTTTCAATTTTTTGTACTGTATTAGAAAACAACAGATACAAGATACAGAACAACTTGAATTCTTTCAAGGTATTCCACTAAATCTCTAATTATCAAGTTGATATATATGATGACTTTTCTTTCTCAAAAAGAGTTATGTTTATTGCTACAGCTTATACATTTCACAACGTCACGTTCGTTTTAGTAGTAACGATGCTGTTCGTGAACATTTTGTACATTTTTCTTTCGATTTGGTGTGAGAAAATCGATGAATTTTCAAAAACCATAAGATTCAAAATACATTAAACGTTTTCTATATTGTTGTTAATAAATGCAGATCCATAATAATTACTTATTTGTAGAACGTTTCTTTGTCTAAAAATGACCAACACACTGGAAAGATACGTTTTTAATGAATAGGGGATAGAAGGTAAAAGCATAGCGGTCAGTAAAGCACCGAGGGTCAGAGATTAATTATGGGAACGATGCCCCCGACGAATTAGTTATCGAGTTTTCGTAAGTTAATTTCCATGTCGTTATCTGAACCTATTAGAAGCGGTCGCTATCGAGGGTGTTCGAGGGTCGGTATCGAGGTCTCTGTTCGATCCTCGAAGAAGCTGGGCTAATTGAGGGTCTACTGTAATTGTAACTTTCTTTCTGATAAGAGCACGCTCTCAGTTTCGGTATCTCGAGAAAAACCATGTTGGAAGCGCATCAATGTGTCATCAGGTCCGCCCCTAAACACCATACGAAATCATCGTGTCTCGGTGTATGGGGAACCGTTGCGGAACACGTGTGTGCCTGTACCAGAAGTTTACACTCTGCTCCCGGAAGCGATAACAATAATGACGGTTCTGTCATCGACGGGAACATTTCGCGACTCGGTTAACACGGCTCGTAAAAGAGTATCCGGTCGCCTTTATGCATGGTGCGTGTGCTATCGAACAGGTTATCGTCCCGCGGGAAATTTTGAATTAGGTCCTGAATTCTTCTGGAACACCGACTTATGGCAAGGTTTATGGCTTTCAACAGCTTCAATAAATGGCACAACAAGCTACTTTCAATTTGATCGAGAACGAAACGCGTCGGGCACTCACCAGTTTTATTCGTGGCGAAATTACAGCTTGTTAACACACCTGTAGCCCATAAATAAATTTTAGAGGCTAGTTGACAATTGTAATAAACGTAGTAAATAGGATTCTCAGAACCAAATAAGGTTCTTAGGTAAATCCAGGATGCATAAAAATGACGCGACGTAACGTGTGCGATCGGTTTCGTTTCGTTTTCAAGCATCGGCAACCGCATTACGCACGACCGCGGTAGTGGCGAATGCGAGAGTCATTGACTCTCATTTACATTGATTCCTTCCGACGATATGCCTCGACTGGTACGCCTGCAATATCGTCGTTTTGAGTGGTCGAAATATTTTTAAACCTTCCCTCTTATGGGCCAGGAGAAGAATTCTTTTTCTCTGGCTATTCTCCGAATACAAAGTCCACGTGCTTGTCGTCTGCGATTCTATTCTTAAGCAACGGAACAGCGACCTTGTTCTGAAAGAGGTCTCCTTTACATGCTGTCTAAATTCCGACTTTTTTTCTGTACGGAAACCGCTATGGTTATCAAGATTCCATTTCAAACGAATGGGATTGTTCAATGTATGTGAGTTGAAGAACTGGGTCTAAATCGACCCCATCCAAGTGTTAAACTAGGTAATGTTGAACAATTCTCCATCATCAAGATCACAGTTGGAAGCGCTAAATGACTCATCAAGGCTCGCCCGGTAGTCGGAGCAGCATGTAACAGCAACATATCGATAATGACGTCGAACTGGATCTAATACGCGAGTGTCTAATAGGAGACAGTGATCCGTAACCATAGCATTCAAGGTGGGGCAGCCTGACCAGGAGTAGCATCATCACCATAACGAATCATCCAGTCACCGCGATTTGAAGACTATATCAAACGTCTTCGGAAAAGAACCGGGTAGCAACGATAGTGTTGGATGACCAAACATCGAGGTCTCTCTCATTGTCCACTACTACTACGCATCAATTGGTTTTGGGGGCTCTGGATATCAGAACTTATGCATTCACGTCGCTACACCTAAAAAAAATCTGACACATTGAAGAAAAAAATTGAACATAGCGATGACAATAGTCGATGACAATGCATTGGGTGACAAACATTGCTTCTATGGTATTCAAGGTAGACTAACCTCGCCAGTAGCTTGCTATCATCGCCACAACGGATCATCTGATCGCAGTGATTTAAAGACTATCAAGGGTCTTTGGAAAGGGTTGGGATAGCCACGATAGGTTCTTGGGTGGTGAACCCTAGAATCTATCTCTCCTAATTTATCCAAAACGTTTCTGCTGTGGCGAGATGGGGGCTGGTTGACGAGGGTATCGCGAGGCAGGCATTTCCGTCAGCAATTTACCGGGCTCGGCGACTGCTTAGAAGCGGGAAGACTTCGGGAGAGAGGTAGGTAGAGGGAAATAGAGGGGGATAGAGGAAGATAGAAGGATAGAGGAGGTATCAGTGAAACAGGAGATGGAGGGTGGGCAAAGCGGGGGCGGACGGGTCCTCGCGGACTGACGTGGATCCGCATCGGGTCCCGCTGCGGGGACCTTGACAGTTTCGAGACGCGGTGACAGGCTCGGATGCCTGGCACCGCAACCCCAGCGACGATGCGTATTCTATCAACGTCCGTGAAGCGCGATAACCTCGGCAAACGCATCCTGAATGAGCTGTGCATCGTTGCATCGTCGTTGGTCCCCGGTGCAGGGCCAGGCCCACTTCGGTCCGCTCCGACCCGCTCAAGACCGACGGGTCGTCCTCCCTTTTCTGCAACAATGGCCTTTATGCGCGCGCCGGACCCAAGCGGCACGAAACCAAAAAGGAAGAGGATCCACGTCGGCAACGGACAAAGCTTGTCCCCGCCATATAGAAACCCCAGCGGACGGTCAAGATTTAAATTGATTCCGAGATAAGTGCGTGGAATTAAAGATGCATTCGGACGATCATCCGCGCGACCAACTCTCTCCACCCTCCGTTTCGAGCTTTCGTATTCCGATCCTTTCCGACTTCTTGCCGGGTAGCTAGGCGACTCATAGCAATTAGACCGCCTTGTCTCTTTCGACAATCAGGGAGGTTGGTCAGAGTCTCCGGGTTTGAGAAAGCTGTTGCGAGAGGGAAGAGAATGAAGAGATGATGTATATACTATTTCAACAATCACCCGTTTGCATTTTTTGTAAGAAACAGGAGCCTGTTTGGTATTTTTCTTTCTTTTCCTTAATAATGAAATTATTTACATCACTAATAAAATTCAAGTAAATGTACTTTTGGTATAAACAAGTTAAACTATACAATTTCGAACACTAGTTTCTGGAGAAGATTTCGACAATATAGAAAGCAATTTAAAGACAACTTCAATAAAACAACAAGCAATTAATTATCTTGATCTTTTTGAGTCTCTGCAACATTCGTACAAGCATTCTGCTGATTTTTCGACCTCGATCGTCCTTATCGATCCCAGACAGATTCAAACATCTGTACCAGCCAATCCCGGGAGTCCAGCTAACAGTCTCTCGGCAGAGATCTAATCTCTAGGAAGAAGAGCTCGCGTCTGTTGCATATTTGAAACGAATCCATATCTCGGCGTAAACCTCCGAACCGAACAAATGGATTCGACGTTTCCTGGTTTGACGTCAGGGAACAGGGGTGATTAAGGACTCCGTTGTAGCAGCAGCGAGCAGCAGCATCAGGATCGGTGCACGAATCGCTCGTAGAAATAACGAATGAGGAAAGGCGAGCCATTCCCATCGACAACTGCTTTGGTTGATGAAGCGGCTGTCGTCGATTCCGGGCCCGAGGAGAGAAGCACGAGCGTTCTCCATAAGCACGTTCTAAGCCGGCTCGAAAGTGAAACGAAGTGGTTTCGCGGGCCGCTGCTCCGCGTCGGAGTGATTCCTCGCGCGAGTAAACCCGTTAACGCCTGCTCGGTGGCCCGACACGGCCCGCTCGAAACCGCCGCCGCACGCCGCGCCTCGCGCCAGGCGTGAACGCGTGTCCGCCGCGCCAGTGCGGTGGTAAAGCGATGCTCTTCTGCTCTTGACCCGCTCCTGTTCATGTTGATAGTGCTTCGGGGATCCTTGCTCTTCGAGGCTGCACCGGAAGCTTCTAACTTTCCCGAAATATCTCGCATGGGCTGCTGATGCCGGCAGCAAGCATAGAAATGGGGAAACTTGAAGATGCTATGCCAAGTTTCACGCTTTTCCTTCGAGAAGTATGTTGAATTGCCAACCTTGATGGTGAGCACCAATTCATTAAATTTCCTAATTGATGACTTCTTCAAGTTGAATTGTAACCCAGATAGCACAAAAACGTCTTTCAAGACGTCTTGAATGTCCTACGGATGTCCTTCCGAATATCTTCCGAACGTCTTATGTTACAAAATTGTACGTCTTAAAGACGTTTCTATGACGTTTTAACGATTTTAACAAACGACGTCTAGTTGGGGATCTCTAAAACGAAGTCCAGTTGGGGACGTATTTAAGACGTCTTGAAGACATCTGAAAAAGGCGTCCCAACTTATACGGTAAAATTCTTTTGTCGAAAATATTGTCTTTAGAAATATGGCTATAATTTTTTATCCGTTAACATCATACTTTCTGCAGTGAAAATGTAGCTGGCAACTATACCTTTCCAACGGTATCAATTTTTTTGCGTAATTCTCATCCTATGAAATTTTATAGCTGAAAACAAAATGTGTTCCAACTTTTACGACAGTCCTGTACAGTGTGTGTGATCCTTAATCTTGTTATTATTATAAAATGATTATGAAATATTATAAAATTTTATATTATAAAATTATTGTAGTACCCCGTACTTCTAGTATGAAAACTGTAAAAGAATGCGGCTATATTTCTATTTGAAGAGCTACAATGTTTCTGCGTGAAGTGAATGAGAAGGAACTCATTTCTATGGGTGATACTTCGTCGGAGTAACGATCGATTGTATATCTTCCCGTTAATGAATGGACTAGGCTGATAAGGCGTGGCAGGGTGGCCCGCGAAGTGCGACCAATGTAAATCTCGTCTAACTCGACTAACTAAACTACCTCGCGACGTCGTCGTCGGGCTAGAACAACGTTCTCTATTGTATTGTATCTCGGTCTCTCACCGCCGCGGCAAGATAATCCCTGAAGAAATAGGTTACACGGCTTTTATCAGCCTCGTACAGTCTCTATGACGTCTCCGGACTCTCTTGACGCTTGTCGAGAAGACGACGATAACGCCACCGATCGCGACGGGATCGTTCTCGCTCTATACGACGCGCTTTCATTGACGAGCTCGAGAAAACGTCGATGTATATAGTGTAGCTGGCTCGGCCTCCGCATTGTATCCGGAAATTGGAACGCTTTAGAATGGATCGCGAGATGCGACGCGTTCTTTCGTCTCTTAGCCGCGACTTTCTCCCGCATATCCGGAGTAAAACGCTTATGCGTTTCCGAGTCTCGTCAACCGTGCTCTTTCAGACGCAAGCCCCTCACAGTTGACACGTTCGCTACCACCGTCACGGATACGTGACGTCCGCAATCTCACGGTTTACTTAAAGATCGTTACATTAATTTGATTGTTATTTAACACTAGATTTACGGGACCCGCCAACATAACAGGTTCTAATATTTTTTCTTTCGAAATTTTTTATTATTTTTTCAAAAATATCTAAAAATTTGGATTTAAGTAGAAATAATCAAAATTACATACATTTTTCGATAGAGTATGTTTTAAAAAATATGGGTCGACGATTGCCATCATTCCGATCTGTCTCGATTTTTTGTAAATGAAAAACCAGAATAACCCCCAAAGTTAAAGTATTTCTTGAGACAGGTGCGTCGCATTTAACGCAAACAATTTTTATCTTGCACAAGGACTTACGCGCCTAGTACATGTTTAACTGAATGAAAAAGGAAAAATGGCTGGTCGCTTGACGCGTTAGACAGTGGGCCAGTTCGGCCTTATAAATCCGTCAGCGACGACAATCAGCGCTGTTCCACATAACCGCGTTGAACTCGTGTAAACATGGCCGGCAGTCATCAGCCGTGCGCCCAGGCATTGTATACACACGGTGCAAGCTCCGGACGCATACCGGATGCATCAGATAAGAGGCGCTCATGAGGTCTCGTAACTCGTAACTCGTTGGGCAAACGTGCGGGGGAGGAGTAAAAGCGACGTAAGCGAGCACACGGTTCGAAAGCGGCATTAAACGGTGCCTTCCTCGTTTATTTTTCAGTGAGCAAAGAGATAGCGTGGCCTGACGTGAACCACTGCTACCGCCAGCGGTGCCATCTCATATTCAGAGCCTGTACAAGAAACCTATAATTATTCTTTCGAACGAGATCGTGGGCGAGCCAAGTCCGGAGTCCGCTGCCGCGTGCACGCTCGCGGATGCAATTTTGATTCCGCGTTTTCGACGTTTCTCTCCCGCACACGCCCTCCTACCGACGATTTTAACGAGCGCCGAGCGAAATTGATCGCTACGCGCACCTTTCTTTATTGCCTGGTCACCGTTTCGTATTTTACACCGGTGGCCTCCGCGATTTCATTCCGCTCGGACTCCACTGCTTTATTCTGCTGTCTGCAACCTTGTGTCCCAGACGATATCTCACGAACCCTCCATTTTTTCCAGCAGAATTATTTACGATTTTTACGGTGGATTTTTGATGACGAGACGTTTTATACATACGAGGTGTGTTCAAATAATAACGGGAATTTCCATTCCTCGGACAAAAACTTTGTTTATTCGTGTAAATTCTTCTTCCAATCCCTGAAACACTTCTGGAACTCGATCTTCGAAATAGCTTTAGCTCTTTCAGCGACGCGCTTTTAATCTCGTCTATACTTGCAAAACAACAACCCTTTAAGGTTCTCTTTATTTTTGGAAACAAAAAAAGTCACACGGGACCATGTTTGATGAATATGGAGGCTGGGGCATCATTACAATGTTTTGTTTTTGGCCGAAAAATCAGGCACGAGCAATGAAGTGTGAGCAGGTGCATTATCGTGGTGCAAAAGCCATGACTTGTTTCGCCACAAACAATCGCTGATCGTACCAAAACTCATGTAACCTTCTTGAAAGCTGATAATAAACTATACATCGAATACGACAACCAATGTACAGACACTTTTCAGACATGTTTACCAACACAACAACAAAAAAATAGCGTGAATCCGACTAACACAACCCGTGAAATTAAAAAATTCCGTGTGGATAAGTGGAACACAAAATGGTGAAGACATTGGAAGAATTAAAGAATATTGTTATCCTACTTTCGACTTATTAAAATTTTTGAAAGAAGAGGTACATTTTTATCTAACTTCTATTTCTTATGATAGACTGAGAATATTTTTATTTTGCATAAAGATCCGCAGTCTATTGATGACCATACAACTATATGAGATCGCTGGGCAAGTGCTAAAGCTAAGAATCAAGTGATTCTTTTCCTGTGTGCCATAAAAACAATTCTACAGGCACCGAAACATTTTTCAACAGACGAAACCCACCATGGATTGAATGGTTCAAGTCCTCTCTTTGCAACGAGCTCTTAAAACTTGCTGTACGATTTCTCCATCGCCATTTTATTCAGAGTTAAGTGAATAATGTTTATCGTTCATTGTTCTGCGCAACAATCCCGCGCTGCACTTTCATTTTTCGCCGAGGAAAGATCATCGAAGAAATTTCGTGAAAATCGTCGGAGCTAGAGCGCTGTTTGCTTGAAATGTCGTTAACCCATCGTCACCGTAACGCGTTCGCCCCCATAAAGCACAATGTTTGCTCTTTCCGCGAGGACTTAAAACCGGCGCAAACAGCGATAAACCACGAGTGACGCAGGCTGCTTTCAAGTGTTGCACTACCTTTATTAGCTCGTGTTTACGTTCATTTTATTCCACGTTTTTGTGCTGATTAAGTGAAAAATTAAATGATCCAAGTTTCCCGGAATGAAACCGAACGGTAACGCGCGGCTAAACAATAATATAACATGAACCAATACATTTCTTGACCATTATGGTGGTCGAATAGAACTCGTTTGTATTTCTTTCCTTCAAATTTTCATAAAGCTATGTCAGTTTTCCCAATGAGCGAAACATTTTGACCTCGTTGGCGATTTCGCCTCGTTCCTCCGACACGTGCATGGTATCGACAAGATATCAGAAACCGTTTTCCCACGAGCGACGTCGCTCCGAGCGCGACAGATTATCGAGATACGTTTATATGCCCGCAGCGAGCTGCGCTCCGCCGAGTTGCTATTATACGGAACCCGGCAACACACAGAACCCGCTAATTAGACACTGTACCCTCGACTGTCACGTTCCAACGAGATCTGTATTCGACCGATTAATTGGAATCGGCTGGTAGCCGCGCCGCAGCTGAAAAGAATCGCGACAAGACCACGGAATCCGACTCCGGCTGACAGCGGCAGAGTGTTTTTCTAATTAGTCGGCGAGATAAGCCCGTGAGGAAGATTGATTTATTGCTGCGGGAGCGTCTAGCTTTGCATAGCAAACCGCTTATGCCCTGATTCCGTGCGATTTTTAACCGAGGGAATACAGTCCGATGCGTAATGAGACTCGTGTTTTCTATTTGATACTCTTCCCTCATCTTTCTGTTCGGTATGTGATAGTTAATGGATGTTTTAGGTATAGACAGTGGGAACAGGTAGAAATGTCCCCTGGGCACGAATGTCCTGGCTTTGAGTAGCCGGGAGTAGCCGGCACTTTCCATCGAAGAAGTGTCCATCTCTCACTTCATTTGGTTTAATTAACTAGGTATAGACCTAGTTTAACCTTCTATTGCATGAATTTTTATGATGAGTTGAAAAAAATATATATGGCTGTTAGTCTACTTAACACTAGGTTTACGGAGGTCTAGAAATAACTATTTTACATTATTATATAAACATAACAACAATGTGTCTATCCAAACTTTTGGCCATTTTTCCAATAGTATATACCCCAAGAAATAAATTTGGTAAATAATTCCTCAGGGAAGCATCTTTACAATCTTAATAATCGCAAATTAAGAATATTAGAACCCGTCATTTTGACTGGTCCCGTAAACCTAGTGTTAAAAATGAGTGTGGTCATTCTCACTTGGAATCAACATGCTCAGAGTCTTCAGTATTGTCAACTTAATTTGCTACAGAACATTTGAAATTTAAGTCCCCAATTGGGAAGGGAATGCAATAGAGAGTTAACGTTATACGTACACCGCAGAGTTTATGCATTTATGACGAACATGACGCAATTAAATTATTAGAACTAGAAATAAATGATCTATGTAGCTTGTCTTACAATATTTACAACCCGATTATTTTAATGAAAATAGAAAAATAAAAGAACAGGGGGGTCTGACTTTTAGTCACCACCAAAAGGTTTCTAGAACCACATTTTTAGGGACAGAGAGTCTAAGCCAGATAATGCAATATACCATATACGAGTAGAATATACTATCCCGGCGCGACGTCCGCGAAGTCAAGAGCCATGAGGCCACGCTCATTCGGGCCATTTCGCACGCGGAGAGCGAAACGAATCTTCTATTATGAAGTTCGTAAGATCAAGAGTCACTCTCTTAGACATCTTTTGCTTCGAAGAGTTGCTCTGGCGCAATCGAAAGTACTCTAAGGGCAAAGAGCACTTGTTGCACAACCTAGGCTCATTGGTATCTATCTGGTGAATTCTCGTTCGAGAGTAGAATCCGATTATCTCTGTCTTCGAAAGTGTAATCTTAGATGTTCAGCTTTGGAAGTCTTTCAGAGGTGGAAGCCGGAATCAACTAATAGAGAAAAGTATCCAGAATTGTTTAACGATGAGAACGAACGACCACGTTGACGAGGTCATGGTTCCAGTTCCCGGAAGACCGCGAATAAAGGAATCGCTCGAGCAGCGATTTCCAGAAATGCGCTCGGGGAATGCATCGTTAAAGCGTCATCGATGGCTTGTTATTGCGGGCGTCTCGAAATAGACGCGACGGATTCAGCATTTTGCCGGAAATTACCGTTCACCGACCGACTCGCAGCTTGTCACGAGCCTATAGAATAGAAACATGACTGTGGAAAAATCACGCCTCCTGTCGACACGTAGCGACGCTGTTTTTCCTTGAAGAAGATCTACTTCCGGCGCGCCGGATCAACCACATAAACGCGTTACGCAGGCATATTAGCGCATTTCAAGTGCACAGCTCTCTTGCAAATGTTGCATTCGATGGAATTCGGGCGACTCAACTTAAAGAAGTTCGCGTTCTTCATACAGAACATACAAAAATCTATATCATCTGAAGTAGATGAATCTGAAGAACCAGATGAAAATGAAAATTCCCGCTTCACTCGTTTTGCTGCTGACGGTTTTAATTTTTGGATGGTATTATTGTCGGTGTCGTTCTTTTTCTTTTTATTAGCGGCCATCTCCTTCGCAGCAACGCGTTTTGCTTGTTATTCTCTTATTGTAATATCGAAAGTCTCGACACAGTCCTTGCCTTAATAATCATACTGCATATAAAAATACTTAAAACATGGTCTCCAGTCATAAAAATTAAGTCTATATGCAAAACAAAGATAAAAAGTTTATGTCCCAACTTACACGGCATGAGTTTCCCAATCTTTACAAAAACTCCATTTCGAAACACATTTGCACATTTAAACTACATTAAATTCCCAATAAATTAGATGTATTTAAGCAATTAGGGTTCAAAAATTTTCAGTTGAAATCAATAAGGAACAAAATAAACCTTTTTAGGCCATATTACATATTAGCCTTTGCTTGAACACGACTTGTTGCTTCTAATGCTCATGAAAAGTTTGTTTACAACCAGAAATAAAGTTGACAACCATGACATTGGTGTTTCCAGTGCGTTACGACAATCTCTTGCTAAACGTGCTCTTTCTTCTATTTTGCTGATCCTAATCTCTAAACTGCGGGTCTTGATGA
Source organism: Lasioglossum marginatum (assembly GCA_028455795.1). NCBI lineage: Eukaryota > Metazoa > Arthropoda > Insecta > Hymenoptera > Halictidae > Lasioglossum > Lasioglossum marginatum. The sequence goes on along the minus strand of CM052266.1, from coordinate 5,294,557 downwards.
GAAATAAAATTTTTCATCAATTCCAAGAAGTAGAAAGTTCTTTCAAGGTTAACGCATGTTAAAAGAAACCAATGGGACTGACGATTCCCCAGAGGGTCCCCAAGCTCATTTCTCGTTCCAGCACGGAGTCTGCGATCAATCCTGACATCACGCGTTAAAAATCGCGTGGCGCCAGCCTGGCCACCGACCGTTTCGTCTTCATGGGAGCGTCTGCCCTCTCAAGCGTGCTCCGCTCGTTTGCAAGACGCGGGTACGAGCGGTTCCCTCGAGCACAAGTGACTTTTCCCGCGGCGAGACGTTTGCGCTCGCAAACAGTTTGCTCGCGGCCCAAGAGCCATGTTCACCGCGCAACTCGCGGAAACGCATAAGCGAGCGTGCACGCTCGAAGCGCAAATATGTGAGGAGCGTGTGCACATACGAGCGCGCGCGCCTACTAGCCACGAAAACTGTGTCGTGGGAGAGGGGAAAAAGAGGCGGGCCGTGTAAACAGCCTAACAGTGTCGCATTAACAGCTGTTTGTCCGTTGATCCCCGAAAACTTCGACCCGACGCGACGGTCACTTTCCGGGTTGAGCGTGAAATTAGGACACTCCTCTATGTTTACACGACGAAGAATGTCTCTATACGTTCGAGAATTTTTTTCGCGAATGAAACCACTTTGGGTTTGAAGATTGAAGTTTGCTCCTCAAAACGTGTCCTTGGAAATTGATGTACGATTACTTTGGCTGTTTTATCATCTTTCATTTGAAAGTTAATAAAATGGCTAGAAAAAATCGTACGTCAAGTACGTCGTTGTAAAGGGGAAGCTTCAATCTTCAAGTTAGTGACAGATCAGCCACGGAAAAAATTGTTTAATGATTTTGCAACCGTTTGAATCTGTAGTATTTTCGAGAAGAAGCCTGTCTTCAGTTTCCCACCCGCTATATCGTGCAATAACATCTTCAAAGAAAATAAACGATAGTTTGCGAAAGTAGAGGCTTTAAGCTTTAAAATGAGTTCATGTTTATTGTTGTACGATTTTTATTGACGAATTTAGAACACATTGAGTACCTCCTGAAGTTAGTGTGTTTTCGAAATTCTGAGTGATGTATAAGATAATACTGATTAATTCGTGATCTAGATTGAAAATGATTATAGATTGGGTTATTTACAGTGACTCCACAGGACCTTCGAGATTTGATTTCTTGATGGTATTAGAAAGAATTCAAAGACTTCTCGTCCGCGTTTAATATTATCTAAGCAGAGACAACTTTGACAAATTGAATTATCTTCTTGTGCTGTTGGCAACGACAATCTATCTCCGGTGGTTCGTCAAACACGAGGATCGAATCTCTGTCTGCACAGCAAGCATCCATCCTATTATTAGCCGAAGTTTCCAAGTGCAAACCGTGTCTGCAAAGACATTGTTTTCGTGTCTCGCCGGCGTCTGTGGATTCATCAGGATATTGGATGAGAGACTACGGTAAACATTTGACGCTTCGGGATTCAGTGGTCCAAACAACAGTTGGCCAGCCTTTCGGACAACCTTGGCACAGAAACCACATCGGTGCCTCGCACAATTCACAGGAAATTCGTCCCTCAATCATTCATCCCTCATTGTTCCAATTCGGACAATCGAACGCCAACTCGACTTGCAAGAAACGGCGAACATTTCAAATCGTGTAAGTACGGAAATATAGTGGAGCGGCAAGATGAGTGTAGCGCAGACGAGAGCGGCGCGGTGATTTTTGTTTCTATGTATGTACAGTGCGGATCCGCTAGGTCTGGATTCGGTCTTACATATATTATTACATATATTACATTCAGAAAAGTTGAAAATTGTTGGTACCCTGACTGAAAGAGAGTTTAATCTTAAGTTTAAATAGAAATTTTTATTTTGCAAGATGCTATTGATCGTACTGTTTTGTTGATCTGCTATTTCTATATTTAGGCCCCAGAGATTATGCGAGTATTGACTATTTCAGAATAAGTAGGATCTTGTTTTTCATGGAGGAATTGATTCATTTTACTACGGACTCGTCGATTACGTTTTGCCGTTTCGTAGTTCGATATTCAGGACCAATAGGATAGTGAGAGGCTTGGCGAGGGTTCAGCGTTAGCATTCTAGCGTCTTCGATTCGAAGGGACCCTGGGGTCTCGAATAAATCCCGCCGAGGGTATTTCCTACAACCCGCCTCCCTCGAATCCGTTACTGTCTCCGTCGGGTTAGCCGCGAGCCTTCACGCCCACGCTAGCCGCGACAACGATCGTAAAGTATCAAGTAGAAAATCCGTGAAAACGAACGGCCAACCCTTGCGAACTCGGCATTCCGAGGTCGACACTTCGGCCGGCCGATGCTTCTTCAAATTGTCCCTGGGAACGGTCTAATAAGAAGAGCGTCTCGAAAACCATTTTCGAGAGGCGAATGCTCCTTTTACAGGCACTAGAAAGACACTTAGGATTGCACAACCTTCGCGACGTTCCTCGGCATATCTCCTGATATTTTAAAAATTTTAGTTCCTAATTGTAACTGAGAAGTTGAGGGTCTCAGGTTGCATAATCTTTACGATATCTCTTAAAATGGTTACTCACTTTTAAAAAATTTGAATTCCTAATTCTAAACAATTTTGACTGTAAACCTACAGATCCCAGGTTGCACAACTCGTATAATATTCCTTGGAATAGTACCACATCCTTTAAAATATCCTTTATAATGTCGAATCCTAATTTCAAACAATTTCACCTATGAAGCTAGGTATCCTAGATTTTTTCTCTGTATAGTTTCCTCTCGATTTTTATTCCTATTGTGGCGGCGCTTAATTTCTGACGCTTGCCACAAGATGGACAGACAGTCAAATCTATCCCTACCCTTTCTCGCTAGTACTTGATTCCTCACCGATTCGTATACATATACCGTCCTCAACCGTCTGCCGATATCCCAACGTCTAAGGCAGGGCCCGCTAGTTAGCCTTACTGATGAGTCCTCTAGCGGGTCTAGGACAAAACGCTCCTTTCCTTTTCCTCCTCTCTTTCATATTTCTTTGGAGCTCCTTCTCTACTCTTTAACATTTATTTAGAGCTCCCACACTATAATTAAGAATGTTTTTCGGGATACCTGCATTTTTGTTCTCCGTCCAATAAAATTTAAATGTATTTAATCTCCTCCACACACGCCATGCATTGGCAAATTAATCAAACTTCCAATTTATTTCTCTGTCCTACGTCGGTGGCAGCATCGCAAGGAAATATATCTGCCAGCAATCAACCAAGCGCAATGGTAGGATTAAAAAGTTATTAAAACAATAACTAAAAATCACAGAATATTTCGAGAGAGTGATATCATACAGTTCAGGTCTTCATCACGAAAATATAAATATTTACAAAAGGTGGAATAGAGATACAATCTCTCTAATGTTTTACCCGAAGGAGATAAAAAATCGTATTTTATGAACTTTACTCTGTATCGAGTTCTCGAGGATCAATAATGCTGTACTGCACGGGTTCACAACTTTTTGATCATTCCCATAAAGACGTAGCTTCCGCCGTTCCATCGATACTATTATATCGACTATTTACGGAGCCCCGCTGCCGGATATTTGATTCCGCGAAATAACGGCTGGAAATTGGACGAATTCCCTATTTGTTTGAGCGAGCCTGTGTATACGGACCGCATCGGAATATAGTAGATATTAAAGAAGAAATATTAGATTCCATCTCCGGCGGGTACGTAAATCCAGTTAAATAAACAAATGGCTCCGTGGGAGCGGGGAAACGCTCGTACTGGTGCCGTACGCCGCGTGCTGGAATCGTAAAAACCAGGATAAAACACGTGTCTCTATCAATCATTAATTACTAGACTGCGGGAATTTTATGCATTCAAGAAAATGAATTGGTGCAATTTAAAACACGAGAAAGATTAAAATAATTCACGAATATCGATATATTCAGTTACATATACAGTCCGATTTTAGAACACAAATGTTATGAAGCGTTTTAATCAAGAAATACTATTATAGCCTGCAGATTTTACAATAAATATACAACCATTTTATACAAAAATTTTAGTCATTTTGAACAAACTAAAAATTGGGATTTTTGGCCGACTAAACTGGCCAAATACCCCACTGTGCGCCGTCCACGACCGCCGCAGTATGCGCTATGCATCGATGCAACTACGATGCATGCTCGCATGCGAGCCTCGTTTTATTTCAAAGCGGGGCAAACAAAGAGCCTGTGCACGATCGATATACGATAAAGCTTTGAGCAAACCGTAATCGCATCTGTAATTCTATATCACTTGTATATCCCATATTCTACGGTCGGAGTATTGTATTCGTAAGTCTCTTTTGTATTCTGCGAAATTTTTCTGCGCGACGGACCTCGGCCACCCTTCGGCCACCGTCGACGGCACGCGAAGAAAGGGATAGAAAGAATACGAAACGGGGAGAGAGAGAGAGAGAGAGAAGGAAAGTGTGCGACAGAGTGAGAGAGGAGGGATGAAAATGAACAAGAAACGAGTGATAACGTCGCTTCCGCCGTTCCGAGCCAGAAACAAACGGTATACGTGAGCTTTCTGACATACGTGCTCGCCGTTCGTTAAACGAGCGAAACGCGCTTGTTCGACCAAAACAATGCCTTGTACGCCGGCTACGTGTATTGTGTTCGAGCGAACACCGAAGGGCCACGCCAGGCATAGCAAAAAGTTTCGTTCATCGTGGCAAACGCGATTGGGAGTCACTACGGAGTCTCCTACATCGACGACACCGCCTACCAAGAATGATATCCGGTCGCGGCTAATTATTTCCTGCTGCCGCGAGAATCGAGCCCTATCGTCGCCTCGTGACTCTTTTCCATTTTTTACTCTCTCTCTTTCCGCGATCCAATCGCTTCGATAGCTTGGACGATCCACGATCTACTCGAGGAAGGCCTTTTGAGGGCGATCGCGGCTTAGATTGATCTTTTATCTAGCGCTTTTGACTGCTGAAAAACCCTATCCGTGCATTATTCAGAAATGAGAATGCGCATCCCGGACCCTTGCAATCCTGGTAAAACGAGTCTACTCCCTTAAAACGTAGTTAAAAGTGTCCGGGTTTCAGACGAAAAAGTCTAGGCTTTTTATACCGTTGGTCCTAGGTTCACGATTTTATAGATGGCAACCCGAACTCTAAATGAAGCAAAACAGGTGAAGATCGAAGTCGTTCTTCGCAGATTGTGGAAGTGCTTCCCCAGTTTTCTGCTAGTGTTTCGCCTCCCGTCGAGCAACAGGTTAACAGGTTACTCACGGCTGGGCACCAGGCAGCTTTCACACCTCTCGGGACGGCGCGGCGTCGCGTACGAATCGCGTCGCGACGGCGTATCCTGGCTGCCCTTTCCGGCACACATTATCTTGCATCGGCGCCTTTGTGGGTACGTGACACTCTCTCTTTCTCTCTCTCTCTCTCTCTCTCTCTCTCTCTCTCTCTCTCTCTCTCTCTCTTTCTCTCTCTCTCTCTCTCTTTCTCTCTTTCTCTCTCAGAAGAGAAAGAAAGACTCCGGCAGAGGCGCACCGGCAATAACCTCTGTGAGAAACACAGATTCTCGAGCAGTGGGGTCCGAAAGGTGGAAAGGTTTACGGTCGTTAAACGGCGGCGTTTCGAGACCTCGACGTAGCTATCCACGGCTACCACATTGCTTTTGCTCGCCACGTCCATCTTCCACGGATCAAACGCACGCGTAATTGCTGTTAAAGCGTTCATTCGCATCACGAGTTCCATTCGATGCATCCACGGACGCGGTCACGGCGGATTTCGGGGTCAAACGATCCTTCCACGTGAGAATTCCATCTTCCCTCGCACTTAGGCTCTTGTAAGAACACATAGAATCATTGAAACTTGGAAGAGTTGACTTTTTAATGTTCGGCCCGAAAGCCTCGATCTTTGTGATCACTAGAGAAATCACATCACGCATCGAAAAATATATTTGTCGACTTTCTGTTTCGATGACATCAGTACAATTCTTTCGTCCATTAACAATTCTAATAAGTTGGAAGTAATACATCAACGTATCTAAATAAATTTATTCACTATTTTAAATTGCACCTATCCATTTTTGTAGTAAATTCACAAAATCCGCATTCTAGTTATGAGATCTTGAAGTATCCGCGAAGTCTTATGGACCTGGAGATCCTTCCATACAGATTTCTGTATAGGCTAGACACGAAGTTTAGCATTCGCCGGAACAATAGTCTGTCGATAAATCGGCACGGCCCACACGAATCGATTTCGTCGGAACAATTACTAGCAGATCCATCTCCCGGTGCCCAGGATCGAATTTATGCTCGGGGTCCTTCACGGAGCCTGTTCAGGGACTAGATAACGGGGCCACCGAGGCGCCCGACTTCCTTATCGCGTTATTTATGGCACTCCCAGCTTGATGAAACGGAAAAAGGGAGCCCGTCGGCGGCGGCGACGGCGTGGTGCAACGTAGTTCAACGTTAGCGCAACACAGTGCAGCGTGGTGCACGTTGCAACGAAACCACGGCCCCCGGAGAGCCTCCTCGATTTAATCGATTTAATGACCGATGACAAGAGGCCACGGACGAACGGGCGGTGTATATATATGTACCTATGTATGTATATCTGTATACTCTCGCGCGGCGCTAACGAGTAATTAGCTTAGACGGCCCGATAACGATAGTAACAGCGCGCCGCTCCCTGGCGCAGATAAAATTAGAACGCGAGCAAACCGGCGCGGCGGGAAATTCTATTTATCGATTACGCGGAACCGCCCCGGGTGAAAGTGATTATTGCACGGCTCGGTTCCATGTAAAAGCTACTATTCGGTTACCGGACGCGAATTAGCCACGGTGTTCTGCAGTCGTTTTAATTATATCCGGGCAAATAGGCTCTCGCCCCCAATGTACGCTGCTCGTTAACAATGGCGACCGTGTCTGGGCCTGTTTAAACGGAATTCCCGACGTCCATGGGGGTACTCGCCCTTCGACAGCTGTTTACTCCGAGGCTGAACTTGCTACCCTTCTCGGTTATCGGTCCCGGAATCCAGATTTCACTGGAAATCGGGAATGGAAAGTCGGACGATGATTTCCTTCTTCATCTCCGTGTTGATCCTCGAGCAGCCCTTATCGAAAATATCAATCTAAAGTAAATCTAAAAGGTAACGATTTTTGCTTTATCACGTTAATTTCTTTAAAATTTCGTTCGCAAGATGTTGATGAGCTTTGGGAATTTTTTTAAAGAGAACCATTGAACATATTAATTTGAAACTTTGCGGACTTATGAACTGATGTTCCAAGAATATACAATGTTTCTTTCAAGTTGACACATCAACTTAAGTCAATGTTATAGTCATTTCCGGGAGGTACTCCGAGGAACCTTCATGCCTAATCCAATGTTCCTGAAAAAACCAACTGTTAGCCAACACGAGTGTGCCTATAATTTAATCTCGAGCTAAAGCAAATATTCCAAAATAAAAAATCGTTTCTTTCGGAAAATAAAGGGGGCCTTTCCTCACAAAAATCGGCGTTTTCTTTTCCAAGTGCCGCAGCTCTGACAAATATTGACTCCCACTTCGAACAAAGGAAAAAGCTGTGAGAAAGCGTAGAAAACCGACCTTTGTCATAGCGGATCTGCTGAATATCGCAGTAGGATGTCGCGTCGAGGGTGCAATGTCAGCACACAGCTGTTCCCAAGCAAATAACGTCGACGGGAAAAGAGGTGCGGGTTCATCGTACGAGCGTTTCCCTTCGGTTAATGCGCGATTTTTCGTGGTTGAACCGGAAAGATCGGGAACAAAGGATTTTAGCACCGGAAAATCGGCTGCGTTCCAACGCGTTTTAACGGCCACTTAGCTTCGCGGCTGGAAAAGACGGCCGGGTAATCGGTTCCGAAGCGGGTAGAAACCTCGGGAACACCGCAGACGCATTTGCCTGTCGATTATTTTCGCGCGAACGCCGCGCGAATTGGCGAACGAGCTGTGCGCTCGGCGCGCGGAACACGCTGCGAAATGGTACTTTTGAAGGCTCGACAAAAATAGACCATCGAGGGAAGTGGAATTCGATGTTCGATAGCACGTCCATGCTCGAACGGCTGGCTAGACTCTCTGGGAATTCGGCCTTATCGCGATTCGATGTCTACCGGATTGTTAACGCCCCTTTAAAGTCCTGGGAAGTCTAGAAATTAACCTTTTCCAGTCGGATGTTCCTTATAAGGACGTCGTAAACCTAGGCAGCAACCTGAACCTCCCTTCTAAGAGGACACTTTCAGATTGCTGGTAATTATACGCTACCTCACAAATTAAAGCAACACTTGCGTGAGAACAATTATTGGTCTTGGAACAGCTGCAACCTCATGTAAGAAAACCTTGGAATATTCTGTGTTTATTTTAAAGGTATGTTTTCCTTGATTTTTCAGAACTTTCGAAATTTCTTTTTTCTTATGAAATACGTGGTAAGAAATAGTTTCAAATTATGCTTTACACTGAAAATATAAGAGAATTATATTTGCTTGCATTTAATTTTTATTTGCAATGTTACACTATTTTGATCGAAAGAATACGTCGTTGACTATTACGAGTAGACTGCGGATCTTTGTGCAAAGTAAAAATTGTCTGCATCAATTGCAGAAAATAGAAACTAAATTGAATGCTATTTCTTCCCTTAACGATTATAATAGAGGAGAGATCACATATTGGCATTTTCGATTTTTAAAATTTTCCAACAATTTTAAATTTCATTTACTCAAGTTTGCTATAAATATATAAAAATCCGCAGTGTAATTATGAGTGAATGAGTGTGATTCATGATTGAAATAAGTTGGTACATGGTTCAAGAAACGTCTCCGAGTGTAAAGGGTTAATTGATACGAGTGGCTATCACGCTCGAGGGATTCGGGAGAGGATGTTGCCTCAGTTTCGAACGATTTCGGTTATAGAGACGTAAACCTGTTAACGTAATTTCTTCATTGGCGGTGCACGCAACCGATCATCCACCAGGTGGGGTCTCGGAGGACGTACCTTGCAATTTGTGGCCCGACCCCGATTCACTTGAATTATAATCCTCCGAACATCTTCATCTCCATATACGATCTAATTCTTCGGTTGCTATAAACTCGATAGCGCCTCGCTACCGAACAGCTACTTTCACCTGCAAATTATAGCGGCTGAACACTTTTTCACTAATTAATTGTGTTGCTGAAGCGAGCATATTAGTGAATAGGGGAGACCTGGGCTAGATGACTAACTTTTAACATTTTTAATTTTTACCAATGAACCATTATAATTTTGCTGACTTGTTGTACATCAAAAGTTTGCACATTGACTTGGGTATACGGATTTAATTTTGAAAATCTCTTTGATTGAATCTAGTTGTAGTTTTAATCAAATTTAGATTAGTGAGAGCAATAAGTCAACAAACTCCGGTTGTGGGGTTAGTTGACATATCTGATGGGGTTAGTTGACTTAACAATTACTTTTAAGTGCTTAAGAAAAAATAATATTATTAACAATACTTAAATTTTTATTTGTTCGCAGATATCTACTGTAGTGGATCAGAATGATGATTTGTAGGCAAGATTAAGCCAAATTAGGCTTACAAATCATGATCCGAATCACAGTTAATACACACATCTGCTGCAACGTGTGCACTGCATTTATGTAGTTTTCACCACAAATGCTATCAGTGTAAGATTCGTTGCAGATCAAGCATTCTGTATCATCTTCTGATTCTGAGGACAAGGAATCTTTCTTGAATGACGTAAATCCTATGCTTAGTCAAGTGCATTGTAAGAGCCACACGCGCATAACCTCGTTGCACCGGATAAAAAAAATACCTCAAATTATCATATTTCCATAAATTAATCACGAAAAAATATCAAGCAGTACTTAATGGACAAAAATTGATAAACAGTCGAAACAAAAATATTTACTTACCGCCGATGTTTTTAGATTTTTTATTCTTATTGGTATAACACAGAAGTTTCGGTCACGACAACACATTACATGGTGAGCTAGTCATTCTTATGTTTCAATATCGCGGAAAGCAGTATCATCTCTTTTTATAGTATTACAATTAAAATGGAGATTAGTGGACTAACTCCATTAGTCAACTAACCCCGGTTTCCCCTACTTAGAGGAGGGACACATTATTTTAACAGTGGAGTGTTACACTACAAGCATCGCTAAATCCTGGTTCAAAAGTTGTCGACATTTGATCTACTGCAAATCTACACGACTACGAGCAATTAATAAAATAACTAAATGGCAAACCACACGCCCCGGAGACCATTTAGCGATTGGTTTTCGGGTCGGGCCTTTGTTAGTGACATTTCACTGACCTATGGAACCATTCCCATATTACTCTCCGCCGACAAAGGCACCCTAATCGTAAGCTTGTGGAAGGGACCAAAAGGCTAGGCGTCGAAAGTTCAGTTTGACGTCGAAGGGAATATGTTAACCTTCTGCCTGTAGAATAATAGCTATAGAAACTGCATCAGTTAAAAAATGTAAATATATGTCTCAATTGTTACGAGTCTATTGCTATATGAGCTTTTATAGTCCTTCTAAATAATTAAATATTCTTCAAATAATCTTTATAAAACTCTGTAAGGATTCTCAATATTTCAAAAACGGGACCCTTAAGATAGGTAATACTAAATACCCTTTCAATTTTATTGTTTTTTGTAGATCTTAATTAAATCTTGTGCACTGACTACACAATTCAAAAGAATTTGCAATTCTCTTGTATTTTGTAGAACTCAATTTTTGCTGTATTGACTTAACAGTTCAAAAGAATTAAGGTTAAGAAAGTATTTCTAGGCCTAACAGATTGGTCTAATTTCGTGGGATAATTGTGGATCAATGTGACAATGTGAACGAGGCGCGAAAAATTACGTTAGAATCGGATAAGAGCCGTCGATAGCGATCTCCTAAACAGAATGCAAACGCCGCGACCTTAACGCGTCGAACCCGAAGGTGGCCTTAAAGGCAAGCATGTTTCAGAGCGAGCGTTGTGCCATAACTCGTGCGATCTCTCTTCCACGCGGGCAAGTCAGCATCCTGGGTCTGTGATGGAGGATCTCGAGGAGGGCCGCGAGCCCCGGACCGGTTCTTAATAATTAACATATGCAACGTTAATTTTACGGAATTATAATTTCACGTCACTCGGCGGCGGCGGCGGGAGAGCCGATGGGCGAAACGTGCGCGCAGGACGAGGATGAAGAAGAAAGGAGAAGAGAAAGGACAAGGAAGGAGATGGAGAAAGAAGGACAGCAAGCCAGGATGCATGCCACATCCTGCTGTCTTTCAGCTACTGGCGTCTTCCTAGCCTTAGGGACGGGGAGAGGCTGCGGCCTTTTTGCCGTTTCGGCACGCGGTGAATTAAAGGCGCTGGTAGATAGGCTCGTTAGAATTTTTCCGAGACCAGATTGAGATAATTTCCCGTCGCCCGCTTTATTACGACCTGCGTACGTTTCTAATTGCCGGCCATTAACCACTTAATAACCGGTAAGCGAGCGCCGTGCGACGAGGGTGGCTCCGCTCTCGATACATTTCAGAATTCTTTTAACGGCTGACACAAAACGAACAGCGACACGAGATTTTTCATATCAGATTCCTTAACCCTTCATTTAAATAAAACAATTTTTCTAAGCACATTACTTCATCCTAGAAAATCGTGCTCAATGAATCAAATAAGTAATTGAATTGACAGAATTAATTTGCGAACTTGGAAACGATAAAACAGTGTGCTGTGTTCCATAAATCTCGAAGTGCTACGTCTATTTGACAAAGATTTATCATAACAAGGAAGCGATAGATCATGCCGAACCGAGGGAAGCACTCTCTTCTGTCCTTGCTTTTTCTCAATTTTTTGTTTCTCCCGTAGTCGAGAGAAAAAGCCAAACGTCATTCACAGATGACGAGGACGTTTCTCGGCGTCGCGATAGCCTCGGCAAAGTGGAACGATGTCAGTGAAAAAGCGGCGCGGTGAATGACGGCCCGCAGCACGAAACGATGCATCGGTAACTCGGAAATGTGTCACTGAACCTGTCCTTTGAAGCTACTACCAAATTACACGACGAAAGACCCGACACCGTGTGTGTCGAGCCCCTGTCCCTTACGCTTTTTTCACTGCTGTTCCTCGTCTTCTTCGAATCCCTCGTCCCGGAGCCACGATAAGAGTGCTCCGGCTCTCTTTGAGCAATCTCTGACGAGAGCAGCTTTGCTCCTCGGTCGAACTGTGCTCGTTCGTGTAACGAAACGCTGTCAACGAGCAGTATTAACTCCTCTCGATTTTGTTTCCGAAACAGAAAGGAGGCATTTTTACCGGAGAGGCTAATATTAGCGGTAGAAAATGAAATATTCTGTTCTGTCTCGCTGCAGAACGGCCTAAGTGGGCGTGGCTTCGTTGCTTCCGGTTTTAACGAAACCGGAATAGTACCTCATAGAGCAATCTATGCTGTAGATTACCCATCATAGCACTATCTTAAAGGAAATATTATCAGAGAAGCAGAAAATTCTAAATGTTACGAATTTGGGGCCAATAGGGACCAAAAATGATTTCTCTTGCTATTTGTGGGCGTGGTTTCATTGCTCCCATCTTCAGCGAAGCCAGAACAGTATCCCATAGTGTCTATGCACCGAGTTATCTATCGTTATCGTGAATACAATGTTCCCAGAGAAAGAGAGGGAGCTATTGTAAGCTATTATAAGAATACCGTGTGGATGACTAAGTGTGACTCATATGTTTAACTGTTATATATGTTTTATCGATTTATGCGTTGCGTTAACGTTTTATTAACAAATGTGCGTTACGTTGTGGTTTTCTTCGCGAGCGAACAACTGATGAAGAAGCATCACGCCGTATCGAGCCTCCTTACACTATTTACCCCTGAATGGGCGTGGCTTTGTTGCTCTCGCTCTTCACGGGCCAGAGCAACGCCCCGATGGGCAATCAGTGCTCACATAACATTCTTCCGATACGTGGACCGCAGTAAAAAAATTGTAGAGGCAATAAGCGCGTTATAAAATTCGATTAGCCAGAATTCTTATCCAATTTGAAAAAAAATCGACTATGCGAAGGGTTCCCGACGCATCTACTTTGAGAGATTCCCTTTGAATCACGGGTGTAAACGGTCGCAAATGCCCGAGGAAGTCCCGTCAAAGGGAAAAATATCCGCGGAAGCTGGCGAAAGACGGTGGTATGAGGTATCTGACCTGCGGGCGGTATACCTACGCGAAGATGGCTCGACTACGTTGAACGTGTCTTGTTAACCGCACGCATGACTGGGCATACGTGGCTCTCGCGTCTACGTGAAACCTAATACACCGAAAACGAATGGAGAACGCGAGGGGGAGTGAAACGCGAACGCGAATACGAGGCGGGGGCCACAGTCCGGAAATCGAGAAGGCAGGAAGGAACCCCGAAAACGGAGGAACGCACGAAAGCCAACGTGGACGGCCGTCCACGCGACCACACGTACTCTGGATTAGACCAGCCTCTGAAATCCTCTTCCTCAACCCTCTTTCGAGAGCCTGAACATTCCCACATTCCTTCAAGTACTTCTTCGAAGTAAGAAAATTACAGATTGTTTTCTCGCTTCGATGGGCTTAACGTTTTCAATCTTCATTTTATGAATTAATTGCCAGGTGAATACATGTGCATGATAATAGATGCTTTGGATTAGGCCAGAAATCCTCCTCTTCAAGCCATTCTTCTTGGGTTCAATCTCGCTAAGCATTCCCACATTTCTTCAAGCACGTCATCAAAGTAAGAAAACTACAGATTATTTTCTCGTTCGATGGATTTTAACGTTTTCAATCTTCATTTGATGAATGAATTGCAAGGTGAATACATATGTGTGACCACATACATACTTTGGTTTAGCCCAGATCCCAAAATCATCCTTTTCAATCCATTCTTGTTGGGTTCAACCTTGCTAAACATTCTCACATATTTTCAAATATTTACAAAAGTGCAAACAAAGCTTGAAAAATATGAAGTTACTACGTGCTGAGAAACAAATTCGCCGATCATTAAACGAAACAGATTTTCGAGAGCAAACGGTGGAACGACCCGACGAATGCGGAACCGGAGTTAGGTCGATGGCTATCGATTTATGCAGTTTCCTCTTTGCTCGACCGAGAGAGAGAGAGCCTCGCGAAGATGCGACGCGGATTCGTGTCACGTTTCTCGTATCATTGGACTTAATTGCACGTGAAAAGAAAGGGACAAACGTAATTATCACGAGTATTTAATTATGAGGTCGTTGCCGAACGTTCCATCGCCGCGTCGTTAACATTTTCGATCCGGAGGAGTGATCCAGCCGATCTCTGACCTTCCTCGTCGTCTCCGAGCGTTGAGCGATAGATTATTCACGGGTTGGAGCGCATCGAGAACGGCGGTGCAACGAACGAATTTATCCAATCAGTTTTGTCGTTTCCCGTTGCACTTTGCGTGCATGCAAACGGTCGTATTCTGTTTATGCCACATTTTTTCAAAAATTTCATATATGGACTCGAAGATGTACTCTAATGCCATTTTGCAGTAGAAACACCAATGGCATGGTTGTCAACTTTGTTTTTGTTTCTAAACAAACTTTTCATGAACATTAAAAGCAACAAGTCGTGTTCAGTATAGCTGTATCCAGCAAAGGCTGAAAATATGTTCTAAAATAAATATTAAATATACATATACAACACATACTTTTCAGAGTTTTTGGGGTGTTCCAACTTATACGGCAAAATTTACGACTTTTGCGGTCGCTCAGCGCAGGCTGCTACTCTCAGCATGATATTTTTTATTTAAGAAAGTCGAGAAATCTGTATCCGAAATGAATTTGAAATTGACATTCGAGATCATCGTTGATTCGATTACCTCGATCCGTTATTTGTAAAATGCAGTTTCTTTCGAGGCAGTAGAACAGATATCGAAAAGTACCGGCATTTCACCGACATTTGCAATACCGATTCGATCGGTGCCACCGGCTACGAATAATAAACGTAACAGGACGCGGTGGATCGCGAGTCGTGAACTTTCGCGTTCCATCGATCCGCTATCGATCCGTTCGCCGATTTTTTGCCCGCGCTAATCAGCCACGAGCTGGATGTCCGGGAATGAAATATAAGAGCGCTCCCTTTCCTCCTCGGCTCCGACCCTTTGCCAATGCTCGTCGCATTGTCGAGTCTAATCGGATGATCTATGCATGACTGCTCCCGTCGCGGCGGAATCTTAATTCGATAGCTCGCAATATTAATAAATCGATGCACGGGAGTACATCTCCGATTCCCATCCCTCCCGGGAGACGTCTTACACTTCCATTATTTATGTCACATTATTTCCACTAATTTGCCGCCTGCACCTTTTAGTCGAGAGATCTCTTAATTATAGAAATATTTCTTCCTTCGAGACCCTTGCATTCTTCCGGACGGAATTTTATTCCCATCCTCTGACTGCATTGTAGCTGGCTTCTTCAGCTGCGAATTATGTAACATTAAAGCAACTGAATTGTATGTGGAGAATATTTAGTTTGTCGTAAAATAATTATCTAAGATCAGAATGGATTCTGTATAACATTCTGATCATCTGTTGGCAACTTTAGAGGTTCAATAGTCTCTACATAGCTCGGAATTACAATAGTCGGAATTATTTTAACTCGAAAATTAAATATTTCTTTCGACCTAGAATAATTCCATTGTATGATTTTTTTCATTTAATGGATATGAAATTGATGTAACACCACATACAATACTTAAATGTTCAGTAATTGATTAAATTCCAACATATTTAATAATCTCAACAATATTTTGAATAATGGTACAGCAATTTTTAGTAGTGACTCTGAATCACCACTAGAGTGCTACGGGTTAGCAATTTTTCCCACGGTTGAAACCACCATGGATTTGAAGACTGAAGTCTCCTCTTTACATCAAAGTCGTCAGGGGCATCGAAGTGTTTTCCGTTAAATACGAATTATGTTCATTCACTGGGAGGTGCTCATTCACTAGATTGGTCACTCTAATATGTAATATAAAGAACAGTTATTTGATCGATCTGGATGCTTCAAAACGATTCTCACCTACAGATCCATCCGAACGGTGAATAACTCATGTGGGCGTAGGTACAAGTTGTTGCGACACATCTGTAAAATTGTTGGCGCCTGTTCCGAGATGCGATAGCGAGCGACGAATGTTGCCAGAAGGAATCTCGCGAGGGCCGTATGTACATTGACGAAATTTTAATTGCCCAACTGCGAGAAGAAGAAGAAGGGACTACCTTGCCTTTTTCAGTCGGAGCGATGTGACATGCCTATAAATACATCGGGCGTTTCTCGGGGTATTATTAATAGAAGCGTGGGAGGATGCGAGAGTGGTACGTGCGACGAATGAACGAAAGAACTACCCGGCGACTGGTTTCTCACCTGGGTAGAGAGCGAGAGAGAGAGAGGGAGATCGGATAGCGAATGGACCAGGTGTGCAATCACGTGTCCACTTGACCGAGGGCCCCGCGATCCTCCTCGGCTCGAGATTATGTCCTTCGCTTCGTTAACCCAGATTCCTGCTCATCCTTCGGGGCCGCGCACCTATCGGTACCCACGTCGATTGAACATTGACGTCCGCGCTCCAATTCATTAGCGATGGAAAATCCACGAGGAGCCGTCGATGACCCCGCGTCGCTCTAATCATCCTCTCGAGTCAGCCGCGATTCCGAGTTCCGTCAAATTAAACCGCCGAGGGTCTTTAATTAATCCTGAAGACAAGCTGAAGGATCGACAACACTTCGGCCAGAGACCCACGGAGCTCGTTCTCAAGTGTTCCTTCGGAAAAAGTTGATATATCTCGACAAAGACGCGAAAGACTCCAAACTTGCCATTCTAATTTTGTAGCAAACAACTCCGATCTTAAACGCACAATTTTGAAATTAACTTTTTTCCGACTTTTCAGGCCGAATATACCACTGTAGGGGAGACCGGGATTAGTTGACTAACTTTTAACATATTTAATTTTTACCAGTGGTCCATTAGTATTTTTCTGACTTGTTGTACACCAAAAGTTTGCACATTGACTTAGATATACAGATTTAATTTTGAAAACCGCTTTGATTGAACCTAGTTGTAGTTTTAATCAAACCGAGATCGTTCAATTTTGGAACGCAACAGGGAAACGAGATATGTTCGACGTGATTTTTCATCGTCGAGAAACGGGATCGCGGGTCGCGTGTCGAAACAAGCGTAACGAGTTATCGATCGGACGCGGCGATTTTTTGCCCCCGAACAATTAAACAAGCCCGAAATTTACGATGCCGGTGTTGCGCATCCGTTCCAAATTTAATTACCTTCGCCCGGCAGGCAGGCAAGCAGGCAGGCACGCGAGCATATTCTCGCGAGATGAGAAGGAACGCTCTCCCGCGTCGAATTCCGATCGGTCATTATTTTTTACGCGATCGGCCGCGATTCCGTACAGCTGCGCTCTGCATATACATAGCTCTTCCCGTAGAATTGCCGCTCTCGTCATCGAGCCAAGTCGATGATAATTAACCGGAGCAATTTGGGAACGCTGCCCTTTCATTTAACCGTGGAGCTGTCGGTTCACCAGGGTCATCGATGAAGACCTTGAAACGGCTTACACCGCAGTCATTGTGGTCTCTGTTCGACGTGCTCATAGGCAATGCCTATTAAGCGTCTGCGTTTGAATATGACAGAATAGGACTGACTTCAGACAGACGTGACAATGGATCGTCTTCTTCTCAGCTACAGTGTGGCGTTACGATGGTTTCTCAGCTAATTCTTCTTTTGTACTATTTGCTGCCCTTGGTTCTACCCTCGAGCTCTACTCTTTGTCTATCTATAATTTGATCTTTGTATGCTCGTTCGTAGAATCTCCTTTTAGAAAGTTTGTTAACAATTATCCTATGTAGATACGTTTGCCAGACGTTTTGTCTTTAAAGCGTGACTAGTATGCGGATTTGCTGCATTTGTCACAACCACGAATAGGATAAACTGTACTATTGCTGGCACTGCAGTAGTTATTAGCACTTTTGATTTAAACGGCAAATATTAAGAATTCCTGGTATAGAAAATCATTTTTTTATGGCTTCTTATTTATATTTCAAAGCAACGTTGTACGTTTTCATAACAGACTTCCACATATGACTGTTAGCAAATGTGCCAATGACTGTACTATTTGTCTTACGACTGTTATTCACTGAATATATTTTATAATAAAAGATTTATGACTCGTTTGATTTTGCTGAAAAATCTCTATCAGCTTATAATAATAGAAAGTTAAGCTCGTTTAAACATTTCAAATAAAGATAAAAAGATTATTACTATGATTTTGGCTTAGGATGCCAATCACTGTACAGTTTACCCTAGGTCAAATGTAAAACACACTAATAATAAGAAACACAATAAAACTTTTTAGGACATATTTTTAGCCTGTGCTTTCGGCACAGCCATACTGAACACGACTTGTTGCTTCTAATGCTCATGAAAAGTTTGTTTAGAAACAGGAATAAAATTGACAACCATGACATTGGTGTTTTCCAGTACGTTAATGTGGAAAAAAGCACTGTCCCAACCATTACGATAGTCCCTTATTAATTTAACACTTCCTAAGAGAAAAAATCTGAAATCCGTCACTTTGGCGGGCTAGTGTAAACAATCAGAAAGACCGTCAATCGCCATATTTTACAAACACTGCATAAACTCGAATATTTCAACCGGGAGAAGTCGTTCTTTCGAGCACCGTGCACCGCATCCGATTTCTTCTAGTCGCATAGTAATTTTCCTGAAAGCACTGAAGCACTGACAGCTCGAGCAGGCTCCCTCCCGCGTGTATCAGCACGCGGAAGGCGCCTGGAACGTTGTTCCGGAGCGTGTAACGAGCCGCGGATGAAAGACGGACGAGCATAGAGCGGAGTAATGCGGAGAGGATGCTGCGCGTAGAATGACGGGGAGGCAATACCAAGGAAAGAAGAGAAGAAAGAAGGTGAACAGAGGAAGACGGTACCGTATAGAAGGTTAAAAGCGAGGCCAACTGGGATCTAGGTGGAAAGAGGAACGTTCGAGGTGGACGGAGTTTATGGCGACAACAACAGCAACCGCAGTGCGATAGCGAGTCCGTTGTCGGAAAGCCACGGTGACGGCTTTCTGCGATGGAAACAGCCCTGGAAACATTGCCAGTTAGTTCGCAGCTACTCTCGGACGTCAGCTTCCCATCGCGTGTTACCCGAATACCTTTTTAGCGGACCTTCCACGCGAAACTTCTAACGATTCGTGACAGGGAGATCGCTATCGACTGGAATCAGTGGTTGGGGAAGTTTGCTATCTTTTCTGCGGGCTTTCGTGACCTGGGTGGCTGCGATCAACGAAGTAGATGACCTATACCTTGCCCTGGAGCGATGGCAATGTTGGATGAAAGCAATATCCTCGATTTTTTATCTGGCTTCCTAGTGTTGATCTTTCCAAGGGCAATTTTCGTTTAGATTTAGGAACTTTATCAGGAACCGACCAATAACACGGTCCAACAAATTTCAACTTTCTTTTGACGTTTCGATTCTCACTATGCGATTCTTATAGAGTTTTTCGCGCTGATTCCGAATCTGTCCTTAATTTTTCTCCTAGACGCAGAGCTTTTGAGAAATTTGAGTTTGAAAGAAAGATATATTTTTCGACTTTGAACAAATATTGTGATGTTATTATAAAAGATATAGTATTGTTCTTTACAGCAAAAGATTCTCTAGACTTTCCCGAATTCAGTTATGTGCAATACTAAACATGTTTAAACAATCATAATGTATTAGTATTGTACATGAAACGAAATAACATTCCGAGCACCCGGAAGCTTCAAGCAAGCCGATAGCAGCCGCGAACATGGTTTCCTCGTGCCCCCGGCTTATGGTTCTCGAACGGATTCCTGCGGAACCCTTGTGTCCGACGGAGATAACACGGAAAAAGGAGGAGCAAGAGAACAGGGAACGAGAGGAAGAGCAAGTGCGTGGTAATGTACGCATAAGCAGGGATGTTTCGCAGCTTTTAACGCGCGCGCTCGCTCGCGTTTATGCGCTCTTGGATCGGAGCCGCTCCGGAATCATTAGATCAGCCATACGAGCCTCACGCCCCCATTGTCCGAGGGCGACTTTCAGCCTCTCATTCCTCCCCCCATCTCGGTTAACGCGGCGGGACAATGCCGTATACGTGTATCGTGCATCATATTTCACGATCATTCCTTTTTGTGTCCGGCGCGTACGTATCGGGACCCTCTTAACTCCCACCCCCACCCCCCCCCCTTCTTTAGCTGCCGACGAAAATCCCCGTGCTGGACCACCGTGGTTAAAATGATTTCGCAGGCCTCCCGCAACGTGACCAGCTTTGCTCTTATCCGATTTTGCCAACGGATACCCCGGAGGATTGGAAAGTCGCCAGATTTAATTGTTGTCGCTGCTGACCGCTTTCTTCTTCGATCCTCCGGGCGCTGATTTGATCTTCCGTCTCTTTGCTTTTTCTGGTGAACCAGTTTTTAACATAATCGCAGATTTTTCAATTTTTACGCTGGATATACAGGAGAAATAAGGCTTCTGATTTTTTCTCTTGGAATTATTGGATTTTTAAAGTTTCGTGCTCGAATGGCGATTTCTGAGGCGCTATAACTACTATACTGCGGATCTTCATACATTTATAGCAAAATTGAGTAGATAAAAATTCATCATGTCATAATATATAGGGTGAGTCACGAAAAATATAATACCTGAATTTCTCTGTTGGTGTGAAGGATAAACAAAAGTTTCAGAAGTGAAATTCATCATTGAATTCGTCTTGACATCAGTTACAACACTATGGAGTTAAAACTATATGACGCCGTTTAAAAATAAAACACCGATGACCTTGAAATGACGAAAAAAAAATCACAAGATCTGTTGATATCATCATATTGCCCTCTTTGAACGGTTTCATTTCACTTTTGAAACTTTCGTTTATCCTTCATACCAACAGAAAAATTCAAATGTTCTATTTTTCGTGACACGGGAAGAAATAACATTCAATTTAATTTCTATATCTTGCAATTGACACAGACAATTTTTATTTAGCGTAGAGATCCACAGTCTACTAATTACTAACCAAATTCGCTAATTATAAACAATGAAAGAATGAGACCGTTCGAAGGGTATAGTTCGGTCGACTCGTTGATCCGTCATAGCTCTCGAATCATCGGGAAAGCATACGTTCAAATATTATCGTTCCGGGATTGGAAGATTCTCTGGTCGGATTTGCCGATAGTATCTGCGGGATGCGTATTATCGTTCCTCGTGGGATTTCCATGTAGTCGGGGGCCGGGGAGGCTGGTGTTTGTGCAACTGCTACTGGCGTCCGTGTTCAGTGACCCTAACTCGTCGAGATGAATTATCTGTCGGAGGAGCCGAGCGAGAGTCCGCTAATCGTGCGCCATCGCGAGTATCACTCGAGAGTATCATTATCGGATCTTTGCATCGACACGAATTAATATTGCCCGACCAGCCGTGAGGATGCGCGATATTCCGGCGATACATCCGTCCCGTGATTGTTTCGTTTCGGTGGGACCCGGAACAAACACATGTCCGACGATTTAGCACGAAAAATACCGATTAACGTGACTCAATTACATTTTCAAAGATTAGATCGTGACGAGAGATTTTCATGCAAAATAAAAATTAATTGCATAGACATTTAGACATTTACAGTGATTGTAAAAAGTATTCGTACACCCTTTAAAATAGAATAACTTTTTTATAATTGTACCAAACTACCTGATTTTTTATAATCAATTAGAAGCATTGGTTTAGGAAATGATATGAAAAAAAATATTCCAAAAATAATAGTTTACAAGGTTACATGCAAAAATAAAAAAGGCATTTTTTAAAAGTTTTCTATTTGGGCCCTTAATGAAAAATATAAAATATATGTTTTGTAGATCTATGTTAGTTATACAAATACTGAAAATTTCATCGAAATCGATTAACGTACCGTAGTTCTATACGACTTTTGATCAGTTTCTGCTTAAAATCCACAGAATCGTACATCTTTCGATGCGCCTCGTTTTTTCCTGCGTCAACCGATTTCGATGATATTTTCAGTATGTGTATAACTAACATAGATTTTAAAAAATGCCTTTAGGTTTTAACATAGGTTTTAAAAAATGCCTTTAGTTTTGCATGCAACCTTGTAAATTATAATTTTTGGAAATTTCTTTTGCATATCATTTCGTAAACCAATGCTTCTAATTCATTATAAAAAATTAGGTCATTTGATACAATTATAAAAAAGTTATTCTGTTTTAAAGGGCGTACGAATACTTTTTACACTCACTGTATCTATTTTCGGAATAATTGGAAGCAGATGAAAATAACACAAAATCAGCCTTGAATTTTTTAAATATTTTTTCTATTTTGCATCTCATCCTTTCATTTTTACACTATAGTCTAATTATTAGATAACACGATCGTGTACGTACAAACAGTTCAATGTCAGTCATGGACCATCAGGTTGAACCGCGTTTCGCACGCTCGCGTGCAGATACGGAGTGGTTTTTGCGCATTCGTGGACCTTCTAGTTTTACTGGTATTCTGGAGCGACTACTGCTTCGATATCGCGGGCGGTCGGTGCCGAGTCACATGTTGACGAGAGACAATGTCGGTCTTGTGTTGAATGCCGGCGGAACGATAAAAACCGATCAATAAGAAGCATACGCGTGTCTCGCGGCACAGGCGGCCGATTGCTGCCCTGACGCCAGTAAAAAGACAGTTTAATGCTTGAAATTATATATTTATGCGTATTCCTTCGTTTCACGCAGTTAGGACACTTACTTGTGGCTGTACTGGCGCAGAAAAAACTCGCAGAACTTTATTTTCAACACGTTGACTGCTAGAATTGAGAATTTATTTTTGTATCACTAGATTGAGGATACCAAATCTAAGGAGAATGGAAACAGCAATTAAAATGCTAAACCCTGACTTCTCAATTTTGGTTTTATTAAATAAACTGCTTTGATTTTATCTAATGTTTGTCAGCTTAACCCTCCATTTGAAATCTTATTTTCACCATCATCTAAGTCCACGGAATTCCTCTTTAGGTTTACGTATTTTTAAAAATGAAGAAGAATTCTCTGTCATCTTTCCATGTTCGCTGAACATCGGTCAATCGTTTTTATTATTCTTAAGGCGGTAGGCTCGTTTCCAGAATTGCAAGGATGCGGGATGCGCGTTCTCGTTTCTCGATAATACAAAGATGGGATCTTTCAGTAGTCAAAAACGCTAGATAAAAGATCGATCTAGACCGCGATCGCCCTCGAAAGTCCTATTTTTACGTTTATGAGGCGTAATTTGCATTATTCGGCAGCATGTAGCTATGAAAATAGCGATAGCGTCTTAAATCGGTTTTTTATCTAGCGTTTTTGACTACTGAAAAACCCCATTTTTGTATTATCGAGAATTGAGAACGCGCATCCCGCTCCCTTGCAATCCTAGAAAAACGAGTCTACTCCCTTAAGGTAAAAAATATTTTAAAACTGAGAAATTCAAAGCAAATATTTTGTTAAAACAGTCACGTCGCTGGTTAAATGTGAATGAAACTGTAAAATGAAACTTCGTTCCTGGAACTGACTCGGATTCGTAGATACATTGAACTTGATCGCGTGGCCAGTCGAAGGCATATGGGATAGATGACAGCCGTAGTTGCCACGGAGTCAAAGAGTTTCAACGACTTCCACGAACGAGACTGCAGATATAGCCGGAAGTTTTTGCCCGGCTGGAAGAATGAAAATTGCTCTCGTCATTCGTTTTGAATAATTGCGGTGCTGGACCGTTGCCGATGGCTGTCTCTTCAAACAGGAAACCGACGGGTTCTCGAATTTGGACAGAAACGCAATCTTCCAAACCCTTTTTGCAATAGTTTAGCTCTTAGCCTCACGAGATCCAAAAAGAAAAATTGAAAAAAGTGAAAAAGTAACAAATTTTCTATTTCTCACAAGAAATGATCAAAGATCAAATGAAATAAATCACAGGAGAAGAGGTTGATAGGATTTTCAATAATTGTGCTGTGCCAAAAGGAAGCTTGGAAAACATATTTTATGTAATAATCCTAAGCAAAACTATTAGATTAAGTTACTGGGGGCGAGTTCTAGGTTCACGAAAATCTTATGTTATGTTAAAATGGACCATTTCCAAAAATTAGGAAATAATAGATAATATATCAAGGAAATATGCAGACACAGTGGAGTGAAAACACATTGACATGTTCAATACAACTTTCGTTAGTAAACTATTTGGTAATTCTAATCTAATTGATCAAAGTAGGTATGCGTTATTGTAGAATGCGGAAATGAAAGTGACTGGAATTGAGGGAGAATGCTGGATAATATAGTTGTCGAGAATATACAGAGTTTGAGGATGTAGAATATGTTAGAATATGTAGAACTTGAATACGATTCGGCGAGGATAAGATTCGCGTATGAGGCAGTGAGAACAAAGCTCAGAGAAGTCAGTACGAGTCAAGGATGCAACTGGTTTATAAAAGATTGTGCAATATCATGTAGTATTTCCTGTGTAATTTAATATATAATTCGCTTGAAGTCTAACAAAATCATGCAGTTGTTTACTCGCTCTTCCAATAACACGGCTTGTTCCATGTTGAGCAAAATTTAGAAGTAATACAAATTGTTGTCTAAAAATATATGTATTTCTTTATATGGAAATAACGGGATTGAATTTATCATAGGATTTTATGGTAAAACATGTAAGTACTAAAAAATTGACGAAGAAAATATTTCTTATATCTTCACGAATTGTAAAAGAAAAAATTGGAAAGTAATTTTGACGGGCTTGGAGTCCTAGTATAATATTAAATATATGCACATAAGCGTCCTGTTATATAGAAGAGTTGTTACAATCTTCTCATGGTGTTATATCGAACCCGTATTTTCATAGTATCGTGTTATAAGACAGTATATATTTCCGACGAACAATTCGGAAGCGAAAGGCATCCGTCATTACTGAAGAATCGAGAGCATGGAGTATCGGGGCGAGCTTTAAAATATTCTAGGGAGATAGCGTGCGCGCTATTTAACAAGCAACATCGATAAGATCGTTCTCGGAATGAAGAGAAGATCGTTATAGGTTACACGAGCGCGAAAACGAGAAGCGAGGAAGGGTTTAAACTGGAATCGGAACACGCTCGAGCGATTTTACCGCGATCCTCGGTTGAATCTGTTCTGTTCTCGGTCTTCTAGCAAACGCCTCAAAAGAATGGCGAAGGAACACGTGTTTGCTCGTTGCGGGCTGGACACACGATTGCCCTCGAAGCCGGCTGCGCAGTTGCAGCAAGTGCAATGCTTCATCGCGCCACGGCTTGCGTGCAGTGCGTGTGCATCCAAAGAGAGATGACGATGCAACGCGTTCGCTCCTTTCTTCTTCTTACATTAGACGATGCACACCGAGGCACGCAGTCTAGCAGTCCGCCGCCCGATAAATAACAAACTATCCCGCTGTAATTCACAATAATCGCGTCTAATGGACTGCGATATGCTGTTTATTCCTGATGTTATTGATCGCCGCGTACGGCCAGACAATGATGGTCCCGCTCCTAATCACACCAGATAAATTATTTATGAACGCGATTTACGGCTTTTACAAGGCGTCCCCAAGCTTTTCCTCTAGGGACATTCGTGGTGCTCATTTGTTATTCTTTTCTTAAATTATGAAAATCGAGAAAGTGAACGACGTATTTTGTCAAACATGTTTTACTTAACGTGTCTTTCGGATGGTAATAACACGTCGATGGTAATATTTGCTATTAATATTAATGAGCTCTAATGTTTACTATAGTTTCCATGATCATTATCATTTTACTAAACGCAATGTATCTTCCCATGAACTACGAATAATATCACAGACGAGCTAGAAACTCTCAGAATAACGTCCTATGCGATATAATTTTCAATAATGTCATGCACAAGATCAATTTGATCTTCTTCACTGAAAGACGCACAAAATACTCGAATCTACAGCGTCGAAAGGAAACGTATTAAACAGTATTTTACTTGAATATGTAAAATTAATCATGTTAAGCAATATTTTCCTTCAATATGTACGATGTCATAATTCGACTGTGGATCATTATGCAAAATAAAAATGATCTGCATCACTTGCAAGAGATACATAGGAACCAAGTTGAAATTTTCTTCTTTTTCTGATGACTTCAATCGCCAGAAAATAATACATTCACATTTTTTAAATTCTTTTAATTCCTCCTATTCGTTCAAACGCCGTCTATTCATTCTTGTGATAAATGCATAAAATCCTAGTCGTAATAAAGGCATGACATATCGGAGATATCTCTGTACATCAAAGGATCGAACAAACCGATCGAGCAAGAAGTGTTCGAACGGACGCAGCGATTTTGTACAATGTTTAATCTGCATTAATGGTACATATTCAATCAGAACACGCAGCGAGGAACAAGTTATCTCTTTTCTCTCTCACTGCCTCTCTCCCACTGGCAGCCTCAGCTATGCACGCAGCTTTGCTCCCTCGGGAGCATCGCGTGGAAAGC
This sequence comes from Lasioglossum marginatum, assembly GCA_028455795.1. Classification (NCBI taxonomy): domain Eukaryota; kingdom Metazoa; phylum Arthropoda; class Insecta; order Hymenoptera; family Halictidae; genus Lasioglossum; species Lasioglossum marginatum. The sequence continues at coordinate 5,268,009 of CM052266.1, read as the reverse complement.
GAAAGACGCGGCTTTTTCTGATTCGACACGAACGTGTGTTTACACATGTTCGTTGTATGCGTTTACGACTACTTCAGTGGCAACGGGCGGTCCGTTTCCTCGTGTCCCCACTTTTCATTCTCTCTTCTGTCTCTCCCTTTTTCTCTGATTCCCTGCTCCCCGTGCTCCGTCGGGGCGTAATGATTAATTAAGCTTTCCGAGAAAACACAACAAGTGATACGTTATTAGTGTTTAGTGGCACAGTTTACTCGAGCCTACGTCACGGCCTCCTCCCAACTTTCACTCTCTCTCTCTCTCTTTCTCTCTCTCTCTCTCTCTCTCTCTCTCACTCTCTCTCTCTCCCTCTTCTGATCTTCTTTCATTCCCTTATCTGCTCATTCCCCGTCGTAAACGCATCCTCGGGTGCAGTTTTAATAATTGCAGCGGCGAAACGGACTGGCGCCTGCACCTAGCGATCGGCGCACAAGATTCTTGGGAAAATCGAGAACCCGCGAGATTTATGGCGGCGATTACGCGATTATCCGGGGACAGGTTGATCGAGAACACATGCTACACCGCGTCGATGCACCATCGGTCCCCTCGACAGATGCACCGGACGATGCAATTTTCAACGAGTCCCGGGCCCCTGATCCCGTTCCCGGGAATATTCCAAACCAGAGATTCTAATATCGATAAACTTCGACGATATCGAAATGTCAGTGATAATTGGATCGTTCGACTATTTCGTCGAGATTGTTCATTTCTCGTTTATAGGCTAAATTCGTTTATAGCTAAATATACAGTGAATCACGAAAGTATTTGAACGCACTTTAAAACTGTATAACTTTTTTATAATTGTACCAAACGACCTGATGTTTTGTAAGCAATTAGAAGCATTGGTTTACTAAATGATCTGCAAAAAAGATTTCCCAAAAATTACAATTTACACGATTGCATGCAAAAATAAAAAAAAGCATTTCTTAAAACTTTTTTATTTGAGCCCTTAATGAAAATTTAAAATATATGTTTAGTAGATCTACAGTCCGTTGAACGACGTCTCCAAAAGTAACTAATAACACTCTGTATGAGACACGATGAAGTTCTTTCATATAACACATAATTATTTCGTTTTAAGTGATGTCTTATATTGTCGCGGACTGCATGTTAGTTATTCACATGCTGAAAATTTCATCCAAATCGATTAATATATCCAAGAGTTACAAGTGGTTAAATGTGGTGAAAATCATAGTTTTTCGCGACTTTTGGTCAGTTTCTGCTTAATCTTTCGATGCGTGTTTTTTCCTGCGTCAACCGATTTCGATGAAATTTTCAGCATCTGTATAACTAACATAGATCTACAGAACGCATATTTTAAATTTTCATTAAGGGCTCTAATAAAAAAGTTATAAATTGTGCCTCTTTTACTTTCTCATGTAATTCTTAGCAATTGCAATTTTTTCAAAATCTTTTTGCATGTTATTTGTTAAATCAATTCTTCTAATTGCTCAAATAAAGTCAGGTCGTTTGGTCAGAACATAAAAAGGTTATACTGTTTTAAAGTGCGTTCAAATACTTTCGTGGTCCACTGTACGCTGCCCATACACTTTCGTTTCACAGCGAACAAAGAGGATCGTCGTTATTTTACGTCGTCATTTACGGCAAAAATGGATCGGTGCAATTCGAGAAGATACAAAGCTTGAAAGAATTTAAGAGTACATCTTGATGTATTGTTTTCAGCTTCTTTAAGTCATTAAAGCAGGAAAAACATTTTTGTTTCTTCAATTTTTATTTCGCATAAAGATCCGCAGTATAGTAATTATGAAATGGTTAAAATCCTTCCTTTTTCCTTAACACTAAACCTACCGAACCTCAAAAGTAACTGGAACATACTCCCTTATGAAAATGACAAGATTAATTTAATTTAGATCTTGTGTAACTCCTATTGTAATACATGCTCTATTAAAGACATCTATACAATAATTTCTTATCAAATAATTGTTATTATTTCAATAAGTGTAAAATAAAAGATCTGGAACCGGTCATTTTGACCGGTGGTGTAGGTTCAGTGTTAAATATTTGAAATTTGATGATATAGATTTCATGGCTGATTGTTTTATAATGTGTCGAAACACAATTTGAAAAGGCAGTGTGGCAAAATTTTATGTGGCAGTGAATGTACAAAGAATTATTTAATGAGACTGTACACTTGCTACCATAAAAGATACATATGTACAAACGTTATAAACAATTTTCCGCCGGAAAACTACTGATGTGTCTTTAAACAATTAATTGATGGGTTCGATCGGTCGGATTCGCGAAATCCGCGAATTCCGGAGCGGAATCATCCACTCGCCGTCCCGTTAGTCATCCGCGGAAGATTATCACATTCTTGAAACGTCTAAGACCAGCTGAGAGATAGATGTTTCGCGCGATAGCGGGATAATTGGCTCGGTTCAACGGTCGCCAGACGTCCCTCGTGAAAACCGCCTCGGCAGATTGACAACGACGATAATAAATTGCATTCCATTACGTCGGATTAATTAAGGCGTCTCTGTGCAATCTCTGTTTCAGATCGATCCTCGCTTTGACAATGCTCACCGCGGCCACCGTCTCTGGGACCCACGTGCCCGACAAGTATCCCATTGAGGTGAGTTTCCGCCATGGTTAACCAAGATACCATCGGTCACACGATCTTTTCAAGATCATTCTGTGCTTTGCCGAAAGAGCATTAGCTCTCCGATGCATCGATACGAATCCTATCGGTTACCTGCGCCATCTCTATCCCTCGATCTTTATTCTACCTTCCATCTTAGTCGAGATCCTTTTTACATGATTTTATTCTGTCGACACTGAAGAAGTTACATGGGGTCAAGTCAAAATTCAATGGAACTCGAGAGAGTGTACATCGAGGTTTCAATACTTTGTTGATATTAAGGCGCTAGTATGAAGGCGCTAACTATGAAAATAGCTACATGCGCAATTGTATGCTTCCGAATAATGCAAATTACGCTGACGAATAATGCAAATTACGCCTCGTAAACGAAAAAATAGAATTTTTGGGTGCGATAGCGCCCTAGATCGATCTTTTATCTAGCGTTTTTGACTACTGAAATGAGAAATAAGAACGTGAATCCCGCACCCTTACAATCCTGAAAAAAGGAGTCTACTCCCTTAAAATGCAGATTTTTGTGGCAATTTTAAAGCAATTTAATTTTAATTTTAAATTAGTCGTTGAATTTGTTTAGGATTTTTTGACGACCTGTGCTGTGGTTGAAAACAGCGGTATCAAATTTATTCGATGTTTTATGGGTGGAAAAAGTGATTTATGTTATTAATTTCTGTTGTATGACAGACGAACGACATTCACTAGCAACTAGTTGGTTACGGTAGTACTCTTCATGGTCACTTTATTTCATTAAATGCATCGTATTCTTTTGTAAAATATAAAAATAAATATTGTCATGGATATATTATTTGAAATAACGACACCTATCAAGTTATTTCAATTGTCACAAATACAGAGTGAGTCGGCTAACGTTTGTACCTCAAATATCTTTGTTCACCTTGAATGAGTTTGAATAATTATAGTCACTGAATTCCTAATGAGAGGGACTATCATTGTAAATGTTTAAGAGATAAAAAGGGGTTTATAAGTTAAAAAATATTAAAATATAAATAAAATTGTTTAATTTAAGATGTATAAAAAGGGGTGGTTTCGTTTAAAAAAATGACGGTGATCTTGATATTTCTAAAAAAATGACATGAAAACACAAATTGGTTTTGTATCGTGTGAGCCCCATTTACCATTCAACCTTGTCCTGAAGACAATACATGTAATGTATCTCTGAAAACAACAAAGATATTTGAGGTACAAACATTAGGTGACTCACCTATGTGTGACGCTGGTAGTGAACACGTTGATCTATGGAACGGAATTTGCAAAGTAGAACCATAGCTCGGCTCGTAAAGAAAATTTGGCTGACAGTGTGCAAAGGTCTCCGTACGACTCGGAGGGCCCGACATCGATACATTCGCGAAAAGTATCGGCTTTCCGGGGCGGAATATGTTCATTAAGCCTGGTAGCTCGTCGGATTTTCAGAGTAATCTGATACATAACTCCTCGCCGGTTAACTTACGGCCGTAATAACGTTATCGTGGCTATCGCGTCCATTAAGATATTTTACTTCGAACGCACGGCCTCGGCCGGCGCATATTAATTTAATCCACTTACAGGAATTAATAAGCAATTACGTGGATGTTATTCTTGGGTGGCACGCGGTGGGCAATTAATTGACATTGGAGGAGCTTCCTAAATTACAGCCGAGGATGCGATGCAGGCTGCATCCGCGCAAGGTCGAGCCGAGTGCCGAGCCGATCAACGCGGTATGCAAACATTACGCGCGTTTGCCCGGGCAAACTGCGCGTTTCTAGCGCGGTTAAATGGATCGTTTGTTTTGCAAAATATTGCGATATCGTCGGCCGACCTCGGACGAGCCGTTGTCGCTCGTGAAAACGCTTGTTCCACCGCTCTTATGACCGACCATAACGCGTCTCCTAGCGCGCCTAATCGCGCACCAAGGATCTCTCAATTTCGGTGACGCGATACCCGATGCAGTTTCAGTCGCGATTTTTCATTTTACCAAATGCAATATAAAGGACCGGTTTGCCTAGACTGCATACACCATTGCAACCTGTTGAACTTGGGATAAAGTTGTTAGCTCGCTCTCTTTCCTCGAAAAATGATTAACACGTTCGTTACCAGCATTTTTCTCATTGCTTCTTTTCATCCATCAATTGTTTTATCAAAAGTTTTATCAAACTTCCCGTTGAATGTCGTGGATTCTGTAAATATTATATTGTGTACTATGATTAGACTGCGGATCTTTATGCCTTATCCTTATCTTTATGCCGGATCCTTAATAAAATAAAAATTTTCTTCATCTCTTACAAGATGCAGAAACCATATAAAAATTTCTTCCTTCCTTTATAATTCTAATAAATTAAATCATCTTAATGTTTTTACTGTTTTAAATTTACTGTCTTCCAGTAAATTGTGGGATTGTGGACGATACATATCCGAGATAGTGGTCGCGAGCGAATTTTATACATTCATGACGAGAACGAGTAAATCAAATTCAAATCAATGAAAATATTCTCGAAGTTGAAAATTCTAATTTTAAATAAAAATTTACAGTCTAATGATTAAAATGATATTTTATACAATTTGAATTTCTGTAACTATCGACTACGAATACGAAGAGTAAGTTAGTAAGTAAGTAAGCAAGTTCCATTATAATGTAGATTACCAGTATTACTTTCTATTTTCTTTGTACAAACACAGTTTAAACATACAATGTTGTTTTCCATTTTATAATGGTTTAAATTTTTTGGTCGTCTAGCGTAGACCAAAGCCTAAGAATGTTGGAAAGGAAAGGGAAATTTTGAAGCGTGTTTTCATAATCCAGTCTAGCCGGTTGCGCCAGTCTGACCATCGGCGGTCCTTATCCCCTTCGCAAAGTGTTTTCGTGTTTCGTTCTGTGCAAACTCGCGCAGAGAAGTCGATGCTCGGCGCGATTAACGTGCCGGAGGTAATGTCTGTCATTACGGAAGCATTATACTCTGTTTCTGCGAGTTAACGACTCTCCGAGGGCCGCTCGACTTTCGAATTCAACGTTGCTGGCGCTTGAAACCGATCGCCTCTGTAACTCTGGTAGCTGGAACGCACTTATTAGAGGTGCGAGTCGTTAATCAAAACTTCTTCCTTGTCCCACTGCCATTATTTTCAGACCATCAGCCTTGTACTCTCCAAGATTAACACTCGAGAATCTTAAACTGACGGAGGATTTCAATTTTCGCGGAGGTCCAACCAGGAAATAATCGTGATTTTTTCTTATTAAGGGATTTCAAACATGTTAAATGTTATTAATTTTTTAAAGTCAAATTGTGAAATTTTGTTTTGCTGATACTAACCCTTTTGCACCTACCGTGGACAAACTGGGTCTAGACTTACTGTTCTAGACTTTCCTAAAATTGCTTAAAATTCTAAAATTCGTATTGCTTGGAGCGTTAATGGGAAAAAATGAATCCGATATCAAGCGTTAAAGTAAATGTGGACACGCGCGACAAACACAAATTTTCTTTTAGGAAGTTCTTAACAAAAATGTCCCGATCACTATAGACGCGAGAATATTGATACAGAAAGGGGTTAATCAATCATGATCAATGAAAATGATTCGTGGCCGACGACAGACGGCGTAACACACTGTCCGCGAATCGAGATCATCTTTCAATCAATTATAAAACCGATTGACACGCGCCGCAATATCGCGAGTGATCTAATTATAGGCTACGATCACCGATAGTGCCTGATATTAACTATGGAACAAACAGTTCCTATCCGCCGATATATGTATCGCCGGATAGTGTACCTTCGAACCCTCCCCCGCCTCTCCATTTCCCCTTCTGTAATTAACGCGACCGGATTACCGGTACGAGAAGCGGCCATTTGATTATCGTCAGCCGGCGCAATTTCCTTCACTGCCTCCTGATTGATTAATCCGACGAGCCAAAGGAGGCTCCTAATGAAATTAATTACGAGGCCTAGAGGCGTGCGTGATTACGTAATGTCTCGAATTCCAGCGTGTTCGAGACTGTAAATAACGGACTCAATGTGTAATGAACGTTTGCGTCAAAGCCGTCAACGCAGTAATACGAAACCACCGACGCGAATCGCTCGGCTTTGAACGATCTTGGTCCATGGATGATTGCATTGTGGTGTCCACGGGGTCCACAAATAATTTTTCCTAGCCCCATACAGATAGTCCTGAAAATTTGTGATTGTGAATTTTTAATAGCTATGAAAATACTTGTAAGATTTAAAACGAAAAACGTGGGGCGCAAGATTTAAGTGAACTATTCATGCATCAATTATCTAGTGCATGCGTCCCACGTTTTTCGTTTTAAATCTTACAAGTATTTTCATAGCTATTAAAAATTCACAATCACAAATTTTCAGGACTATCTGTATGGGCTAGGAAAATTATTTTATACTTTTTAGACCGTCTTAAAAACGTGATATATTAGAAATTTTTATTTATTTAAATTTTTTTATTACTACTTCTTTGATGTTTCTTGAAGTAAAAAGAATTTGAGGACTGTGTGAGAAATTCGAATGAAATATTTTGTTCAAACGGTCACATCGCTGGTTGGATATCGAAGCCCGTAAAATAAAACTTGGTTACTGAAACCGTCTCGGATTCGTAGATACATTGAACTTGCTGTAGCGACGTGCTGTAATTAGAGAGGAAGACTAAGAATCCTTCGAATTGCTTCAATTTTCAACGTTTCATTCTGACTTCGTGATTATGTTTTCCAGGTGTATCATATGCTGCGGGAGAAGACCCAGTTCGGTCTAGGTCGGGACAATCGCATCAGGGGCAACTGGGGACCCTGGAGTACCTGGAGCGAGTGTTCGAGGACCTGTGGCACCGGTATCCAATCCCAATCACGCGAATGTGTACCCTACCAGTGAGTGAAAACAACAAAAATATTTCTCATTATTCATGCCAATCAGTAATTATGTATTTTAAAAAATGCTTTTCTTAACAGCCGTAGATTCTTCGTCCACAAAAATTTACAAAACCAGCCTGTAAAAGATGTACTAGGTGTGCAAATAAGTTTCTTCCCGTTTTCTTCTGCGATCATAACTTCTGACTGAATTCCAATTACTTTCCGATTTTGGTGCTATCTGAATTAACGTTCTTTTAGTTTTAAGAGTCCTGATGAGCACTCTAAAAGTTTCCAGTCCTATACAACAATTTCAAGCAATATGGGGTGCGACAAGCATCATTTGCGTCACTGCTTACTCTTTGCATTCCAGCTTAGGAAATCAGCTGTTGAAGCTACTAAAATGGCTCGTGCCCCACTGGGAGAGAACACTGTATCTTATAGAACATGCAAAATGTGGCACCAAACATTTAGAGCCGGAAATTTTAATTTGGACGATCGTCCAGGTGCACCGAGAAAGTTTGATTACGGTGAATTAGAGAAATTGCTCAACGAAAATCCGATTCAGACGCAAGAAGAATTGGCCGAAAGATTGGGAGTCACCAGACTCAGTTTCAAAAATTTTTATTACATAAAATGTAATAAAATCTTAAATTTGGAAAAAAAAAGGTGAAAGAACTTATTTGCACACACCTAATAGATTGATTAAATAAAATCATAGAAAATCTGAATAGAATAGATAGATTTCGAGACCAAGTCGACTCGGTCCGAGTCTCCTAAGTACGGAGCAAAGTGTAATGGCCCTAAACCGTAGCCGGCTAACGAAAACCGCGTAATTTGCCATCGATTCCGCCAATAATCACACGTTGCGGGTACCGTTAGCGTACCAGCCGATCAGAGGCCACCAGCAATCGTTTTCTGATCGGAGGATCTAATCGAACCGGTACCTGGGAACCTAAGCAGCGTGACTTCTCGCTCGGAAATTCGTAGACAACTGATGGTTGCCATTTGCCTGTCGATCGGCAACGATCGGTAAATCGGCCCTTCGGTTGTCTCCTGATGTGTTCTCAGACCCGTTCGCGCCACCTGCTACCTCGTGCAAAGGAACAAGAGGGGGAAAAGAGAAGAGAGCAAATTGCGGATCGGTAGCAGCAGAAGATTACACGCTGGCGTGCCGACGACTCGCGCGAATGCTTCCTCACGGGACCCGAACCGTGTTATCGTCGCTGACATTTACACCTTTGTAACGCTACCTGCGCAGCTACGGTGGCGTATGATTTATCGACAGTGGCCCCGGTCGACGATAAAATGCATCGACAGTGTACCGTTACCCTTCATTTTTCTTCCGAGGAGATAATGAACGATCGCCCCTTTTACTTTGCCTCGGTGCGCGGTAGTGCAGTTTTGTGCAATGGGTGGGACTGTAATACCAAAATTGCCGATTACTTAGGGTAAAACATTCCATACAAGGGTTGATTGTCGTCCCAGCAAATAAGAATTCTTAAAACTGTTCTGCTCGTACTTAACAATGTGTAATTAATACACTGCATATATGCATTTATAGGAAAATTGAGTAAAATTTCCAAAAATGTAAAGATGTCAATATATAATTTTTCGTCTATTAAAATAATTAAGTTGAAGAAATAACATTCTACCAGATTTCTATTTCTTGCAATCGATGCAGTTTTTATTTTGCACAAAGATCCGCAGTTCGTAGCAGTTAACAGAGATAGAAATGTTGTCCCATGGTATTTACGATTCCGAATTACTGCGGGAATAGTTTAACCGAGATATGACAACTCTAAATCGTCCCATCAATAGTATTGAATAGGCGAATTCTCGCAACAGTAGTAACCGTCGCCTATAGCTCGGACGGTCTGATCAATTCCGGGACGAACTACTGCACGCGGAGCTTAGACAAGCCGTTAGACGACAAGACAAGCGTGTTAGCGTCAACGTGTTCCTGGAGATTGAAGACGGATGGCAGGGCTGTCCTGCTTTCGTGGGATTTATGAGAAGGACGCGAGGATTGCAAGGGACCGGGATTCCGCTTCTGATTTCTCAATAATGCAAAGACGGGATTTCTTAGTAGTCAAAATCGCTAGATGAAAGATCAATCTAGGATGCTATTTGCCTCAAAAGTTCTACTTTTACGTTTACGACTCGTAATTCTCATTATTCGGCAGCATGTCGCGAAGCCGCGAGAAGCAATGTGACAGGCAACAGTGCTGCCGTCTATCGTGGCTGTCGATATGCTGCCGAATAATGAGAATTACGCGTCGTAAACGTAAAAGTAGGACTTTTGAGGCAGATCGCACTCTAGATTGATCTTTCATCTAGCGATTTTGACTACTAAGAAATCCCGTCTTTGCATTATTGAGAAATCAGAAGCGGAATCCCGGACTCTTGCAATCCTCGCGTACGTATACGTGGTCTAACGGTGTGTGCACCCACACACATTCGAGGAGACGCTGCCCTTAAAAGCGGATCGCTGAAACAGCTAAAAGTGATCCTAAAGATCGAGTTCCAGAAGCGCTTCGGGGATTGGAAGAAGCGCTAGCATAAGTGTGTTCTACCTAATGGAAACTATTTTGAAGGGGATAGCATTCATATAGACGACAAATGAAAATTCCCGTTATTTTTTTAACACACCTCGTATATAACATGGCAGACTCTGCACGAATGTTCGTAGTCAGCTGATAGATTCTCTGAACTAAAGACGATGTTCAGTAAGAAAACTATGCTGGGCAAGGTTGGTAGGATAGAATCATAAGATAAGACCGAATCACACAGAACGATAAAGGAGCACTCGTGTCATTTGTTTCTCGCGTCTAACAAGCAGCAGAACGACTGATGATCGAGTGGACAGGTGATCAAGGGACTATCGAGCGATGGGCGGCGCTAATGCAAGCGATTTGTTCCAGGAGGCCTCTGAGGAAGAGGAGCATCATCTCGGGGAACGGGGCGAGCAACTCGCGGCCCATCTGCATCGGCACATACAAGCGATACCACACGTGCAACACGCAGGTAAATCAACGCGACATGCGCCGTCGCGACTCGATGTTTACGCGTTTGTATCGCTGTCCGTGTGATAGATTAACGTTTGTACTTCGTTAGCGACCTGCAGCGGACTTTGTTCGAATCGTCGCTGAACATAATTAGCGAGGACGCGTTCGCGAAACGCATCTGTCGCTTGAATATTCAACAGACAACGATGCCGTGCTCGACAAACAGGTGAATCCCGGAGCTATGGACGAACCTAAATACATAAGAGACTATCGTAAAGGTTGGGACACCGAATAAGTTGGGACAGTGCTTTTTACCACATTAACGCACAGAAAACAACAATGTCATAGATATCAACTTTATTTCTGTTTATAAACAAACTTTTCATGAGCATTAGAAGCAACAAGTCGTGTTCAGCGTAGCGGTGCCAAGCAAAGACTAAAAATATGTCCTAAAAAGTTTTATTGTGTTTCTTATTTGTTTTATTGAATTGAAATCGAATTTGTTTTTTTTTGTGTTTCGAAATGGCGTTTTTTATAAAGGTTGGGATACTCGTATAATTGACCGTGCAATAAAAATTGAATATAAGGATTTTTGGCTTCATTTCAGCGCTTACTTTTCAGAGTTTTTGGAGTGTCCCAACGTATATGGCAAAATTTATTTTTCCCGAAAATACTGTCTTCAGAAAATTGGCTATAACTTTTTATCTGTTAACGCTATCATGATACTTTCTACAGCGAAAATGTAGCTGGCAACTATATCTTTCCAATGGTATACATTTTTTGCGTAATTCTCATCCTATTTTATAGATGAAAAACAAAATGTGTCCCCATCTTTACGACAGTTTCTTACCATTTGCTAATTGGTTGCTGGATTCGTTGAATTTAAGGTCCAAGGTGACGTCCAAGCTAGCCTTCAGATTTAATTCGTGACTTTATTAGATTGATGATTGCTCCACGGAGCAACACAGAATCCAGTTCTCTTGACCACAATTTCTGCGGAGAACACAGTAGTTCGCGAGCGCATCTCATTTCTACTGGTCCGTGACTAATCCCCAACCCGGAAATTACTAGGCTAACGATTCACCTTATACGCGTTGATATTTCCTTCTGCGTCCCGTTCGCAACTATGCCAGAATTGCTGAAGAGAATGAATATCGTTGGCTCTCCTCGGCGGCGCGGCGTCTCGGCATACTAAATCCCACTCGGATCCACCGCGAAAAATGCATCGCGATCGAGAACCGGGTAAACGCGTCCGACATCGGCTGAAGTTACGGGGGCGTAACAGCTTTCCCCGTCCGATCCGTAATTACCAAGAGTTTAATTAACCCGTTACTTGCGACAGAAATGCCCGAACTTCCCGGAGGATTTGCGGGCCGAACAATGTGCCAAGTACAACGGAAGAAACTACAAGGGCGAGAGCTACGATTGGGTTCCGTTCCTGGACGGTGAGTTAAAGCCACTCGAGTTCCTTGAGTTCGCAGTTTCGTCGACAGTCTGACGTTTAAGCGTGACGTTGTAATTACCAATGGCGCGCCTCGGAAACGCTCCACTTCCGAGGTTCCTTGCAATTATGCCGGCCGAGTTCGTTCTCCGCGAAGTGACCGAGCGTCTTCAAGATTCACGATGTGAATTAGGCGATTCTGTAGTGCGCGGCTTTCCCCCCTTAACGTCGTGACCCTGGGAGGACACAGAAAAGTGCTCAATAGCAGTGGAGATCATGAAATCGTATCATGATCGATGCGGTAGACAATAGTGGACATAGAAACTTAAAGACAGTTCTCCATTGTCACCATCCCTCACCTTCAACTCTTCTTCCTTGGCTCTGTATTCAAGGACCTCTCAAAGAATTGTCTAGAAAGACAACTAGACTTTTGTTAATTTTCGCAGTTCCGTATATTACCCTCAGAAATAGACGATGTCAAGTGGTAGTAGATGACGAATCGATGTATCTCTCGGTTTTGAATGAGGAGGAACAGATTCCTTCAGTGAGCGTGGTTTCGTTGCTCTTGATTCGGACGGAGCTAGAACAGTGTCCTATGAATTATTTTGTGCTCAAGATACTGGTTCAAAGTAAACGATACTACAGAAACAAACGAAAGATTACTAGCAGTAAAAATCAAATACCTTTGGCTCCAACTCTGTCTGAACCGAGTGGGCGTGCCCCCACGGCTCTTAGTGTCAACGGACCCAAAGCAGTGCCTATTAACTACTGTCAGCCCACTAAGATAGTAATTCGAAGTACACAATCCCAGAAAAATAAATGGACCGCAATTAGCAGCAGAAATCGAATTTTTTCTTTGGTCTAACTCCGCCCCAACTACCTTGAGTGGGCGTGGCCTCGTGGCTCTCGGTGTCGCTAAAGCCAGGGTAACGTCCCACGGGGCAAATCGTGGTCATATCTGCCCTATAGCACTAAAAGTATCCATTAGAGTCTGCAATTAGAAACTGCAGTGATTCAAAAATTTTCCAGCAATTAATCCCTAGCCTGCGAGTCTTTCTTACCTGTGCCACTTTCCCAAGTGGCTCTACCCTAGTGTTCATAACCATAATTATTGTTGTCCAGCACCGAACTCCTGCGCGCTGAATTGCCGAGCCGTTGGCGAGCGTTTTTACGCAACGCTTGAACCGTCAGTAATGGACGGCACACCCTGCGACGCTCCGAATCTTCGTGGACATAATACGGGAATTTCTATGGAGCGGACAGACCGATGGCTCTGTGTCGCCGGACAATGCAAGGTACGATCAACAGAAACACAAAGTTTCGCCGGAAATTGATCGCGATTCATCCCCGATACGATCGAACAAATCGACTCGCGCCACGCTTCCACCCGTCTTCCCTCCCGGCTTTTACATTTTTCTTTCTTTGTCTTTTTGCTTTTAATTATACCTCTCGCCCACGCGCACCGACAATTCACTTTTGTCTGCCGGACTCGTTTTGTTTTTTCCACCGACCCACGCTACTCGGCGCCCCGTTCCTTTCTTTTGTTTGTCGAGCATGCTGCTGCACCCGCTTAGCCGACTTTTGCACCGCGTTCACTTCAAAAACCGTTTGCATGACGCGTTTGTGAAAGATAATAGCGGTGATAAGTCCCCGGAGATGTGACTACAAGTGTTTGGGTGAATGCAGTCGGTAGTTGTGCAGTTTAGCAGTTCATTCAATTTTGCTTGTTCCACTACAGTTGCTTCTTTACCCTCTGCAGCCGGAGCCATTTTAACTTGAAAATTAAACATTTCTTCGGACCTAGAATAATTCCATTGTATATGATTTCTTTCATTTTATAGATATGAAATTGATATAATACCTCACACAATACTGAAATATGTAATAATTGATTAGATACCAACATATTTAATGTGGTGATTATAGTGCTGACTCTATGAGTCACCACTCGAGTACTAATGGTTAACACAAGGCTGATTGAGCACTAGAGGAGACTATTTTAGATTACACAAGGAAATACATTTGTTGAATAATTCCTCATAAATGCGTATTTACAATCTCAATAATTGTAGATTAAAAATATTAGAACTCGTCATTTCAACGGATCACATAAGCCTAGTGTTAAACGAGAAGTCAATAGGAACAGGTGATGAATGCGCTATACTTTTTGCTATGTTTATCGTCTAAAAATATCGAATTAAAAAGTTATCATTAAAAAATGTTTAAATGGAAGCTGCGAATAAAAAAGATTGCACTTACATAATTCATTGTACTTACATTTTGTAAAATAGAAACAATAAACACAACAGTTACGAACCACATTTACACTTTGTTATTTATCGAAGAAAAGCAAAATAATTAAAGGAACAATAAACATACCCCTCCAATGAAAAATTGTACGTATTTCATACAAAACGTCTCCGTGAAAATCGTTTTAATTGCACGCATTCATGTCCAAATAAAAACACGCAATTGTCATCAATTCGACCTACATTTTCTCTATTTTAACTCAGCTTTTAACAGGATATTTGCAATTTGTGCACATTAAAACGACGTATAGAGACGTATAGAGTCCTACTAAATTGTCAACGGAATTTTGCTCGGAATGTGACATAGAGTTTTATTCGAGGTTTCCACAGAAGACCGGTAATGGCCGTCGATTAGCTCGCGAACTTTTACTTTTCGCGAAGCAAAAGAACGACCAGCTGCAAAAGCCATGCGACACTCTATCCCGATCGAGCCGAGCACGAAAGTTAAAACCAGACAGAGCGTGCGACATTTCGAAATGGTTTTTTCTCTGTTCAGCCCGTAGGCTGCGACGGTGTGGTAGGTTCCGGCGTGACGATGGACGCTTGTGGTGTCTGTGGTGGTCAGGGTAAAGGTTGTCGGCTCTACGAAGGTATTTTCATGGAGCCAATCCTGCCGAGAGGTCATAAACCCGTGACTACCATACCGAAGGGAGCCATGTCTGTCAATATCTCCGAACTTCGATTCAGTAGCAATTTCCTAGGTAGGTGATCCGAACAAAAACAGACAATTACAGAAATATAGATCGGAGAGGATAACCGCATGGTGACAAGCGTCAAGCTTCTTCTAACGATCGATCCGATCTGTTTAGCGTTGAGAGACAGCAACGGTAGTTACATCCTGAATGGGCCGTTGGCATACAGTCCGAGCGGCACTTATAAAGCAGCTGGCACCACATTAACATACCAGAGGGGTGACAAAAGCCGCGTCGAGTGCATCTTGGCGACCGGACCGCTCAACGATTCCTTGCATTTAGAGGTACGACCATAAACTAGCCTCCTCTGCGACCCTAATCGAGACCTTCTGTGCGTCCGAATACCTCCCGGATTAATTCCGAATTGAATAGACACTTGCATACATTTCCTTTTTTTTGACAATATAAATGATGTTGCAATTTTTATAAGGCATCATTTACCAGATAGTTGAGCAATTTATTTTCAGGAAGATTTACCACTGTCTAAGTGGCAAAATAAGGCACATTTACCCTATTAGGAAACAGGAATTTCGATGCAGCGTTTGTAACTCTGGGTTAAAATGGTTCCAAGTCTCGCCATTGGAGAATTAATGGAATTAAACATATATTCTTTTACGATAAAAAAACTTGACGATTGTATGACAGAAAAGTTAAAAAATCGCAATTTTAGTCTGAGAACGGTCAAGAGTATTTCGCACGCGCGAAATGTCCTCAAAAATGTTTGCAAAAATGCTCTCCGTTTCTTTATTTCTTTTTCCTGAACGCGAAGAGTCGTGATATTTCGCAATCCTGGACGTTCATTGTCCGTTTTTCCGCGACATCACACATCATGGCAGACACCAGCAGGCTGTATTGTATTTTTGGAATTGTTCCCGCAGATCCTGGCGCAGGAAATGAACCCCGGAGTGCTTTACAAGTACATGTTGCCGTTAAAGGAGACGCCGAACAGGAGGCCGATGATTGCGCCGCCCCTCATCGCGACAGGTAACCATAATCGCCGCGATTTCGCGCGTTAATCGAATGCATTTTTCATCGGCGATTGTCTTCGGTCCTATGCGTACGTTGTGTGTTGTTATGTGTATATGTTATGTGTGCGAGACAGGCGAGGAGGCCTTACGCAACGCGTCTCACTGTCGAGAGCCCATGACTCAGAAATGTAAATGGGTAATCGCGCGAAACACCATCCAGTGATTTGTTGGTTTCTCCATCTCTGTTGCAGGATCGATCGATCGTGGCAACGAAATACCTGATTCGGATGCTCGCGTCACTTCAACGATACCCGCGACCAGAATGTAAATATACACGAGCGCCGTGCGGCTTGTCTACCCGCCGAGATTGATACTGTCAAGCCGGGACTCGCCTGACTGCGCGTAGAAAACGATCAAGAAAAACCTGATACCACCCCCGGCTCGAGTATTCGATCGATCCGGACGAGCACGGCGATTATTCACGCGAAAAACAGACGCGAACGATAACGTTCATCTTCGAGCACTTCGGTGATCCTGAAAAATATTTCTGATTCTCCGAAATCTGACAATTTTTTGTCGCGAGTAGATCTACCGTGAATTTGTAGATTAAAGCTTCTTCTTTTTAACGACACCCTAAAATTTAATCTACGATTTTTTTGTTGGTTTTGGCACGCTGCCAATTGTAGAATAATATCTTCCTCATGTTTGTTTCGTAAAACAGTTCGAAAAAATCGTAGACCAAATTTTAGAAATTGTTGGGACACTCTGTATACAAAAGTTTAATAATGAAATCGAAACTGGAAGACTTGATCTACCAAAGACAGAAATGAATTTCAACTAGTACGTTTACAAGTATTTTTGATACATGTCTGTGTTGTTTTCCATTTTTCACGGAATCTTCGACGGTTTCGATCGAATACCTTGCGCCAGGGGGTTGTCGCAGGAGTAGACAGGATTTGTTATCGGTGGAGTGATACCTCGATTTTCCAGATTCGATCAGAGAGTCGATTTATCAGCGACGAATCACGAGCAACGACGACCGCGGCCGCGTGACAGACCGCGGAAGGAAGAAATGAAACGTCAGCCGACCACCGCTATGGCCGGCGATCAACCAAAGTCGAAATCCAAAAAGAAGAGGCGGTTGAAGTTCGCCTGGAAGGTGGCTGGACTGACCTCTTGCTCCAAGGAATGCGGCAGAGGTATGGGACACGCCTATTTCACAAGTGAAATTGCACAAAAGTGATCTACTCGCGATCTCTGACACCTGGAGCCTTTTTCCAAACGCCTTTATTCTTGATAAGTCTGAAGATTCTCTGACTTAACCAAGACTTTTTGGACACGGTCAATGCTTCAACTTGACGTCGTTATTTTCATGTATCATAGTTTAGCTATCTAGAGTTGAAGAACAACTACCCATTAAGCAATCTGCTCTTTATTTGATATGAATTTGGCACCAACATTGGCGCCAAATACGGACCCCCTTTTCGCTATTTCCCTTTTCGGTATTTGGCGCCAAAGTTTGGTGCCAAAATTCCATGCCAAATTGAGGCTGAATCGAGAGCAGATCCTGCACTCGTTATAGAGGGCAGGTCGGTCGCACTAAGAGCGAACTTAACCTTGCTTTCAGAATAAATATCGGGCAAAATCGTCATTGTCATTATTTTAAGGTTTATAAATATTTAAATTATTGAAAATGCATGAAACTTGAAATTATATAATGTAGAAATTTAAATAAAATTCGATTTTTCCTCTTGCAGCAAGGTTTATTTCGATTTTGCTCGATATTTGCTCTTAGAGCAAGATTAGGCCCGCTCTTAGTGCGATCGACCTGCCCTCTGTAACAAGAGCACTGTCTGCTCTCGATTTGGCTTCCATTTGGCAAAGAATTTTGACACTAAACTTTGTAGCCAAATACCGAACCATCTCTTTCCACATTAGGTTCGGTATTTGGCGACAAGTTTTGTTCTGCAGATTCAGAGCAAATAAGGACCAAATCCTATTCCAAACATGTCTTGGCACCAAAATGACCACCTTTTGCTCACAGAGAATAATTGCAGACATTTGGTTTTAATCTGTTCAAACAGATTTTGCTGACTGGTTAGTTCTCATACTATAAATCGTTATAACAGTCTGGTTAAATTAAAACCATCATTAGACTCTTATTCAATGAAGAAAGTTTAAACAAATCTTTAGTGGTTCCATCTGGTCTCGCGCCTCCAGAAACAGTAGAATGACGAAAGACGAAGAGAGTGTCACTGTCATGGAAGGAAACAAAGGTGACAGTGACAAGCGGGAGGACGTTATCTCGTCTGGCCCGTATGAACTGTCAGTCTAAATGAAATCTCGGCGGTCCTGGTTGTACAGGGTCGCGTGTAACATTCGGTCGATGGAAAATTATAATATAACGTGGGACGAGCGCTTCCTGTGGGGCTTCCTGCTAATAAATTTTGTGAATAGGACGGAACTTCCGTGATGGCGACGGGCGAATCGAGCCTTGTAATCTCTCACGGTCCTACGAATCCAGCGATAATACCGAAACGAACGATTCTCGGCTTCCTACGCGCGGTACTCGATTACCAGATCCATCGAAGGACGAGCTTGTCGATAGTGTGCACGCTCTTTTCCCTAATCGGTCGTTTAACGCTCGAATGGACGCTTTCGACCATAGTTTCCGTCGTTCTCCGACTGAAATCTACCTAAATCCACTAGCTATTTTATAGGAAGCAACAAGATAGGAGCATCGAGTGGATGCAATTTGAATATAATAAACAGAACTGTATCTAGTCTAAGAAGAGACATAAGGAAATAAATATTGATGACATCCTTGAGTAGACTGCGAATTTTATGCATTTATGGTAAAAATGAATAGGTAAAATATAAAACAGTAAAAAGATTAAAAGAATTTAATAGTGTCGTTATATTATCATCAAGTTATTCAAATTATTAAAGAAAAAATACATTTTTATTTGATTCCAGTATCTTGCAATTAATGCGCTCAATTTTTATTTCGCATAAAGATCCGCAGTCTGGTCATGAGGAATCTTCTGAACCACTGAAGATAGAGAATCATCATTTGATTTGCCATAAATGCAGTCCACAGTGAAATTATAACGTATCAGGAATAGGGAACAGATCCAGCACCTGTCTTCAGTACAATACTTGTCCATTCTATCACAATTACTATAAAATGATGATATTTTATTCGTTGAAGTACGTTGGACAGCCACAATGGTTATATTAATGTATTTCTAATTTCTTCTTTCGAAAATCTGATTATAATGTATCCATCGTCAAAAAATGTTCAAGTGTACGAAGAGTAGGTGTAGCCAATAAGATATTCTCAGCAATTCCTTTTGCCAAATTAAAGTGCATTCACAAACGAAAATCTGTCCAGGTGTGCAAATGGCATTATTCAAATGCGTCCGCGAATCAAACCAGCAGGTCGTGAGCGATCACCGCTGTCGAAACGTGGGAAAGCCTTTGCCGCCCCCTGTCTACTGTAACGACTACCCCTGCCGAGCCAGGTAATATATGAAATTCCCAAATTCCCATCAAGGGCTGATCACCAAATTAGCCAATCTGCTTTCAGGTGGAGGCCGGAACCGTGGAGCGAGTGTTCGGTCAGCTGCGGGTCCGGCACCTGGACACGCAAATTGGAGTGCGTGCAGGAACTGAACGCGAATCTGACGATGCGAGTGGCCTCAGGTGCGTGCGAACAGCCGCCGGACCTGACCACCGTGGAGACCTGCGTGAAACCTGCGTGCCCAGTTGGCCCGGAATTGAGGCACATGCACTCGGATGCGCCCAGATGGGACGTAGGCCCTTGGGGGGCGGTAAGTGGGCCCTTTTTTACCATTCTGATAATTCTAGAGTGCACTCGACGCCTCCGTTCTCGCGTGTGAACGTCCTCGAACATGTCTCGGCGAGGACACGTTGCTTTTGCCTTATCATTTATTTTAGTCATTAGTAGACAAAGAATTTAAAATATGTAAAAATGAAGCAAAAATTTGTTGAATTATGGATAAATCAATTCTGTACGAGAAACTCTGAATCTTGGATCTTAAAAAGACTATTAGAAAATTGCCGGTAAATAATTTTAGTGTTGGTGAATGGTACTCTTCCATTAAGACCGTTCTATTTTTACGATTCCAGTGCTCGACGAGTTGCGGCCCAGGCACAAGGAACCGAACAGTGACGTGCATCACGACGGGCAAGGCCTGTTCGCAATTCAGCAAGCCCGAGTCCGAGAAAATATGCGAATCGGACCCCTGCGTGCGAAACGGCGCCGAGCAACGGGCGCCATGGTTGCACACTGATTGGTCATCCAAGGTGAATTGAAATGACGGTCTCCAAAGTGGGGAATAGTACATGGTTGAATGTGTTTCGGAACTATACAAACCTTTGGTCAATGTTCCAGTGCTCCGCGGAGTGTGGTATCGGAATGGAGACCAGGCAAGTGGCCTGCGCCGATGGCAGCGAACTGTTTTGCAATCCCAAAGAGAGACCGGAAACCGAGAGACAGTGCTTCGGCAGAGGGACCAGCTGCGATAGCGCCAAGTGGTTCACTGGCCCATGGACATTCGTTAGTAGTCGACAACTAGAATAGATTCTCACGCCTGAACGATCCCATTGATCTCG
The DNA here is from genome assembly GCA_028455795.1 of Lasioglossum marginatum. Classification (NCBI taxonomy): domain Eukaryota; kingdom Metazoa; phylum Arthropoda; class Insecta; order Hymenoptera; family Halictidae; genus Lasioglossum; species Lasioglossum marginatum. Next base: position 5,247,468 of record CM052266.1, on the reverse strand, counting down.
CATCGGACACTGTGAAATGGAAATGTTTCGTTGGCGAAATGCGGGGCGTCTTCCTATCGATTCGATCTCCGATGACAATAGGGTGACCTGACCATTAAATGAACATAATTCACAATAAATGAAAAAAATGTTCATTAGACATTGGTGTTCGTTCATTGGTCATTTAACCTTCAGCTGCTCGCACTCCACTTTCTACATGACTGGTTACGTGCAAGTTTATATCACACCAATACAAATCAATTTTTACTTTTACAATAAAATAACTACTTTAATGCAAAATAGATATTTTCTAGTGTAGTCGACACTTTTGTTTATGCTTGAAACGCATTTACAGATTTGAGATTGTAAATGCTATATGCAAATAATTAGAAGTTAATCCTGGGTCGGATTTTTAAACTCTTGCACTACGATATATTTTAGTGTTAATATCAATATTTTCCCAAAATATTGTTAAAATTATGTTAAAACCGATTCATTGTGGAACATTCTGATCTTCTTAAATTAAAATTAACCCTTTGCACTCGGAGCTATTTTAACTGGAAAATTAAACATTTCTTCTGATCTAGAATATTTCCATTCCCTATGATTTTTGAAACTTCATGGATATGAAATTGGTATTATACCTCACACCATACCTAAATGTTTAGTGATTAATTAGATACTGATATATTTATTAATGTAAACAATATTTTGAATAATGGTACAGCAATTTTTGGTGGTGCCTCAGAGGGGACAACCGAATGCAAAGAGTTAAAAACTGTATATACAACATATAAAAAGAACTGCTGTGTTTCTAATTCTCAATGAGCTTCCAAAACTGTAAAAGATGAAAAAATTGTTCGGAGTTGCGGCCAGGGAAAACTTGCTCTCCAGATCACTGTGTCCCATTACGGGACACTTTTACGGGCTCCGTAAGCGACAGTACGCTACAAGGATATCGTTTCAGTGTTCGGTGTCCTGCGGGGTGGGTGTCCAGTCTCGGGACGTTCTTTGCGTGGCGAGGACGAGCAACGAATTCGTCGTATTGCCAGCGAGCAACTGCAGCGACTCGAGGCCGGCGAACGAGCAAGTCTGCAGAACACCGTCCGCCTGTCCACCGGAATGGTTCACCTCGGACTGGTCGAAGGTAAATCTCGCTTGGAAAATTTACGATCGCGCTGGGTTAGGCCAGCACGAATTTTTCCCGACGGTGGTGTAAATACTGGAACCGCTTTCAGTGTTCGGTGACTTGCGGGACTGGCGTGCAAACCAGACTGGTTCGCTGCATCCTCGAGGGTGTCGCTGACAACAACTGCGTGGATGCCAGCAGACCGACCGACAGACAACAGTGCAGCTTGGATCCTTGCAAGAAGGATCCCCCTGCTAGCAAACTGCCGAAAAGTGAGTCGAGTAGTTTTCCTCGCGAGTAGAGTTGCCATCTATAAAATCGCGAACTCAAGACGAACGGCATAAAAACCCCACATCTTTCCGTCTGAAACTCGGACACTTTTAACTACTTTTTAAGTTAGATATGATACCATAAAGAAAAGTTTCGGACGGGAAACTCGGACAAAAAATATATATTTATTACGATAATTATGAGTAGATATGAATAATTTTTTAATGAATTATAGTGCAAATTTCATCCCGATATCTCATATGGTTCAAGAGTTAGAGTAAAATGCCACCAAAATTCTCGATCCAGCACACTGTGTGCGGCTGTCCGAGGCTGTATATCGCGGTGCAGCCTAATTTAAATTTCGTCAATTTTAAAGTGTCCGCTTTCTTAAAAACAAGTCCGTAAAGGAGACATTTGGGGCTATATCCTCGTTTTTTCAAATTTTTAGAAAGTTCTCTGCTATGAAATATAAATGGTGGAAAAAAACACTTTTAGTACATACTCTTATGTTTTCACTATAAGCTCCTAAAAACTCATTCTCATCAGTCCGTTCGTTCTAGTCTTATAATTTAATGAAAAAAGGGTGACACTCTGTCTTACACGTCTGTAAAATCAATAATTTTTAAGATATCGAAAAGTCCTTTGTGATTCGTTCATAGGTCACTAAAGATTAGAATGTGTTTAAATCATAGATAAATATAGATACAGATAAATTATTAGTATGCATATTATTAGTGCAAGGGTTCATGATGAATGCGAAATTGTCATTAAAAAAAATAACGTCTTAAACGAATAACGTCTTAAATGAAAAATCCTATCGCTGCAGCATTTTATTCTTTGCGATATATACCAAAATGTTCGCGTTCATTCTAAGATCATCGGTTGTCCAAGCGGTTAAAGAGTTGGACTACCAAGCGGTAGACCGAGGTTCGAATCCCGTCGGGGTAAGAAATTGTTTTTCTCCGTTTTTTCTCCGTTTAAATTTTCGCGCCACTCGACTTCCCTTACACGACTTCCGTAACGCTAGAAAATTGTTACCCCCTCAGCAAAGAAGTTTCACTTCAAAAATAAATGATCCTTATTCATAGAAAATTCTGTGCCAAATTCATACCAAATCAAGAGCAGATTGCTTCTTACTGGGAAGATTCTTATGGCAAGGTTGTTTCTATCGTCTGTTTCGGAGGATCGCAATGTTAATGAACGCTAAACGGTTTCAGAAGCCTACGAGACGTCCCAGTGTGTCGACAAGTACCCGAGCTGCAGTCTGGTAGTGAAGAACCGTCTGTGCCGGATCAGGTACTACAAGGATTCTTGTTGCCGTTGCCGCGATTAATTCCGGAATCGCGGGAATCGTTTCAAGCAGAATCCCTCCACGGTTTTCCGAACCGTTTCTTCGTGGTTCGACTAAGCTCGTAGCGCACCCTCTTAGTAAATGTAACGCGACCGTCGACTGGAACGGAGGAAGCCGAACGCCAACACTGCTGCGAAGCGATACGACTTGTATTATTTTTTATCGAATGCAGGCCCGTTTGCTGTACAGAGACCAAAAATGGCTGCTTGAACCAAAGGCCAAGACGACCATGTCATTATCCTCGCTTGACCCTGTTGATATTAATAGTCCACGCAACAAGGGAATCACCTGCCCGTCCAATCCGATGTTTACCTGGCCATCCACTTGTCTCTGTGCAGAGCCCAATCCCACGTAGATCGATTAGCATCGATCGTTTCTTTGCCCCTCGATCACTTTGAGTGATTGTCTCTTTAAAATGAGACAACAGCGAGGCCTAACTCTCGTGGATCATTTTTGAACCATGCATATTACCAAAGGATTGCACTGTCGATGGAGTTCGCCACTACAGGATTATGCTGTGACTATGTAAAGGAGATACATTGCATTTACTTTAACATTTGAACAATGAAAATCAGCGAATACCTTAGCTTCAACTATTTTGTATAAGAGCCCCACTGTGTTACGCACGGTTCAAAAATGGTCAATACGAGTTAGGCGAATATGGGGCCACAATTGCACACCACGAAAGCAATTCGCGAGACTAGTCGTCCGAAACTCCGTTCAAGTTGAAGAGGGAAGCGAATTTAGGTTCGAGCGATTTACACAGGAGCATGCGTACGCCCACGCGATTTTTCACGGAATAGATCCGTACGAATATAGTCAGCAGGGGCGTAAATTTGCAGATGGATCGACGCTCGATCGCTCGACTTTGCTCTCCCGGTTGCAATTCCAGGGCGAACGATAGTCGACCTCGCGACTTAGGGTCGTGCCCGAACGGCTCCCCTCGTGTTCCGATGGCCAATAAAGATATCGGAAGTAGAAAGTTCCTGTCCAGTTTTTTCCAAAATCCTGCGACAACCTGGAATTCAGCGGGTTTATCTTGGCCGCGCGATAAACCTGTCCAGGCCGCCGGCTGAGAAGTCGGGGATTATCATTGTTACGCCCCTGAATAAGTTGCAATCCATTTGCATGCACGTTCCACGAGAAAACCTGTACTCCCGTGTACCTTCATACATACGTAAAGACGTGCGTGAGCGAGCCGGTGACGGGACAGCGTGCGTCGGCTAGCGATGGGTTTGATCCAATTGTTCATGGCGTTTGAACAAGAATTTGATAGAATCGGAGTTTATTTGCTCGTTGATCATAAAAATGCGCAGACTACTGAACTGCGGATCTTCACGCCGACTAACAAATTCATGGAATTGAAAGTTTAACTTCTTTGAAATCTAGCTCCTCAAAAACTGAGGATGATAGAGAAAATCAAGTTGCATGAAAGGCATAAGAATCAATATCAATGTTCTCTGATAAACAAAACTCCTATTGACCAATGCAATGTACTCAAAAACCGAACTGAGTAAAGAGTACCTATAAGCCAAAGAAGATTGAGAAAACCTATGCATTATGAAATTATTCGAACAGCTGTGTGGAGTCTTGAACGAACCAGAAACCGCTTAAACCCATCGCTGGCTCGGGCTTGCGAAACGGAACGAGCGAGCACGCAGTCTGGAGTCGCGGCCGAAAAGGAAAAGCAAAATCGCACGTCGATCGATACGGCTGCGTGTGCTCTTGGTGTACACTCGATAGGTAGAGGCCGTATTAGTTGCAAAAGGTTATTTATCGTGCGTGCCGCCGATACTGGGGGAACGGACGATGGATGCGAGCCACGGGCAATTTCCGTTATCGAGCATTTAATTAACATATCGAGTCGAACGCACCCCGGCGATTTTGATTTACGAGCTCGGCTTATTAACGATTTCATCCGCGCGCGTCGCGCTCCGTTCGCACGGGTAGACGTGAACAAGAGTTATCCGTCGTTTCCATACGGTCAATGTCGGCCGATCTATTGATCCGCTAGCGAGTAGCGATTTACGATAATTATAGCAATGGTGTCGAATCAAATATACGCTTGTCTGTGTAGAAACTGTAAGAGAATCACTGGTAAACCGTGTTGTGTGAATAGAAACGAACCTGCAACGTCCTGTGGAAATCGCGGCGAGGTCCTCGAGATTCGTCGATCGTTCGATCGCTCCATCCTTCGACATTGAATCTACCGAGCAACAAGTGACTGACATGTGTCATCAAAATGACAGAATTCAATTAATTTCGATTTTGTGCGGTTTCTATTCAGTTCAGACTTGGATAGAAACATTTTTCATAGTTTCAATAACTGTGAAAATAATATATACAGCAAGTCGAAAATGTAAAACGAAGTTTGTTCAAACAGGCCTTCTCTTTCGCGAAAACCGGCTGTGGAGATTGTTGAATTTATCGGAAGTAGATTCGGCCAGTCATGACTAGACGAATCAGTAAATTCCTACTGAACTAAGGACCGCCTATTGCTTGCAAAGTATGATTGCAAACATATAGTTTTGATCTACTCGAACAGATTTTGCTGACTGGATACATTCAGAAAAGTTGAAAATTTTTGGTTCCCTGAGTGAAAGTTCAGCCCAATATTGAATTATACATTTCCGACTGATTTTCTTCTTGTTGCAACATTGCCACCAGATCGGCAACAGATCTATACAATAGTTGGTCCATGTAATTTGGCCGGCAGGTTCAGTGTTAACACGGACGCCGATTAACGTTAAGCAGCTTACGTCCCGACCGTTGATGGTAACGTCGTCAAAATTGCGTGGGCAATCAATCCTCAGTGTCAATTAAAATCCCATTCCGGTTTGCCTTCTCGATCTCCAAGGAAGCTCGTCGTATTCCGCGAGAAGCGCACCATTTCTGTTTCACGGTTGCCGGTCGCTTCGCAATAAACTTTCCGTTTCTCCTTCTTCTATCGTTGCTTTACTTTATTATACACGGAACCGCGTTTTTCATTCAGGTAAGTGTCGATTTTTGAATTATTTTAGTGGATGCTACGTGCGTTTTACGTAGCGTTTTCATTTCTTTTACTCGACTGTTTATTTTGCGATTATAAATTGGTCTAGTGATCATTAGTTGATTAGAGTTTGCTCTTGTTCGGAGAACATAGCTCGTGGTTCTCTCGAGTCGTCCTCGGGACGACGTTTTGTTGGCTTGTTAAGGTTGTTAAGGTTGTAGCAAGCTATACTTCGATCCTCTTGTGTCCCTTTGATTTTTACAAGCCCGTTGTTCATGGAATATGAACGAATATATACGTCGTATTGACCTTTCGAACGAGGATTAGACGAATTAAATCGTTCGTGTTTATCACGTTCTGGAAATTTTTGAAGTGAAAATTTCTTTAGGCGCACCGCGTACACAGTACCTACACGCAGTACAGTACACGTACTGCTGGACAGTGAATGAGTCTAATCCATCGCGCCCCCAGATAAAACGCTATTCGGAAGCGAGCGAGAAACAGACAAGTGTGCAATCGCCATAGAAGTTTTCACTTTGGTCGTGCAGTCTTATATATATGTGAACAGTATTTTTTATTTTATTTTCAAGTGGAATTTTTATGTGCGGTTGTGGAATCCTTAATACATTGTTAATACATCTGAACAGTTTTTATGACAGTACATTCGGCCAGAGAAATCAAACGATCGAGTAATTGCACAAAGATAGCAAAACTAATTGAATAAATTGCGTATGTCCAATAGGACCAAACTGTCTGACCGAATTGATCGACACAGGAATGGTATAGGTACATTAAAAATTCATTAACATTATATTGGGATCCATCAAAATGACGGGTTCTAATATTTTTAATTTACGATTACTGAGATTGTAAAGTTGCATCCTTGGTTCACCGGTGAACGCACATATATAGATCCTACAAGTGTATTATGTGTCGGCAATTATTCGAGTATTAATATTTATGGCTGTGACGTACACTTGAATCGTAAATGTGTCTACGTGTCTCGGCGAAGCGCGTCCTCTCTCTCTCTCTCTCTCTCTCTCTCTTTCCTCCCCGTATATGTTATTTAAATGACCAGCGAGTGCTGGCCCGTGTCCCATGGATAAGAAAGTGGCCGGCCTGAAAAAGGGCTGGAACCGTTCCACGACCAGGGCGAACATTTCGAAGGGAGACACGAGCAATATCCGCGTTTCACCATGTACATATTTACACGGGCACCCTTTACTGCTCCTACATCTATCCACTCGAAGTCAGTTTCACTTCCGGCATGGGAGCCTGTAGACAAGTAGCATACTCTCTTCGGGGCACTGTGTTTCCGTTGAAACTGCGAGCGCGGTTCGATCTTCAAAAAATTCGAACTAGAATGATTATTGCACTACGTTCAATTTTAACTTACAAGGGACATTACCCAAATGTAACACGCCAATTTTAATGAAATTTATACAGGATATAGTTTGTTGAAAAATATTTTACATGTATTCTTTTTTAGCTGCTGACATTCATGCGAAGAGCCCATGAAAATAGCCCTCAAAGTTGAGGTCAAAACCTTATTTGTGCTAATATTAAATTACAAAATTAGAAAGATTACCTAATTATAGAAAATTACCTAAAATTGCCAATTTTTGTTGTTGTATACATATAACTAACTTAGAAATGTAAAATAATTTGTCGTTATATAGATACTGGGTTAATTGTCATGTACATTAGTCAAAAAGTACATTACAATTTATATATTTATTATTATACGTGTTTTAGAAACATATTTTGAGTTGTGTCACTTTTCTAATGAATGAACAATATACAAAATATACACAATATATATGTAGAAAGAATAAATCAAGAGGTACTTATTATACTTGTTTTAGAAATATATTTTGAGTTGTGTCACTTTGAAAAATATACAGAAAGAATAAATCAAGAGGTAGAACAGCAACAATCTTGATTACATTGCACCAAGTTCCTAATCGGTCGAACTGCCTCAAAATTCGAATTGTTTCGCACCTGCAACACCTAAATCCTTGGTCCCACGCTTCCTCCTGACCGACATTCGGACACGATATATGTATATTTTTGTACACGAGTCGATCGAAGTCACGAGCACACTTCAGAAAGTATGCAATCTCCGTACCGCCAGCTCGAACACTCTCGCGCATAATCTGTCGCCTTTATGTGAATAAAAAGTCTGTCTATTGTATTATCATGTTCGCCCGAGTTTTACGCTACCATGCTCCTCGGCGAACGTGACCTCGTCAAAGACTGTGATACAATCGTAGTCTCTTGCAGGAGTGAAGTACAACGAACAGTAATTAACGATAGAATCTCGACGGGAGGACCGGTGCACACGGTTCTTGCTCGCAGATCTGTAATTTAACGTAATTAAAGAAGAAAAAGAGACGCGTGGAACGAGAGCGAGAAAGAGTATGCGTGCGTTTCTTCTCGCAGCTATTTATTGTACGATTGTTCCACTGTTTCATGACGATACACGCTCGTTCCAATACGCGTCCATAGGTATAGTAATCTGTTAAGTAACATTGGAGAGCACAGACTGAAACGGACAGGACTCAATGTTGTACACCGTAAATCGATGTTACGTGTTTTAGGGTGTATGTAACGCAGGATACCTTAATGATCAAAAGCGATTTGGCACCTGACTTGCTCAAACAGAGATCTCAAACACTGACTGGGTACCATTGTCGAGCTTATTTACTTCGCTGAGGATTTCGATCAGCAGTTGCTCGTATCGCATCGTCCCATACAGCACGCGGATGTTCTTTTGTAATTTCGAAAGTACAGAAAGATAATCACAACTGTTCATTTTCATTGTAATACGTAGACTGTGGATATTTCAAGAAAATAAAAATTATTTGCATCAATTGAAAGACACGGGAACCAAATGGGAATTTATTCCGCTCGTTCTACTTCAAAAATATGGTTTTCCGACTTACGCCATTTTAATAATCACCGACACATATCAAGAATAGCACATGCGAGAAAATATATGAAATACTGATCGTGATCATATTTTTGTAATTCATCTTCCAAAAATAGCAAATTCGCATAACTTATGGGATGAATACGAGCGAGCTATCATGTACTTGCTCAATGTGAACGTATATATAGATTATGCGACCGAAACATGATAAAAACTAGCGTAAAGCGATTCTTCTTGCAAAAATGAACTGAAAAAGTTGCACTATCAAACTTTGCTCGATCCAGGCTGTTTTAAAGAAAATCGAATTTGATGAAGTATCAAGCACTGCGCCCACGAGAAGTAGATACAGTGAACCATGCGCACACACGTCAGCTAATTTTCATTCAATGCCACTCGAGCTCCATGAATTCTGGAACTCGATTTTCTCTAAAACTACCTCGAATGAAAAACTTGTATTTCCTACTGTACAACCATTTTTGTACGAAAAATCGTTTCATACTAGTTGGAGCCATACTCGCGGCCGCCTATTGTACAAACGTGAAGACTCAAGTCGAATTACTAGGGTAGCAATTAGACTGCGGATTTTTATGCAAAATAAAAATTGTCTGCATCCGTTGCAAACAACAGTAGACATAAATTTTTGTTGTAAATGGATAAAATCTGCAGTCTAGCAACGATGGATGTTTCATGTGATCGTGAAAGTTTCGCCGTGGTCGTATTAAAGATAAAAGTTTATTATAAATCTATTACAATATACAACATATAAATATGTGAATGTATATGTATATAAAAAGAACCAAGCGACTTAAAAAAAGTCGTATACAGAGTGTCCCGAAATCCCCTTAGCATCCGGAAATGAGAGGTTCCTGAGATCATTTCAAGCGACATTTTCCTTTACGAAAATGTCATCCGAGGCTTCGTTAAGGAGTTATTAACGAAAAACACGGACCAATCAGCGCGACCTAGACGCGTTCATCGCAGCGCGCCGACAGCCGAGCGTTGGTGGCACGCCGCGATGTCGCAACGAACAAGAGTTTCTCGATGTAATAAATCGTATCCGATTTCGATGAGCTTTGGATACGTTGTTAAGACTACTATTCTGAACAACATTTCCCTTTTGCAGTTTTTGTTGTTCTGAATTGTGCTGTTGCGAACGTATCCAAAGCTCATCGAAATCGGATACGATTTATTACATCGAGAAACTCTTGTTCGTTGCGACATTGCGGCGTGCCACCAACGCTCGGCTGTCGGCGAGCCGCGATGAACGCGTCTAGTTCGCGCTCTGATTGGTCCGTGTTTTTTGTTAATAACTCCTTAACGAAGCCTCGGATGACATTTTCGTAAAGAAAAATGTCGCTTGAAATGATCTCAGGAACCTTCCATTTCCGGATGCTGAGAAGATTTCGGGACACTCTGTATATGTATCGTACATACATGACTATCAGTGTGCATTGTGCTACGAGAAATACTAACGTTAGTCATTATTTTTCGGACATTTATTCGTCGTTTCTATGTGAAGCACATAAAAAGATGTCTGGTACATTCAGCCTGTTATTGTTCTGATTAATTGTTGTCTAAGGACACGCCTTTCCCGGTCCACCTCTCCTTCAGCTCCACCTTCAGTCCCAGGTCCCTCAAGGCCATTTTCACGTCGCTCTCGATCTTGGCTCCGTGCTGCTTCAGGGCCGTTGTCAGGACGTCTTCTACACCATAGGCAATGAACTCTTGACATTCGTTCTTATTGCGCACGGACATGTTCCGGATTGCCCAAGCAGCTTGCTTCAGGACCGGCACGCTCTTCGAGTAAGCTTTCATCGAGTCGATGATTACAAGCGGCGCGCCGCAATCGTAAAACACACCAGCGTTTAGGGGACACCTCAACGTTAATGCGGAAATGCATGCAAGGCCAGCTTGAACCACACACTCAGAGCCCTGTGGCACAAGCAACACTTAGAACATTAGCTAAAGAAGCCTAGACCACTAAGTCTAAAGCAGGGTTCCAAAAACAGCTGTTCAAAACTGTTATACAAAGGTCCGGATTGAAACAGTTATCAGTTACTTACTTTCATTCTGCTGACGGCAGAAACTATCAGAGGCCCGCAGCCCGAACTGATAACGTGAAACTTCACTTCGTCGTTACCCGCCAAAGCTTTCAATAGCTTCAAAGCCTGCCAGTTCAGCTTCTCTGAGTCCGGGTAGTCGATCATCACGTCTATCACAAACTTGAGCCCCCCTGCATCCTCTACCTCCTGACAAAACTCGTTCCTCACGATTAGGGCTGCTAGAGTTATCATCACATCCCCTACTACCTCTTTATCCTTCCTATATTCTATGTGAAATGTGCTAGTTACCTTACATATTTGTGTTTATATTTACATGTGCAGAGTATTTCATTTGAGAAACTATGTATTCGTTATTCAAACAAATTTTTCAAGTATAATTTACTTTGTTCCAAAGAGGACATCTAGTACTGATCAGAAGCTTGATCCACCTATTTTGAATATGTAAATGATCTTCTGATCCGTTAAAAAAATGAAGAAATTTTCCTACAAGGTTCTTAAATTTCCAAATCACTTGAATACGATTTATGACCATCGCTTGATGTATTTTTAAAAAATATTTTGTTGAGTAACGAATAACCAAATGGGCCACATTGTATAGTGTCTACGTACTCGACATCAAACCCGTCAAAACGTTTAGGGCTCCTCTTGCAATCACAGTTGCATGTTCATGTGCTTTTCCAAATTCATGCCTTATATCGTCATCCAATACCAAGGATCTGACCACAGCACAGGCGTCTCTTAGTTCAGATCCGCTGGCATCCTCTCTCATCAGTATCTTTTTGAGCTTAGTAAAGATATCAGCATTAAATATATTTTGTCTATTAAATTCATGTTTTATACAACACTCTCTTATCCAGCGTAAAAGACATTGTAGCGTTGGAATGTCTGTATTTCTATCTAAAATGCTGATGACAATGCCATGCATTAGAGGAGCTATTGCTTGCTTTAGTCATAATATTATCTAGTCATAATTATTAATAGTTCCTTACTGTATTTGCAGAGCTATTCCTTCGTCATTCAACAAGTCTGGATTACCAGTCATTAATGAAGTAATTGTTTTCAATGCAGACCTCATTATTGTATTGTTATGGTGGCAACATTTCATCAGCTTTATTAGAGTATTGTATCCACCTTTTTTGCCTGCATACACTCTGCGGGCAATATCTTTGTCTAATTCTTTCCTTAATTTGTCTAAAGTTTGAGGAACATTTTCGTATCTCTTATCACTTATGGCAATGTTCAGTTGGCTCAAGTATCCTGCTATTAATTCAGTATCATCATTGAGAATTAAATCTTTAATGATGTTGGTCAAGTCTACACCCTACAAAAATAGAGCCGATAAAAACAACCATGGCACAGAGGATCCTTACATAATGTGCTCTAGATTATTTGGATTCTACCATTCCCACTGCAACTCCAAAGGTATAATTATCATGCGATGACACCATTTCTTATCAACTCTATATTATTATTATTACAACAATGAGATTGTTAGCTTGTACACTATGTAAGGTAACCAATAATTTCGTGTTAGAAAATTAAAAGTTCTTTTGAAAATGTGCGCAAAGTGCAATGTTGCGATCAGTGAGAATGCGTGCAGTTTGACAGATGAGATTCATAACTTGTCAAAATGGAATTTGAAAAATGTCAGTGTAGCATACAAAGCGTAAAATGTTCATAATGTTTCAACTACATAAACTGCGTAGTTTCACGCGTTAATGAGAAGACGTAGAGTATTAATTTTCATTGATATTTCATGGAAAAAACGAAGGTAAACAAATTGGAGTACCTGGGCTTCGAACTGTTTTACAGCGTCTTCGATAGCTTCTTTAGGAGTCATGGCAAACTGCTCTATATTCTCGTTAACAACTTCATCGTAGGTCTCCTGGCTGATTACGCGAACCATGATAACGTTGTTTCTTTGTTCACCGTGTCCTGAATCTCTATATTAGGAAATGAATGTCGTCCCGCGAGATCACGATACGCCTTGTCCACGTGAGAACAAAAAGACAAATGTCAACTCGACCACGTTCTCCAAGGCACCTAGCGGACACTTCGTGAAACCTGTCAGCGACAAGTCTAGGGATTAGGGACCCTTAACATTTTAATTATTTATTATTTCCAAGTTGAAGCTAGGTCCAATCCATGCCACAGATTTAATAACAATAAAGTGGGTTCTGTTTCCTGCTAAAGATGATGTAGGTTCTGTTCCATGCTAAAGATGATCACAGACTTATCTCTGGTCCACCTCTGGTCTATGTCCTATACCTCGTCTATGGTTGTATCCTTAGACCATATATACCTATAGACCCAGCGCAGATAATTTTTCCCTCGGCAAAGATGAATTCAGATGAAGTACCGCGTGACGTCACATTCTCGAAAAATGTATAAGCTATGCTCATCGACAGTGCCTACGCTTGGCTTATATGGGGGGTAAGGGGGATCAGCGGGTGCGCCATCTACCCAGTACGCGGAAAGAATAAACAGAATAATTTCAAAGAATTTGGCATTGTATCATGAAATAATCAATTATAAACTGTATTTGAGCAAACTGGAACGAACTTGTTCAGGTTATGGTCCAGGTGTATAATGGCGTAGTGTCGGCGTCGGCCTGCCGTTTCAGCCATTTTGAAATTATCTTAAGATTTATCTTGTGACGTCACGCGGTACGTTATCTCGAGCTGCACTCTCGGTTTTCCTATACACATACTATACCTATGCCGGGTCTATAGGTATATATGGTCTAAGGTTGTATCCCAGACGAGGTATAAGCAGAGAGTCAGAGAGGATATGCTAGTGCTCACGGCTCACGCCCGGGTCTAACCAGCGTGAGCGTGCGAAAAAGTGGTGGCAAGTTAGAGCAGAGAAGAAATGAGAGTGCTCACGCCTATCTCTGAACTTGACTCCACTGTTTGGCACGCTCACGCTTAGCACGGAACAGCTCCTATACCGACAGTAGAGCCCACTTTTATCACGAAACAGAGACCACACCAGTTTTAGCATGAAACAGAACCTTTACTAGCCTGTGGCATAAATCAAAACTAGCTTCAACTGATGCTTCGTGTGATATAACCATGGGGACGATTACGATTTCCGTCCCCTACTTTGAAGGTTAAATTTGTGTTCTCGGGGTCATTTTAAGAAAAAAACTTTATATGTTATAGCACCGACGAGATACTGTTAATAATAAGCGATATGGTTCCGTAATGATTCGCCTTCTTACTGATGCGTCGCGACACGGACGGCATTGGGCCGGCATATGCGCGCACAGGAGGTCGACCAAAATTGAGCCAATGACCGGCCTTGAGCAGCTCCGAGCGTAGCTTGGACAATATTCTGCCCGTTTCTGCCCTAGGCAGGCTTGGCTCAAGGCGCGCCTGGCCCAGAATATTAAATTTCATATCAGCAGATTAGGTCTCATTTTACGAGCAAATTATATTTTATAACACTGAACAATGCCAATAATATTATACTTCTACACAGATGCGATTATCTTACCACACAACATCTACATTACATTGATTATATTAATAATAAAGTTTAATAAATAAATCATGATTTTCGTCATGTCATACTAGCACCAAAGGAGCGTTACGTGACTAAATATTCATTTACGAAATCCATTAAGATAAAAACGATTGAATCACATTAAATATTTAAAACGACTCGGCTTGATAAGAGTGTGGTAAGAAGATCGGAAACGTGTTCGGGCAACCAGGTTTCCGACGAATAAGATGAAGCATAAACGATGGCGGATCGCAGCGCCCTCAGCTGCTTGGCCTGGCCTAACCGTGTTTGCTCGTACTGCGACCAAAAGAAACAATTCTTTGTCATTAATCCTTTGATCTTTCCAAGTTTTTTGCCGATCCACGGGAGTCCGAACCTGGAAAGCTTGATGACCCGATGTGCCGAACCGCGAAGGTAGTGTTCTCCACTTTGAATCGGCCCCATGAAACGCGTATTGTCAAGTCTCGTTCTGTGTATCCCCACTGTGATATCGCTTCCTCACTGATATATTCCATCCTTACGGAAAAGAACCGAATTACTCTCATCGTACTCGGGTTTTACGTTCTCCGTCGCTCTTCAAACTCGGAGAGCCACGTTCGCCGGGAAAGTGGAAATTTTTAGTGGGCCTGAATTATTTACACGCTTGTGTAAAGTTCGCTTCGCTGTTCATCATCGAAGGCGTGCGCTCCACTATTTTGTGTGTATATAGAGCCGCCATGTGATCGACAGGAACTGTCGCGATCCTCGTAAGTGTGCATTTCGTCGGGATAAAGGATATTTTTTTTAAATCGCGACACAATGGCGATAGAAATTTGCCGACCGACGAATACGTGACTCCGTCCGCGTCACTATTTAGCTTCGGTGTGTGAACGATGCCTCTCTTCGTGTGCGTTTTTCTTTATCAGTGTTATCATAAAACGACGTACTGTGAACTTCTGTTTTCTAATTGTACATTACACATTGTACCACGCATGATTTCACGTATTTGCTGTATTCTTGGACGTGTACGGTGAGATTTCGTGAACGAGGTTCGGGGCAGTTTGTGCGGTTTATGGGGTTAGGGTGTATCACAGAGCCAAGCTATATAGTGAGCTCTTTTTACAATCTGATTATTAGAAATGTAATAATCCCGCGATTGACGCGAGATTCCATGCATGGTTAGTAAAAACGCTCACTATCTTTCCTGTTTAAAATTTCGGTATGATTTTTCTGTTACAGGATTTAGAGTAGTCTTCAGAAGGTGGTAGTGGATATGAAACGTTATGAAATAAATATCCGATCGAGGGAGACATGTGAGACAAATATCCGACACGTGAGCGGGTCTACAAGGAAGAAATACAAAAGAGAATGATAAAGATATAGTGCATCGCGTTGTCATGCATGACTAATTATCATTGTGTTCATATCAAGTTACTTTGAATGTTTTTACATGCTCGGAGGAGCTGACACCTGAGAAATCATCATAACTCATCATCACATATATCGCTTTACAAATATATATATATAAATATATATATGCACATAAATATATATATATATATATGTATATATATAAAAATACAAATATATATATTTACTGAGCAAGATTTTTAAATATAATTCTATGTATACAAGTGAATAGCCTTAATGAAAAAGTTACTGTAAGTTTTTGATAATTGTGGTGCCCTTTGATATAATGGAGAGAAGAAATCAAATTTGTTCCGACTGAGGAAATAGTAACTACAGAGTTTTCTCTATATTTGGTAAAGATTGGCTTTTATAAACGATGCTTGAACAGTTGCAAGTACTCCTGAGCACTGTACACAGAGTGTCCGGTTACAATCTGATCTGAGACAATCAGAAAAATGCTTTGAGTCCTCAAAGATAATGCGCAACAGTCAGGAGAGATTATGTTCTGTGATCTCAGAGTTGTGCAAAGCTATTGCTGTTTGCGTACCATGTACGACTGACAAATGAGTTAGTAATAATATATTTTTTCATGGAGAAAGTAACATGTTAATGTAACTATTTCTTCAACAACTTTGGATAACATTCCGATTTGGAGAGAACGGATACATTGGTGCTCATAGCCGCGTGAACAGCAGTAGAACTGAAAGGAATACTTTGTACCGGTTAGTAGGTGCTTGGTCAATTAGAATGTACAATCAATAAAGGGCAAGTTGTAGAATGATTGATTCTTTTTTACAGATACTAAAGGTACATTAGAGGAAGTCCTAATGCTGAAAGGAAACTTATCATCGTACTTAGACCCTCATAATGAAGAAGAGTCGTCTTATGTAACCCTCAGCAATGGACCATACGGTACTTAACAGTTATTAATCGCTAGACTGTAGGTTTATATGCAAAATACAAATTTTCCGAAATTTCTTTCAACTCATTTTATCTTTCTACTGGCACAAGTTGCAGTTCCATTTTCATTGTAAATGTATAAAATCCGCGGTCGATTCATTATCGCGTAACTACAATATAAAATTAATTTATTGATCTAGGTAACTTATTTTCCAGTGTATGTAACTGATTCAGCCAACGCGGAACCGAAGAGTGATCACGACCTTGTAGATGTATATTTTTTAATTCCTATTCTTTGTAAACACTGTAAGTATCTCATTTCAATGTTAAGTATTATTTTTTTACTGTACTGTGCGAAGTTCACGATCGTTCACTGCATTCGTTTTTCCTCTCGTCTTGTTTCAGGTGAAGATTATGTTTGGGGCACTGGGAAAGTGGGGGTCAAATGCAAAGGTGAGTTTTTCTTTCAATCATTATTGATAATTGAATATTTTAAGCGGGCTTCTGCAATGATCGTTCGTGTCGTGCGTAGATCCATGGCGCCTTGTACAATTCGATTTACGGGATTTTAGTTGTAAATGTTGAAACAGCAATGTTTTGTCATAGAATGAGGGCTTTAACGATTTTTCTCGCGTGACGATCTTATAATGCAACCCACTGTGCGTTCAGTAGATCGTATTCATTTGTTACGTAAATATTGAATGCAAAAACATACTTAACCGCTGGAAAGCGGTTTTAGATGGCCTAAGTCCATTCATATCTCAATTATCGATTTTTCTGGATGCAGTTCTACGAGATGCATCGTTTCGTTAGTTAGACTAGACTGCGGATCATTGTGCAGAATGAACATTTGCTTCATCAGTTGCAAGATATGGTAAGATTAAAAATGTACTTTTCCTCTTTACTAAAATCTGAATAGATACATTCTCATTATTTTTATAAAGTAATGAAAATAGTCACCTTTGTGCTGCGTAAATCTAGTGTTAAATTTTAATATGACCAAGATATACGTAGGAAGATTTTCCGTAGAAATCAGAAATCGTTTACCGACAGGGTAGAAAAGATTGTTTATTAAAAACATCGCTCCAGACTTAGCTTGTTCTATAAACCAAAAATGTATGCCTCAATGCACTGTGTACACATTACTGCAACTTAGATCCAATTTTATTGAATTCTATAACTTGTGATAATGTAAAAATATGAAGAACATATAAAAGCATATGTTGAATCTAGTCCTGTTTGGCGCTTCGGGTAAAGGGTAAAAAAGTAATCGAGATGGATTCGCCATCTCGGTGCAGAAATCGCAACTTCTGATAGCAGGGTGCATTGTGGTTCGTTGGATCAGCATCGAGGGCGACACCGTAGCATAGTAACACATGCAGTCGCGGTGGTTTCAAGTGGCGTACAATCGTGTCCCCCTTCACCTTACCTCGCGTTCGTTTCCAGCTCAGCCGGCAGTTTCTTTTCTGAAACTTCACAACCCTCTCCTGTCCCTCTTGCTCCCCACTACTGAGCCATGCCATCGTACGACCCAGGAGCGTACATAGTTCCTTCGAACCCGCGGCAATTTTGATTCAATTTCTATCCGAGCGTTTACCCATACCTGATCGATGAGTTTTCGCTCGGCTCAATCGATTCTCTTTTCATCCCCTGCGACGAATCGCATCGTCTCTGTCGTTGTTGTCTCGAAAGGAGACAGTTATCTGAATGAATATCTTTAACAATTATTATAGGCCGAATTTAATTAGTCTTTGAGTTGATAACCGAAATATATGAACAATTTTAAAGCCTTGGAGTGATTTAAGATTTTTTGTATAAATTTTCGATGGGTTTTTGGAAAGTATAGACGTCCAGGGCGGTCTTGTGATATTTTTAAAAGGGCGGGAAAAATTGTTGTATTGTAAATATTTTATGAAATTGTATTGAATAATTGATTCGTAGAACTATTTTAATAAAACTGGTACTTTAGGGCGATATACATAGGTTTTTCTTAAGATTCTTTATCACCCCCTATGAGGGGATGGGTGTTTAATCGATGTTGTCTTTTAATGATTTTTGTTATACTTTTCTCGATATTGTACGTTTTTCGTACTGGGTCTATTTTCTTCAGTCAGCTCGCGTTTAATTCGAAGCGAGCGTTTTCCAATCCCTATTGTGCTCTTGGTATATAGACAAGAAAATTTTTCTGCAGCTGAAAATTCGGATTTCAATGGAGCTGTGGAATTGTGGAACACGTTCAAGGAATTTTTTTCCAGCGGAAATTTATTCCGTGGGCTTGAAGTCAATCCTTAAAGTTGACAGCGCACTTCGTGCGATTGCCGCGCCACCGGATTACCTATTGAAAAAGGAACAATTAAAAAACCTCAATCTGTTAATCCACTTTCAACCCTTGGAAAGATTATTTAATCTGGAACTCCATTCGCATGTGTGCTGACAATAATTTCACACTTTTGAAGCTTCGGAAGTGTGTAAACAACAATCCCTAAAAATTATAAAATATTATGAAATCTAAATAGAGCATTAAACGACTAAAGGATCAATTAACGCTATGCAATTTTCAATTCACACGCGCACCATCTTAAATTGTACATGACAACTGAGCCATCTTAACGTTCTACAGATTGTCTTTAATTAAGGGTCCAATTCATTTTGTAATCTCGTTGATTCAAATTGAAAGAAAATCGGGTTGCAAACCGAATACAAGAGTCAGCCGTTCGTTTGTCCCGTTGGTCGATGCGAGTGCACCTGACGGGAGACGACGCGGGGCAAGTTTCCACGATCAAATGTGTTCCATGATAATTTGTGGACGTTCGGTGAGCGTGTATGGCCGGATATAGACACAGAGCTCGTGGAAGATACAGAATTAGCGAGCGGAGAGGTAGGAACCGTTCTCTTCGGATCGAGCAATGTATCCGCGTGTGTGTGGGCCAGATATCGCACACCCGGCAACTGTGCAAACAGAATTATTCGCGTTTCATTGCTCCGGGAAAAAGAGGAAACTGTAGTTGGAAGCTCGGCTGTTGACACTGAGACCCTGGCTTCATTTTTGTGGCCTAAACTTTCCCTGAAATCCTGTTCGTTATTGTCTTTAATTGGAAGTTCATTCTTTTCTTACTTACGATAAGATAAGAAATGTACACGTTTAATGTAATGAGTTAAAGAAAATTGTTTAAAATTAGTACCAATCGAGTGAGCATTTTTTGGAGTACGTATTAAATAAAACACTCTCACGATGAAAGGGTTGTTGGGAACGAAATTGAACAAAAATCGAGGATGCAAGGGGTTGATATTTGGACTCAATCACTGTGCCAACTCTCGAATGGGCAACTATAGCTGCGGGTCACGCGTGACCGGTGATTGAGAGAGAGAGAAAGAGAGAGAGAGAGAGGGTGGGTTTTCCCAACCCCTATGGAATCGTTTAAAGGGGTGGGATCCGTAGATACGGCTGATGTAACCTCGTTCGCGCGAGTCGTAACGCGCGTTTACACGGCCGTTGTAAATGTAGGGCTCCCCGGTCACTAATCCTTGAGAATCGGTGCATTCGATTACGCGGAAATCGCCTAATGACGCCGTCAAACTGCCACGGCTACGTGACCGTGCTCGCGTCGTGGCCGCCGCGGAATCGATGATTTTCTACTGTCGTCAAAGAACCTGGAGGGAAAAACAAGAGGAAAAAGTTCCGCCTCGCGGCACTGTGTAAAACGAGTTCTCCTTTGTTCCTTCGAGCCCTCTTCTTCTCTTGGACCCGCACCCTTTCGTGACCGACCCGCGCGATCCGACGCATCCTTGCGATTCGACTTCGTGGATGTCGACCGATTCGTTTCAGACTTCTTGCCTTTTTTTATTTTTCAAGCATTCAAGTTCGCTAAGATGTTGGATATTCGTGGATTCGACTCTTGTCTCTGTTCTGGTCGTAGCTTTTTTTTAATTTTTGCGGATAGCAGCTTCTTCGGTGCGATGATCAATGTGGACCTCTGCTCTGTTTCGAACTCTTCAGTTTCTAGATTCTGAGGATCGAAGTTTTTTACGGTTGGATGGTCGATTTCGATTGTATCGGGCTCTGGGATGTTGCAATCTACTCCGTGTTTTGCGGTTTTGGGGATTTCAGTTTTTTTTTTACTGTAATGAGTGACTATTCTGGAATTGGGTTCTAGTGGGTTCTTACCCTTTTTTTCTCATTTCTGAAGACTGCATTGGTTTAATGTTTTCCTCTTTTGAGTCTTCAACTTCTGATATTGGAGCTTCTTTTGCTAAAATAATTAACCTCAATGAAACCTCGTTACTCTCTTATTACAGTTCAATCTTTCCAGTTTTTATTTTCTGGACTAGCCGCTTTTACAACAGTCATTGACCCCCTTTCTATTGCTTTCTACCCTGTTTTCTCACTTCGATGATCAACCATTGAGAATTTTAGCTCTCGCCATGCTACAAAGTTCCCCTTTCTTGATTCTGTATTTTGAAGAATTGAAGCTGCAAGCCTTTATTTCTACAATGATGAATCTTTTTCTTTTTTATTCCCGGAGATTTTGCTGTTCTTCACTTCGACGATCAACCTTAAAGGATTCAACTCTTGCTACTTTCTAACATTTTTCTTCCATGCTTCTTTGTTTCCAAGAATCGGAGCTGCAAGCTTCAACTGTACCTAGAACTAGAACTGTACCTTTTCTCACTTCGATGATCAACATTTACGGATTCGACTCCGATTCGTCAATATTTTTTCTCCTTCATTTTCCCCTCTTCGAGAATCGAAATTTCTTTCACTGCGATGGTCAACCTATATATCGACTGCTGCAAAATCGTCGGCTCCATTTTCCTCTCTTCGAGAATCGAAATTTCTTTCACTGCGATGGTCAACCTATATATCGACTGCTGCAAAATCGTCGGCTCCATTTTCTGGTTTCCTCGCGTTACATCCTGCACCGTCGCAGATTGTTCACTTCGATTCCATGTAGAATTATGCGTCTATGATCAACCAGCATATTTAGGTGAAATGTAGTATTGCGTAAGCGAGACACAGCGATGACTCCACGTGCAACGGAGACACGCTAGTTTCAACTGAAATCTAGCCAAAGAGCTGGGGGGGCCGCGCAATGATTCAATAAGAGTCTTCGACGCCCGATTGAAAAAGGAGGCAGGAGAGTGAAAGTCTCCATAGTCCGGCGCTGGTATTTATGGCAGTCGTCGTTGTCGTCGTCGAGAGAAAAACGTGCACTCCCGACAAAGCTGAAAAGAGAGTCCACGGTGAAGTGCGTTCTCGCGAAGTCGGAAAAAGACCGTATTCAGTTCGCCGGGGTGATCTCTTCCGCATCTACTTTTTCGTCCGCGGTTCTCAAAAGGAACGGTGCCCGCCTCGCTGCACCAGGACAAAGACTCAAAATACTTCGGGAAGCCCTCGTGTCGGGCTTAGGGCTCGCTTTCTGCGCGAATAAACGGGATCCCCGGTGATGCACGATGTCGCGGGATATTTCATCGGGGTATTTGCCCGAAAACCTGGCCAACACTGTTTTAGCGTTATTTCGAGGTTCAAGGTCGTAGTGTGGTCGCCTGATGACAGTCCTCTTGACGTCGTCTATGATACTCTCAACTCGAACGTATATGCCATTGCAAGGCTTCAGGGTAACCTTCATTTTCTGTCTAAAAAATAAACTTTGTTTGTTAAAATTTATAGATCATTGAATACCCTTTAACTTTCGTTTCGAACATTTTTTAATCGGATGTCTCTAAAAGATCACCTTGATTTTTTATTAAACAATATTTCCAAAGTCATTAAGCTCAAAAAGCATTATGTTTTATAATAAATTGCTGAGAACATGTGGCTTTGGCACCTGTTGGCACTGAATTTTTCAGAGATTATATAAATCACTGTCTAAATGTTCAAATAAATAAAAACTAAGGGGGAGCGTCGAGGGGAAATAATATTATCTCAATACCTGCTTCTCCATCCAAGTTGAACGGTTAATATAAATTTCTTGGAACGTTCGTTCAGAGTAAAATTAGTCAGATTCGGGCGTATGGTTTATTGTCGTATGTTATTGTTTACGGAAAAAGAATGTTGTGATGTGACAGTGCATATTATTCATTTTGTACAGAATTGATATTTCGAGTTCCAGCCAGGTTTTCGGGGCAAATAACCCAGTGCGCGCCAGCTGCGATTGATGTAGAAACAGCTGATCGCAATTTGGCAGAGACTCCGAGCGGCTCGCGCGAGCATGAGCCCTGTTCACCGAGAAATTTCTCCGCGGATTAGCCACGGAACGGAAAATATCGCTCGATCCGACTAAATTCATCCGGAAATTGATACTCCCTGGCATCCAGAGGAGCAATGGGTTCTCCTTTCCTCATTAACGTCGGTACTTGGGGTGGTTTCAACCCCCTGGCTCAAATCTGATCCAATTAGTCGAAAGCTTCGATTGATTTCTTTATTTTTCATTTTCGGTTTCAACTTACGAATGTTCATTTTGACAGCAGAATATTGAACTTTCGAGGATGAACAATAGAACGAATACTCGCATAATTCATTCCTGAAATTGCAAACAAATATTCGATGAATAATTTTTTATTTTCTCTGTACTTTACACTTTTGGGTATCCATAAGATTTTATGCATTCCAAAAAAAATGATTTCAACATTTTAATTCGAAAATTAAACATTTCTTCCAATCTCGAATAATTCCATTGTATATGATTTTTTTTTTCATTTGATGAATATGCAATTGATATAATACCTCATACAATACCTAAATGTTTAATAATTGATTAGATACCTTAGATAAATAAATATTTAATAATCTAAACAATATTGTGAATAATAATACAGCAATTTTTAGTGGTGACTCTGAGTCAACCCACGACTACTAAGGGTTAAAAATATTGATATATCATTTCTCGACTCTTTGAAGTCATTAGAAACAGAAAGAGTTCCTGTTTCTTGCGATCGATGCAAACAATTTTTTCTCTGAGAAATATATTTTGAAATATTCCTGTCTATAAATGGTTTGTAACTGTCTCGCTAAGATGAACACTTTTTTGCAGAAACATATAGAACGTCCCAACAAAATCCGCTTAATTATCCCAGAAGACATTAAGATAATTCGTTTGTGCGTCAGCCGCGATTCGCGCGGCGCGGTTCAGCGTCAGTATCATGACTTTCTTTGCCCATCGATCGGCTGCAAAATTAACCTCGTGCGTCACTCGTAATCGTCGCTTTCGAAATTCATCGCCGTTCGGACCGTTGCCGGCGGGCTCAGGTGTGCACGGTCTACCTGTCCGTGCTCGACACTGAATTTACAATTTTTCCTTGGCATTCTGTCCTGGCCGTGTCATCTTTAAAAGGCAGAAAATTACACTAATTTCACCGGGGAGTTTAACGAGGGCTGAAGAGGGGGACCATCTGTCGGCGGGTGTCCCGTCGGACCACTTCGATTTTAAAACCGTTTCTATACGGACGTGTACAGGTCCCTAATAATACACATCGTTACATCTCATCATATGTACTTGAAAATATCTCGCTGCAATAGAAATTGCGGTGAGGAATGGAGACCGTGTTAATGTCCATCTAATAATGTTCTTCTTCGTAACCTTATTGCCACGTTATTTTATTTTTGTTGTCGCAATAAGATTACAAAAGGAGTACTGTTGTTAATGTCTGCCTAATAATATTTTTCTTGGTAACCTTATTGCCACTTTATTTTTTTTTTGTTGACGCAATAAGATTATAAAAAGAACACTTGATCTTGACAAATGGTTTGTTGCAATATTTTATATTGTAAATAGTATGAAGCAAAAAACGTTAATTTTACAGACTGTTCGAAATCGTCCGGACGCGAATGACCCTCCTTTGCAGTTTATGGGTATGGGCAAATAATTCTATCAGTCATAGTGTTCAAATCAATAGATGGAATTTCTGATTGATAATGGGACCACAGTTAGCATCTCTAGACTACTGTCGATTGTCAGTATCACCTAACAGGATTTACCGTTCATTTTCCCATCGTCACGACCCTTTTCCTGAGCCGTGCCGACGTAGAGAAAACGATGAGGTACTGAGTTGTTTCGAAGGACAATCGAACGGGGTCAAAAGTCCTCCTGTTGCTACGTGAAACGAACGAAGCCATGGAAACGAGCTCGTCGCGCAAGCGCCTCGCCCTTCCGTTGCTTTCCCCTCTTTTTTCCTCGATTTCCGGCTTCCCCGTCGTCTACCGTTTCTCTCTCTCTCTCTCTCTCTCTCTTCTCTCTTTCTCTATCGTCGCGGCAGATGCAGCCAGGGTTTTTTCACTTTTTCGCCGGGGCCGGCACCGGTGATCCTGCCGAAAATCCTCCACCAGAGGAGGACGAACGCTCGTTTCTGGAAAGCCTCAATTGCGCGGATTTACCATTCAACGTTTTATGGCTCGTTATCCCCGAAGGTGCTTCGACCTTCCCTCCTTCCCGATTCTGATTTGTATTCGACTCGTCTCCGTAGAACGGCCCGCACATTCTTATCAACCGGGGAGCGTTAACTTCCGTAATCCTCGCGAGGCGCAATCTCGTGAGGGTCATCGAGCCGGGCGCTGCGATACCGCCGATTCTAGATCCCTCGGATCGCCGAGATCGGGACAAAGCATCTTGTACGCACGATTCTCGTTTCACTCAATTTTTGGTGTCTATACATACAACGTCTAAGAGCACTGACCCCTGGAAATATCGAATCAGTCTCGCGACGAAGTTTTCCAACGGAATCTATTAAATAATAATAATGGTCTTTATCTATTCAGACTCACGGCTAGGAATCGGATTTGGTTTCGCAATAGAGAGCTTGACTCTTCACACTTCCGTCACTTGTCCTCCACACTTCTTCTATTCCTAATTACTAGACTGCAGATCTTTATCCAAAATAAAAATATCCTTCGTCAATTACAAGATACTGGAACCGAATAAAAATTTCTTTCTATCTTTAACAGTTTTAGTAAATTGAAAATAAGGTATGGACATTCTTAAATCGTCTTAATGTTTTGACTGTTTTAAATTACATTCAACCATCTTTGCCATAAATAAATAAAACCCGCAGTCTACTAATTACGTTATCTAAATTATCTACTTTCTCTATTGCAGAATATTCAATTTGTATATTCTTAATTTCCATTAAACAGGAATAGAATTCTATTTTGTGAAAATGCCATCAAGCATGGAAATTAATTTTTATTGTATATTTGGATGAACCGAATTTTATTAGAAGAGATACACGCATAAATGACACTCTGGTACCTGCAATGGATGAAGCATGGATTTTGTTAGGGAAGAGAGTTGGTTCGGAGAACGTTTTTCTTGGAGTGCGAGGCAAGTCGCCGGGTCCGACGGTGTTGATCCGCTTCCTCTGACCTTAATTGAATGATTTCGATCCGAACGACCTCGACACCCCTCTCGCCCGTCCCAATTTACGCGGCCCATCCGTATGCACTTTGACCATCAAACGGAAGCCTCTCGCAGCCGCTGAAGTCACGATAGGTCGCGTCGTCGAGCTCATCCTCGTGTAGTCAACATTTAACAATCTTTTAATCGATAATCCTGTTTACTCGAAATTTATCGACTTTTACTTAGCGCTGCGAGAACGCGTTCCTTCTGCATAGCGTTACACGTTGGCTCTGTTACATCGGTACTCTGTTACTCAGGTGACTGAGAATAATGTTAATTTCAGTTAATCATTACGGATTTTTTTTCACTTTATTTCGATTTCTAGTACTGGGTCAACTTACAGACAACGGAGGATAATAGTAATAAAATATGTTGTTTTATATATCTAAGAAAAACCTTGAGTATCCGGCGCTAGGGGAACATTCCTTACACATAAAACAAGTTCGCCACAACTATTGTGGCCACAACTATTTTAGCATTATTTTAAGAATTGCATGCATAGTGTAGTGTACTCATTGGATCCATCTTGGCGTCAGCTACAACAATATGTAATAAAAAATACATGGTGGCATTTAAAAAATTAAGTTGACCATTTTTATTAAAAAGAAATGTTTTATAGTTTTTTGTATTGGGATTTATAGATGACTGAGTACTGATTAACTTTTGTTCGAAACATTTTTTTCCAAATTATCGGCTGTGTCTGAACAATCGTGGTGACTATTGAGCATTTTCAATATGACCGCTAAGCGATGCATACTGCGTTTGCTCCTCCATACATCATAGTACAAAAAGTAATGCAAAAGCTGTATTGGCTCATCTTGGCAGTCAATTCTTTTTGCATTGTCAACAGAAACCTTTCAGTTTCCAATGGCGCAAAAAAGAACTTGGGATTCACTTGGAAGCCTAAAAATTTCTTTCTTGAAAATTCTAAAAATGCGAAATATTGCAGTAAATAATAGGTCATCTTCAAACTTGAATAATTTTAAACAGATAAACAAGAACGAAGTGAAAATTGCTGAAAACTATAATGTATACCTGTCTAAAGTGTCCCTAAAAAAAATTAACATCTTCGTCGCATATAAACGATCCTACCAGCTGAGCAATATTTCAGAAACGGACAAAAAGAAAAATGAGTACTATAGAAGTCTGTAATTGCAATGCATAACAACGCTACACGAGTACATAAATAAACAAAATAAGACTGGTACACTATTGTCCATATATTCCAATAGCTCAGACAACCAAAATTTTCCATCTTACGCAAGTTTGAAAAATCGCATTTTGGCCAACTTTTCGAGGCAAATACTCCACTGTGCGCCGTATACTATATACAGGATAATCTAATTAACTCAAACAATACAAGTAGAAAAAGAGTCGAACGTGAACGGAGACGTGAACATGACACTCGCCTAAAGAAATCGTCTAAAGTCGAAACATTTGCTCCTCGTCGAGCACACATCCTGTCCATCCTAGAAGTTTACCTTCTCCCAAAACCCGTCCTTTCATCTCACCGAAGTGTACACGGTCGTCACCGTATCTCGATCTTCTTTTCGGCACAATTTTTTCGCGGAAGTGTCCAGCACGCGCAACACCGACACTACGATGATTCTTAGATATAGAGGTCGGAATTTTTTTCGAGATTTTCTTCATGAGGCGGAAACAGCCCTTAACCTCTTAGGTGGCTTGTTTCGTTGTGCTACTCGTTCCTCGATAGCGAGTTCTTTACGCAAGAAAATCGTCTCGTCATAAAAAATAGTGTTCTGCATTGTTTAAATTTTCGCGAATATACGTAGATGAAGACAAAAATTACATGAAAACATTAAAAATTTTAAACTCAATTGCAGTGCACGGGTTCCCGTTGTCTGATTGCTTCAAAATTTCGCATCATTTTCTCACCGAGTCTCAGAATTTAGGGAGGTAAGAGCAGAAAAAGTCAAAAAACTACCCTAACTGATACACAGTTACAATCGCGTATGCATGGCGATGTCGAGCGTCCTTCATTCCGGGTGCACAATATGCAAAGACCGTTGCCAGTGGTTGTCCGAGGGTCGTGAAACTCGGAACTGAATATTCCTGGGCGGGGGTGAAAGGCAAGCAAAGGCGGTCGGTTGGAGTATAACGCATAACAAGTCCTTCCGTGTGTATAGTGGCGTGCTTCGACTCGTTTTTCTCGAGAGCGCGCGCGCCTATGTGTGCCTACTTTTGTATGCGAGCTCTTCATATCAGGTCGGTCGATTAAACTAAAATTAACCCGTCCACCTCGAGCAGGCGAGCAAGCCAGCAAGCGAGCAACTATGTAAGCGAGTATGCGAGCGAGAACGCGTTCCCTCTTTCGGATCGGCAACACGCTTTAATCGCGTCAACGTTGCAGTTGTCCCGTTGTGTCGCGGAGACACATTTTCTCTCTCTCGTCCCTCCCGTGGACAGCTTGGATCTGAGACTCGCATTTTCTTAATGCACTACTCATCTTCCACCCCCGCTTCAGCATCCCTTTCGTGTCCACAGACAGGGATTCCTCTCGGAAGGACGCCTAATTCTTTGCGCACACCTTCCCAACCGACACATTAATCCTCGCGTCAATTTTTTGAATTGTCTGCGACGTTTGCTAATATCGTAGTCGTATGAGCTTAATAGAAATAGCTAATGATTTGTTAACCCGTCACACTCGAAGCTGTTTTAACTCTTTGCAGTTGGAGCTATTTTAACTCGAAAATTAAACATTTCTATGGACATGAAATTGTATATGTATTAATCAATTAAATATTTTACCGTAAAATTTTCATACAATACTTAAATATGTAGTGACTGATTTGGTACCCACATACTTAATAATGTAAATAATATTGTGAATAATGGTAAAGCAATTTTCGGTGGTGACTCTGAGTCTTTTGATCTATAATAGAATATTTCCATTGTATTTATTTTCTTCTATTCGTACATACGACACTTAAATTTTCATCAATTTCTTAGATACAAACACAGTGATGAAAAAAATCGTTTTAAATTATAGTGACACCTTTTAGTGGCGCCTTAGAGTCGTTTTTTCATACTTGACAGTTCACAGTTGACAGTTTTCAAAAAAAGCAATCCATAGAGGACACTTTGAAAGCTCTGGCTACTTCACGTTTTTTATTCACCCCGTGGTCTTGGACGATCATACGCGTCGCCTTCGGCGCATTTAGGTATTCACGTTATGCTTCTCGTGTGAGAAAGTCCGGCGATCGTGCGTGAATTCAAATCGATGGCAGAGAAACACGTCGCCTCGTTGCTTTTAATAAACCAGACTCCCGGCCAGCGCATAAGTTTCGATTAAGTCGCTCGAATACGCACGCGTACTTCCATCACAGTTTCTTCTTCCTCATTTTCTTCCACTTCTTCTTTTTCTTCGTTTCCCTCCAACCCTTTCGTTCGCTCTTTCCTCGTTTATCATCCTTTTGTTCTTATTTCTGATACATTGCCAACGATCCTGGCGTATAACCGATTTATAATGCATACATATTTATGGAGAGAATATTTGTGTAGTCAGGAACCGGCGAGAGTTATTCAGGCAGTGTTTCAGTGACTCGCGGAAGTCTGCTGGATAAAACTAGAACCCCTATCTCGCGTTCCGCATCTTTTTTGCGAGTCCGGTGAATTTCTGCGCCCGGGGAAATCCCTGCGTTATTTTCCTACACCAAACAACGAGCTCGCGATATTAATATATTTAAATTGACCGCGATAAAAAAAAATCACAGAGCGGCCTGCGGAGTTGGTCGATTTTCATCGTAATATCGCGATCATTTTACGGCGAAATTAGCCCAAGTTTAAGTCATCGTCTCGCTGATTTCGAATTTGTTGCGAAATTATAGGCATTTGAATTTTCCGGATTTCGTATGGACGAAATAACAGGTCAGGAATTTTTATCTCGGGAACCGTATCTGAGAACGGGTTAGGAACTCTTTTGCATCTTAATTCAGAAGAGTTGGTCTACTACTGTGATTTTTCTTCATCCATAATAACAGTTTTTTAATACTCCAAGTTCTAAACTAATTTTTATCGTGAAATCTTAATATGGAAGCTCGGGGAGCTAAACACGTTTCGCCTAAAAATTTTTCTCTCGGCAACTATTCCTGATATCAAGTTGATCTTTTTTTATTTTGATCTAGATGATTTGTGCTATCACAACGATTTTCCAAAATTTTTATGAATTGTTATTCGGCAATTTCGTACTTTGGAGCTCGAGGAAGTATTATACTACATAAGCTTCTTATTTTAAGCTAGAAGGTTTGGCCTATAACGACGATTTTTTCCAATCGCAAAATTCATTTTATACTACTAAGGGTCTCCGCCCCCTGTTCGCTTCGCTCACCATCCCCCGCGGCGCCTCTCTCTCTCGCTCTCTCCCTCTCTCTCTGTCACGTCGCTCAATTTTTGGTATCCGTCTGAAGGCTTCGCCGCTCGGAGTTTTTGCGTGACAGAACTACAGAACTATTTTATATAATAGAAAGATTACAAATTTTTAACGAATTGTTCTATATCTATACTTCTATATATATATATCTATACTCGAATGTTGAAGTGTTTATAATTTCGGGAAAACAGGGTGATGTTCCTTCAACCATGCTGGCAAAATTGTCTCAAAGCCAGAACGGAGTCTGCTCAATTAACCATACAATTAATTAATTCTGTGCGATTGGAGTCGCCTAAGATCTTCGCTCGCAATAGGCTCGTGTCCGCTCGAACGGATCGGCGCATTATCCTGCTGAGATAATGGCGGCTTTCAGTTTCACAAGTTTCAGAATTGCTCTATCCCAATATACGGAACCTCACAAATTATTCCATTTAAAAAATCAGAGTTGACTTCTGTTCGCCCGTTTTAAATACCCAACCCTTTGCATTAACCCCTTACCATGGGATACCATCGATGACTTACTTCTTTCTTCTAAGTCGGCAAAAATTCTGTTGCTCTGTAACCAATCTTAACCCTTGCGTAGCCAACCGGATACCCATTCACTGCATTTCTTTCTCTAAAAACAATTAATTCTACAAAATTTCTCTAAATGTGCATTCTTTGCTTGTTAATATATTAATTTATAGTCTTAAAATGAGAAGGTTTTAAATAATCTATACATTTTGGTTGGCTACATAACGGTTAAAGTATTGCATTAAATCTAGACAAACGTTCTGATGATTATTTTTTCGAAAGTTTGGTAGGATTTTTATGATTTAATGTTGGATCGAATGTGTTTTTGTTCTTGTCAACAAATAAAGCTCTCTAATTGGTGAAACAAGATCGTGGACCACCACGCAGGGTGCAGAATCGCGGACTGTGCTCGACACACCTCGTCACGGTAGAAAAAGGCGAAATCGACCGGCGAGCCAGTGGTTTTCTCGGTAGAAATCGCATGTTCCGATTAGGCTAGGCGGCTGCATTTCGGGGAATGTTACACACAGCCGGGATGCACGCAATGGAGCTGCATTGATTCGCAGATATAGAGGCCCGCCAGGCTCAGGGCGGAGGTCATGGGTAATGGAGTGCACCGTCACGTTGCTATGGGAAATTCGGGATTCCCGGGGTAAAGGATGGAGCCAACACGAGGAGAGAAGGACGGACACCGATGTAGTCGATCGAGGGTTGCGATGATGTCAGTCCTCGATTTCATTCAATTAAATGCGTGCGCAGGAAAAAAAGAACAAAGCGATAGTCTACGCTGCCTGCCTGGCCGAGAACCGCCTCGAGGATCCAGCTGAGTTTCGATGGAGGATGAGATACCAGCAATCTGTATAGTACTGCATAATTAACACGTAATCGCTTCTTTTTCTCGATCGAGTGACGCACGTTCTATCAGCCATTATGCATAACACCCGCAGATATTCTCGAACTACATATAATTCAATTAAACGCTGCATTGCGGGACAATGCTTGCGATTGCGAATAATTAACATTGTGCTTTGGTACCCTTACGTAACCCGATTAACCCTCGGACAGCTTCAATTAAAAATTTGCTTTTGATGTTAGTTCGTGTAGACACATCAGTCTTTCCGATATCCCCAATGTAACACCTATTCATTTAACTTAATTGCCATTAATTGAGTACTTAAATGACAATTTTGATGATCCGGGTCAAAGGAAAGCCAGGCACTGCCGTCTGAGGGTTAAATCCCCCTTGCACTGCGATTCATTTTACGGTCCCAGTGATTAGAACATCTTTGTCGTTCATAATTTCTTACCAGAATGAAGTTTATTGTGTGTTTACGTGGCTAGATATCAAACATTTAGCCAAATTATAGTGTTTAAACATTGTTATGATGTCTGAGGGACCTCACCAGAGTTTGGGGGTTTAAGGTTGTATGTTTTTGTTTTTCTATCTTTGGTTTTCGGAAATAGCCGATATTAATGGCTGCAGACTCGATCTCAACGCTGATTTCGACATTTTCTGGGCAATCGCCGCATCAGCCCGGTGCATAACGATCGCCTATCAAATATCTGCTCGCTTATCTTATCAAACGACGTTCCAAAAGGACGTTGTCTCGCATGCATCGTGTAAATCGTAACACTCGGAGCATTCGTGGCAGATTCTCGGTTTGGAGATATCAGGCCACGCCATGAGTATTGTCATTTTTTTCCTTTGTTCTCGATGGAGAAATATACTTACGTTCGTTCTGAATCATCAGTGTTTGACCACCGTTTTTTATGATCTTTCCCGACATTACAGACTGTCGAAGACGAGAGACATGATTTTACAACTTGGCTGCGGATCTTTTGCATTTATGACAGAGATGGTCAAATACAGAACTATTAAAATATTAGAGGAATTGAATGATGTTATGATATTATATTTAATTTGTTAAAATTATTAAAAGAGGAAACACACTTTAATTTAACTTCTGTTTCTGTTTCTAAGAGAAGTTCCCATAAACACGTCATCCGAATAAACGCATGAGTTTACTTAAAATAAGACTGTAGACGACATTAATTACGAGACAACCTACCAGATAGAATCAAAATCCTCGGTTGCAAATATACGCATCGCATCGACCGCAGAAGTGCATCGAGCGAAGGACGCTCCGCGTATCTTACCTCGGTCTCTCGGTTCGCCAATTACGCTGCCTCGCTAATTATTATCGGCGAGACACCCGCAATTTCGTCGATTACGTAACTCGTCTCATTACCGTTTATCTGCGCCCACGTTTCCTATGTTCCTATGCGCGGTATTGTTCCGCCAGCTCGAGCCTCGCGTTCTCTCGCGTCGCGAAAGCAATTTCGATTTCCCCGAATCGAATCGTAGAAAGCAACGCCTCCTCGCGAAGCACGATTCCCGATTCGATTCGAGGAATAAAACAGAAAAAAACCGCACACCTGACCGCGGCACGAATCTTTCGCGAATCCATTTGCATCGTTACGTAAGCGGCCTGTGCGCATCGATGGAGTCAACGTTGATCGACGAGCAACGCCGACTACCAGCTCCAGCTCGAATGAGTTCGCGCGTCAGTACTTTTGATACGCGATTATGGTCGTGCGAGACGCGCGAAACCGCCGGCCGAGGAAAACACGAGCCGGTTCGGATTATGCGGGCGCGGCCGACCTTTCCGTTGTCGTTTAAACGTTGACGGATGATACGGATTACCGTTAGAAGCTTGGCAATTAGCGGAGAAGCTGTACAAAAATTGTGGAAGGTCGTCCTAGAATGTCTCAAACTATTCCTCTTTAAAAAGTCTCAGTCCCCGTGGCTGAAAACTGTCCTCAATACTTTGGACCAATCGAAACTGTACCAATTATTAACCAACTAAGTTCGGAAAATCATATCTCGGCACCGTCAATGACGATATTTTGACCTGTTACGACTCTATCTGCTTAATTATCACAGAATCATCTCAATTACCTTCTCTTCTAGAGTAGTTGCTCAGTAAGTGCGCGAGTGTGGGCTCTATGCGCTCTGTGGGCGGTCCTTCTCAGGGAGTATCTCATTATCGAGTGACCACTCACGCGCTCGCTCTCCCCACCATTCCGTTTATTTCCCTACTGCAGCTGCTCCTTAGGCAGGGGGTTGCACTAAGCGACAGTGGAGTACAGTGATTGTTCCGTGTAACTCAAGGGCGTGACTATTGCATACTTCGTCTTGAAACTACGGAGTGAAGCTCACCTAGCTCATCATTGAGGAAACCTGAAGAAGTCATTTTTCTTGTTCGAAAGAATTACTTATCGTCACTTTTAACTCTTCATGGTTGGTATGAAAAGATGTATAATTGTATATATCACTTCTTGGTCAACATTAGCAATTTAATTAGAACTAAAGCACGATATGGTAATGCACGAAAAATTAGATTGAGTTTGAATCATTGTTCACTTCAACGAGAATGAAAAATCGTTCAGAGATTTTATCTGGGAAACTATTTGTCACGATCGATACGCACTATTATTTAGCATCGTTATCACAATCGCCCATTTAAATGTTGCGGCGGCTGATCGTACGCCCGTCGACAACGTGCAAAAATACACATCACCGTGTGATCGCTGTTCCGCAAGATAAGATTTGTATGCGAAAAATGAAAGACGACGATAAGTTTCTCTTTTGCAGTCGCGTCTCGATCGAGGGCGTGCACGCGCTAACGCGTGACCCCGCACGCGCGTGACCGCCACGATCCATCGATCAAATCCGAGATCTGTTTGGCCGCGTGCAGCGTTCGCATCGGAAAATATCGGCGTTATCACTTTGGTTGTTGAACTTTCGAGTCACGATCTGATTGGGCAAGGACGGGTCGTTTGAGCAAATTTTAGGCCGCAAGGAAAACTTTTCTGCCTGCTGTTCCTGGCGTGGTTGATACTGAAATACTGTCAGAAACGGAGACGTAAAATTTTTCTCTGGGTGGAGCGTGTTTGGTGGGCGTGGCTTCGCTGTTCTCGACTTCGGCGAAATTTATATTCTGGATTACTGGTAGAGGCAATGCTTCACGAAAATAACAACGAAGAAACAGATAAAAGTCGGAATATTTAAATTTCTGGTAGAGGATCCGAAGTGGGCGTGGTTTTATTGTTCTCGATTTTGATGGAGCTAAAGCACTGTCTCACACGGTAATTGGTGTTTTTAGTTATTCATGCAAGCTACGTTAAAGACAACTGACATAGAAAGAACAAATAGAAGACGAAATATCTTGCAGTTTCTTCATGTCAATTATTCTGAGTAGGCGTGGTTTCGCTCCTCCCAGTTTTCACACAAACAGATCTGTCTCCCGCAGAGCAATTGACATGCTTATTCATTCACGAAAGCAACATTTAAGATTGAAAGAACAAATAGAAGACATCCTGCTGTTTCTTCACGTCGATCTTCCGCAGTAGGCGTGATTTCATCGCCCTCAATTTTTCTAGAGACAAATCAACTTCAATGTACACTTTGTGCCCAGATCTGTTCTAACGTAACCCAAGCATCGCCGGGAAAATACACAGAGCTAGCCGCGCAATTGAAAGTTATCGAGCAAGGTTTAGCTCGGCTCGCAGATATTTAATAACGCGCGTGAAAAGCGCGCCGCGCCTCCTTCGACCTGATTCGCAACATACCGCGATCCTTGCTACGAAAGAAACGCGTTTCTCGCCGCGTGATCGTACCGTCGAATATCTAGGAATGCGGCGATTATCTCGATCGCCCTTATGATGTATAAGTTTCAGCACCAGGAATCAGGAATGCTCGTAAAACCCGTCGGTTTTTTCCTGTTTCGAACATTTCGAACGTGCCAAGGAAATCCAGTACACAGAGAGGCTGGCACGAGCGAGACGACCGTCTGGTTTCACTGTGCGTCCGGCACCGCGGACTTCCCGTTTCGGCTATCTACTGTCGTTTTGTTCTACTTACAAGGGAAAAAGGACATAGATCGTCAGACCTCCTCCACCCCTTCGCGCTACAGTCCGAACAACATTCACGGGCACCCTGATTCAGCAAATGATGAGTTCATGTTGTAAATTTATGAGAATTTTTAAATCTATTCGTACATTAATCTGCTGGAAGCATATTAATAAAATTGTAAAGTGATGAATCTTCTCCTGGCAATCGAATGGGGACAAGTATACCGACATCCTCAATTTCTCTAATAGGAACACAACTTCGATTATTGTAGTTTTTAACCCTTATTCATCCTTTATTTGTCGGACTTTGCTTGTCTCTCTATGTCCAATTGACAGAATGACAAAAAGTCAATGTCATAGGATAGACGATTAAATTGGTAAATTTCTCAAAAACTGAAACATTGTAGCAAGCCGAGACAAGATTAAAACGAGATAATTCGTTGTTTAAGATCTTTGTCCCAAAGCAATGAAGAATATGTTAAATTAGCACGGGTGTAGGATGAGAATTAAAGCTACCACATATCTAGAAACCATATTTGACTTGAACTCATCGGACTCTATACGAATCGTCTACTGGCTATAAAGTACAAAGTTGCCCAGCGTTCCTCACTCATTATTCCCATCGAAACACCATTTTATTCGAACAAATGTCCAACACAGCGGCACACCGTACTCAAAAAATCGACGTACCGGTGGCTCGATAAACCTCGCCTGGGGTGTTCGTCACAGGATAGCAGAAGAACAGCTCGTGCCGGGGATACTGACAAAATAACCATCGGCTACAATTTAATCCGAGCTCCGTCGAAACCTTGAAAGGGTCTATCAATTGGCTTTTCGACGGAAAATCGATCGGTCCTGGCTCTGCTTATGCAGGGCGAAGGGTTGGCACGGTGGTCGCCGGTGACCTTGAACAGGACACTGGAGGGTGGTGCGTCTGCGCGGCCGGATTCGATCATCCTACGTCCGGGGATCTTTGTATCGCGTCCCTTCACCCTGCGCCACCCTTGTTCGACCCTCGGCTCGGTGCTCCCCTCCCTCCCGCCTCTTTTACCTTGGAAAGTCGCTTTTCACTTTCACGTCCCTTTCTTCCCTTTCGAGTATACCACGCGCGGCCCTTTCATGTGACTCGAGTGCCAGAGGCCCTTGGTGCGCGCGAGAGCACGTGCGTACGCACTTGAATGTATCGCACGCAGCGATAAGAACGTTAGAAAGAGAGAGAGAGAGAGAGAGAGAGAGAGAGAGAGAGAGAGAGAGAGAGAGAGAGAGGAAGAGAGAAAAGGGGTGGAAAAAGAGTGAGAGAGGGAGAGAGGATCGTAAAGAATGAAATCTGATTCCAGCCTCGTCGGCATTGACATTTACGACACGCGAGAGGGAATACAGGGCCTTTGATTTCTTTTTTCTCCGGGACGGGGGGGTGTCTCTTCCAATTTCTCCCATTGAATTCTTCGAGGGTTTCCGAGAGGCGATTCGCGCGCGCCGTACGGCCGCAATCCGCTTTATCGCTGCAGGTTTATTTT
The DNA here is from genome assembly GCA_028455795.1 of Lasioglossum marginatum. Classification (NCBI taxonomy): domain Eukaryota; kingdom Metazoa; phylum Arthropoda; class Insecta; order Hymenoptera; family Halictidae; genus Lasioglossum; species Lasioglossum marginatum. Next base: position 5,210,236 of record CM052266.1, on the reverse strand, counting down.
TACGCCTCCGTGCCTGCTGGAATTTCTATCTGTTTCGGATCTCTGAATCACTGGCGCACAAGGATCTACGCTTGACACGAACGATCATCGTTTCGAAAAAGAAGGGGGTGGGAGAGTAGTCTTTTGTTCATCGATGAACTGGCGCGCGTATCACCCACGCACACGGGTGTCAGGGTCCGGCTTTCGATTTAGTCACGAACCACGTCGGGCTTATCGGGGGCCGGTGTGTGTTTCCTCGTTTAGCGACTCTTTTTTTGTTTATCCGTGTCTATCGGTTGATCCGATCTAAGATTTCGGCAGATGCGTCTGACGTTCGGCGACTTTATCGCCATCGTCGCCGCCGGCCCGTTAGATAAGACTAAGCCCGAGCCTGCGAGACAGAGACCGATCTCACGTGAATCGACGCGACGCCGGTGTAATTCGTAATTAATGGCCTTTGGGAGAGGAGTATAGGAGCGACGGCGTCGTACTACAGCTGCTCGGTTTGAACGGCGAACGAACGTGGTCGATAGCTCCGCTGAATTTCGAAGTGGTCAGCCTCGAAACGATCACGATAGGTTTCACCTCTCGATCGGTAAATCGCCGGTTGTTCGGCGACCTGGGAATCGTTGCACACTGGATTCGAAGCGTGAAACAACACGGCGGATAGTAACGAAGAAGTTTGTCCGTAAGGTCTCGGCTTCGATCGGGCTGGCGCGGGAGCCCGGGGCCCCGAGTCGACTCAGTACGCCGGTGGCGCCGCGTAAAGGGCACGGAAACACCCGAAACACGGCGGAACCAGCCGAGTCGGAACGCCGACGGTCGAGCACGAGCTACCCTCGATAGACTGCGCGACTGCTATGGCTATTGACCGAACTTGGCGGACCGGCCGGTCAGCTGTGCGCCGAGCCGCCGGAGAAGAGGATATTCTCTCTGGCAGGGGATTGTGGTGAATCGTGCGGCGGATGGCAACCGGTCACGGTTGCAGGGAATCGACGCGTGTGGTGTTGTCCGTGTAAAATAAAACCAGTGAAGAAGAACGAACGGCGCGCGGTCTCTCTCGGGAATCTATCCGCACGACACGGAACGGATCGGCGGCCAGGACAGAGAGATAGAGAGCGAGGAGAGTAAGAGAGAGAGAGAGAGAGAGAGAGAGAGAGAAAAGGTGGTAAAAAGTCGTGTCGGATAAAAGGGTTCGGCGTCGAGTAGTAAACCGGCTGATCTATGAACAGCAGGCCTGCCAGTTCCTGCGGGAGGATATTCGAAGACGCTGTGTCTTGCTCGGACGAGTGAAAGCCGAAAACTTGGGACCGTTCTCCGGTGCACGCTCAGCGAGAGATAAAAGTCGAGATAGGAGAACGGTGCGAGCAAGACGGAGGTAGCAACCGAGGGAAAAGGGAAGAAACGGGGTAGAGAGGGAGATGGTGCTGTGTGTGTGTGTGTATGCTTGTGTGTGCTGAGTGAGAGAGCGAGATAGATAGAGAGAAAAAAGAGGAAAGAAGTTCGAGACTTGGCCCACGGTTGCCAGTCGGCGTGTGGACCGGCTGTGTGCTCGCCAGCGAAAGAGAGGAAAGAATAGAGGACAGCGGATTCGTGTGTGGGACCAGGAAGGGGACACTGGAGGGGGGAAAGAAAGAGTGAGAAAGAGAGGGTGAGTGGCCGGGGAGAGGTGGCGCAAGGATACAGGAGATAGTTAGCAAGAGAGAGACGGACAGGCGGCTGACTAGGTGTCGTGCACATATGTGCGCGGAGTGACGTGTGTGCAGGTGTGTGCGCGTGGTGCAGGCCGCCGGTGCAAAAAGTGCAGTGCCCAGTGGACTTTTCCATCCCGTGGTGCGTGCGCTGTCTCGGCGAGGTGGCACGTATACGTCGGTGTTCCGGTGTCGTGATATCGGCGAACGAGAAAGAAGAAGCAACGTTTCGGGCACCAATTCATTAGTTCCTCCCCATCGCGTCGTCTGCATCGGATACCGCAAGTGGGTAGGAAAGGTCGACGTTTGTCGGTTCGGGTGTAAACCGCGAATTTTTATCGACGGAGTTCGGATGAAGAACGGATAAACGGGTGCGAGGGGAGAGGAGATTGGTTCGAGGGTTACACCAAGAGTAGAAAGAAGCGAGGAGTGTACACGTGTTGCGAGACGCGGAACGAGTGGCGAGAAACCGTCCGGCGCCGCACTGCATTACCGACCGAGCGGAGAAGCGAACCCACGGTGACTTGCTGTCGGTAAAGTGAGCCTCCACCGGGCGATCTGGCGAGGAGGATCGCTCGCGGACAGAGGAGACGCGCCAGTCGTGAACCTGCCGTGCTCGAGATAAGGGCGAGGAGCGCTGATCTGTGCGCGTTCCGTGATCGACGTGTTCGCCCGTGAACACCGAAGAAAATACATACATAGTAACTATAAGCACTGCAACTATAAGCGAGGATATATTTCTATGAAGTGTACATGTTCGACCGTGTGCTCGTACACGATCACTTTAAGGATTAGAAAGAAAAATCTACTGACCGAGATATATCGGTCACGTTTTCCAACCGGAGGATTCCGCTGCGTCGTGTGTCGGCCACACGGTAACACGAGACCGTCGTCGTGCGATTATATATCTAAACTCGTTTCGAATTAACGAGAGGGAGCAGCAGCGGGGAACGCGACCGGTCGCGATTAAACGAAGGCTAACGAAGAGCCGAGGTCCTACGCAGACTCTCCACGCGCTGTGTCTGTCGGCCGACAGGAAGGTTGGGTTCACAACCGGAACACGCGGAAGTCGACGACGACAGCGACGAAGAGGACCGATCTTGGAGAATCGGGTCGAGTCGAGCGGAATCGAATCGAATCGAATCAAATCGAAACGAATCTAGGCGGGCGTGCTCGCGCGCATGTCCCTCGATCCGGGAGCCGATCGTACGATCGCTGGCCCGCACTCTAACCGGAGGCGTTTTGGTAAAATCATTGGATCGAATCGATATCGGAGGGAACCGCTTCGGGACGAGCTCTGCGCGAGAGCCACGAGGGTCACTCGAGGGTGTACACGCGCGCGCGGGAGTACGTTGAAAATCGTTCGGTGTCGTTGCCTAACGAAACCGGTTTCGTTCGGCTCGGCGAATCTCGGCGTTTATACAAAGGTCGTGTGTGCGCGCGGTCTGAACGGAGAACGCGAGAGCCACGAGTAAAGAGTGAGGAAGAGAGACAGCGAAAGAGAGGGTCACGGTGGGAGGGAAGGAGAAAAGCATGTGGTAGGAGCGAGATTTATGGAAAACGAATTTACACGAGGTCACACCCACGGGAGCGACTCTTTCTCTCCGTTCCTCTTCTCTCTCTCTCTGCCTCACCATTTTATTTTTCTCTGCTTCATCTGTTCCGTGGAGCAGCAGTGCATTTATCCGTCGTCTATTTCCACTTCGACCGAGTTAGCGGCGCTGGAACGCCGTCGTCTCTCTGTTCCTCGTATCAGCGACGGCTCGGTTTCTCGTTTCCCCGGGCGTTAGGTTAGCCTCGAATGGAATCTTTTCATCAGAGAGATATGAACGGCCCGGCTGCCCGATAAGTTAATCGTCGGACGAAGCGTTTCCCTTCGGATTTGAGATCGACGATCGACGATGCTCCGATTAATGGAGCCGATTTCTAGAGATTAGATCCACGGCGTTATATCCACGCCGCTCCGGACACCTTGGGCGCGTCAGCCTTAGGACCAAAGAGGACACCCGAAATCGGGTCAAACGGGCACGAGTCTTCGGCGGAGGAGGAAGAAGAAGAAGAGGAAGAAGAGAACAGCCTATCGGGAACGAGCAGCGCGTGTGGGTCTCTCGATGTCGGCGAGATGCGAGTGACCTTGGACTGCTCGAGAACCAGCGGCTCCGGGATCTCGTCGCGCGAGGACGGTCGTTCGGTCGCTAGAACCGTGACGGTCTGATCGACCGAGATCCGTAGTTCCGTTGTCGATCCGGGACGATGACGGGTGACTCGCGCGGTACCACCGAGGCTCAGGACTCTCCGGAAATCAGGAGCTCGAACGGGAGCGCGTCTGTGGAAGCTGGCCACAATAAAACCTAGTCGTAGCTGGGAAAGAAAGAGAGAGAAAGAAAGTTAGAAAGAGAGAGAGCAAGCGGTAGAAAGAAGGATAGAAAAACAGAGAGAGAAAGAGAGAGAGTGTATGAGCGAGAGAAAGGATTTGATGATCGCGAGCATCGGGCCGAGCGATGAAGCGGGCGACGAACGCATCCGCCGCAGCTGCGACCGCCGGTTCGCAGGTGCAGCAGCCTGCGGTCAGCTTACAAGGCAGGATACACGATCTGTTTAATCCGATAACCGCGGCGGGTGGCAGCGCGGACAGGGACGAACACGAGAAGATCGCCGAGACGAAATCCAGGACGGACAGGAGCAAGAGTCTATCGTCGCCGAAGGGGAGTCAAACGAAGGATGACACAAAGGCCAAGTCGACGGCTATGTCGAGGCTGTTAGCCGTCGACGCGGACAACTATATGCTCCGGAAAGGCGCCGGGGCGACGACCACCACCTCCTCCTCCATCACCGTGGCGACCGTGGCATCCACGATATCCACCGTGGTCGCGTCCTCGGTGACAACGTGCCAGACCGCCGGCGGCGCGGCCATTACCTCGGCCTCCTTGCCTCTGCGACCGGGCCGTGAACCCAGGCCACCGTCGTTGCAGGACTCGGCCAGGTCCAGGGGTAATCTATCCTTGCCCACGATCAGACGTTACACCCCGGCCAATCAGCAGACCCATCCTCTAGGAAACACCTCCGCCATCGCCACGTACTCCTCCTCGTTCCCGTCCACCTTTGGCGCGAATGCCTTCATGAACGGCAACGCGAAACATCGATTGAACAACAGGCAACTGCTCGTGCTGCCTCAGAGCCTCGCCTTCAAGGAGGGCCTGCTCTCGTCAGATAAAGCTCGATTAGGTGACGAGCCGACGGAGAAGCTCGACGAGCTTTTCGTCCACAGGAACATCGACGAGTTGATCAGGGACCACGAACGTCTCTGGAGGGGCCTGTTCCCTTGCGCCAGGCCCGTGTCCTTCCACCGATACATGTGCTTCTGCAAGGACGCCGCGCAACTGCAGCTGCAGCGCCGGACACAGAACGTCTATCCGACGAATAACGGCACCGTGTCGTCGTCCTCCTCCTCTTTGCACGGGTGTAGTCGCGACAGAGTGTCGGAAACCAGCATCGATTCGTTCTCTATCGGTCATGAGGGCTCGGGCTGCGGACATCGCGCCCTTCTCAAGGGCGTCGAGCCGCCCCCGCGAGATAGGATCTATGCGGAATTCGCGCGTGTCAATTCGGGATGTTGCTGTATGTGCGGTTCTCTATGTCCCACAGAGTGCCATGCGTGCTTCCACGTGGTTTGTTCGGAGTACAACGGGCAGCACCTCTGTCAATGGACTAGCAAAGGTCACGCGCTACCGGGCCAGGTTCTCGACAAGGACAAGGTCAGTATACACTTTCATAGCCGGCGCCTTTGATTTAACCCCTTGCACTATAATATCGAGTAAGACTCGTCACGAAGAATTCTAACAGACTCAACTAAAAGTATCTGTTATTAATTTTCTTTGAACCAAAATAATTTCTTTATTTCGGAAATTATGGACCCGAGTGCACTTCCTTCTATCGGAATTGATCGACAGATATTAGGGCGCAGATTTTGTTTTCGATAAACAAAATGTTAATGATCGTACATGATTTCTATAAGAGGATTAATATTTGAATTTGTGTCATACAAATTTTCATTGAGACTGACACATTTCCTTCTATTCTCTCGTTTCATGGAGAAAGTATATACATTTAAACCTTTTACGAGGAAGCATACAAATTCAAACTTTCGAAAAGCACGCAGGAAACTGTTTTCATCCACGAAGGGCGAATAAAACGCGAGTATCCGGCGTCGATCTAGTTATCCCTCCGCCAAAGTACAAAACAAGCACAGAACGGAATTACTTCTGCTCGAAAACTGCAAAAAATCCGTGTTTAAATATTTTCGCGCGCTTTTTGCCACACTGGCAAACGGCTCGGCTCGCGTTCCCGTTGAACAATGATTATCCTATTGGTCAGATATTCTGGTCTGTAAGATTCGCGAGCGTCCGGAACGGTTCGCGTAAAAATAGTCTCTCTCGCAAGTGAGGTCGCTACAGATCCGCGCGGCAATTAATCATTCGTTATCGAGCGATCCGCGTCGAGCGCGCGGGACCACGGATGCGTGAAGATAAAACTCCATTGAAATTTCTCGTCGAAATTGTAGTCGAAGACTGTGGTCGATCGCGCGGCAACCGTGCGCCTCGATAGTTCGCGACACACACACACGGGCAAGGTCGCAGCCGGATGACTTAATCGTTTTAGATTTCTCTCGAGCCCGGGATCGAAACATCGTAAATCAATTACGATCAAGGCAAAATTCATTCCTGCTGAAACCGCGTTTATGCTCACCTTCCGCCAGATCATCTGACGCGGCGCCTCGCTCGCGAGATTGATAACGAAATAAGAAAGAAAAGTCAGAGTTCTCTGTCGCCGACAATGGGGGACACGGAGAAACACGCCGCGCGACTAACTGTTTACAAGGAAAATCGTTCGCCGTGTCCCTGTTACTCGACAGAGCCGAAGAGCTGAACCGACTGGTTCGACGACGGAACTTATCACCGTCAAGGGTCATTTGCATAAACCGCGGACACCGCGCTCCCTTATAATCCTGCTCGGTGGAAGTACCACTGCGTTCGTCGACGTCCCTTTACCAGACCGTGTCTATCTGGTGCATTGTACAATAAAACACCGGTTATCAGACAAACCTGAATACCGATCCAGTGGCGTAACGATCGGGATCGGTTGCGATTCTGCGAAAATCGTAGCTCTTTGCACTCTATGATCACCTTGGCTTGAATGAATTTATTTATTCGTTATTTACGGAAGTAATTGCTTTATTTCCTATTGGACTTAAACTTGACATCATTTGACAAAAATCGAAGTGCTCAGTAAATCCATCAACAACAATAGCAGCGGATTCCGTTACTGTTATCTTTGTAAGGCAAATTCGACGTTGGAAAACTAATCTGCCGATTTACACGCGAACTCCTCGACAGCTTGGATTACAGACGACCCAATCTCCTGTTAATTGTATAGTAACAAATGCTTTCCGGTCGTTTCTATTAGCGATTCTAATGATCGCGAATCACTCTCTTTGCTGCGCCTTCTTCTGTCGTGTCCAGTGATTTATGGTATGGTCGATCGTCTCGTAAACTGTTTAACGAAACAGTGCTTGTTTTTTCGAAAGAAGATGCCCGAGATATACACGGTCATAATAGCAATTCGTCTCGTTACAATCAATTCAAACCTGTTTTCTCTCTCAGAAGACATACACGTACGAGGAGAATAGCGGCCTTGGGGAATTGGGTGGTGCTAGGTCAGACGTTGCTCAACTTCTTACTGCTAGCTTTTATAGTTTATGGGCAAATCTTTGCCGGCAATTTAACCCTTTGCATTCGGAAATATCTGTTGGATTTACGATGAAAGTATTTGTAACTCTTTATTTCTTAAGCTCTCTAATTATGTCTGACGGAAATGACGGAAATTAATTATGGAACTGTTCATCTTTTTCTTCTTGTCATTATAGTAAACAAAAGTAACGACAAACAAAACATCAACATAAATGTATGTATTTGTGATATTTTTCTGATTAGAATGACGTCAAATACGACACAAGCTCCTTAGGTTGCTTCAAGCACTGAAATGATCTCAAGTCGCTAACAGTCACATCGTAAGCTAATTTTCAGGGGCCAAACAATTACGAAAGGGTAAAAAGGTTCCGCAAGTCTTCCGATCCTGTATTACTTCTATCTGTTTGGCGTTTCTCGAACCACATGCGAATATTCGCGGGAGATCTTGCCTCGAGTTTCTTGCGACGATAGCCACCAGGCCAGGCCAAGCCAGCTCGGCCTTATCTCAGCTCTCGTGTCGTCACGTTCGTAGACTTAAGGTTACGAGAGAAGGTTACGTTTTCTTTTTCCCCCGGTTGGTTTTTACCCTTTCGCTTTATCGTCGCGATATACTCGCTCGCTCTCGGAGTCGCTCGTTTTCTTTCCACGGTGCCAGTGCTATCTAATCGGAGCCTCTGGTCGCGTGGTGGACGACGTTAGGCCCGCATTTCTACCGACTCTGTCCTCCGATTTTGGGAACAGGTTCGACTTAATGACGGTCACTGTTTAAGGTACGCCTTTGATTCGCATGTCCTCCGACGATCAATTCTCAGTGGGCTGGAAACCCGTTTTTTTTCATAGCGAAAATTGAATTCTTGAAGTTTTGAAGTTCGAATAAGTTTTTGTAAACTACAAAGCTACAAAATCCAAAATATGTATTAGTCATTATTAGACTGCGGATCTTTATGCGTTTATGGCTTATGAAAATGTTAAAAAAAGGCTAGAATACAAAATTTGATAGCATTTTGTAGAATTTTTATTTGTTTTGGATGTACCATATAGAGGCTGTTCCCATTACAAATAGGATTTTATTCCATTCCACTTTCTTGTCATTATAGAGAATTGTGTGCAGGGACATCATTCCGACGACAAAATTCAGAAATTCAAAGTGAAACCAATCCACCTTGATAAGGATCTAAGCTTGATAGTACAGATACAAAAACAAAATCTTGAAAATGTTAGGATCGGGACACGCAGAACGTGTCCCCGTGAAGCAGATAGAGGGTATAGCCGGATAAGCATGGGCCAGCGGCCCCCGCTCCGATTTTCCTGATTCCTGTCTTAAAACATCGTTTTATCTCTAAAAAAAACATTGTGTAAAATTTAGGTTAGCATCATAGCAATATTTTAGAATTTTTTGGTAGGTGTCAACCCAGGGGAAGACAGTTAAAAAAATTCCCAAAAAATTAATTAATTATTTTCAACTATAAATAATTAGCAAAATATTCTGAAAAAATCTGGAATATAGAGTGTATCCATATCTTTCGTTTGCCGTTTATCCCATGTTGATACCCTTTAAAGAACATCCTTGGGTTTCGAATCTGCTATGTCTGATCAACAATGTCCGAATCTACTCACCCGGAAGTCCCCTAGAATACGAGAGAACATTAGTAACATAATATCTCGTATATTTGAGATTAATAATGAATACTGAGGACACTGTTTAGTATACAGGGTGTGAAGGAAAGCGGCAACCGAACACGAGCGGGTTTTTGTTGAAGAACAAATGAAAATGTAGAATGAAATTCAATTTTCAGTATGGTGGGATGGATTGACGTCCGTGCATAACTTATCGGTTCCCCTTGAAATGCTACGCGCGTCCGACGATTTTTCAAGCTTAATTTGTTCGCTAAATGTATGTTTAAAAATCGTTGACATATACACGTTTAGTCAGCTATCCAGAAGTACGTGGTTTTTAGGAATTTTCCTGAAGAAATTGGTGGACTTTAAATTTAAAAGTACATATAATGTACGACATGTTGTAATTTTTCTATCAAAATCTTCCTAATTGTTCGGGTAACAGTGTCTTTCCCCGAAGTTATTTTTCTAAACATGTTGAATAGACAGTGGATTTTATGCATTTATGACAAAAATGAGTAGGTGCAATTTGAAACAGTAAAAACTTTAGAAGAATTTAAAAATACCGTTACATTATTGTCACCCTATTAAACATATTAAGAAAGAAAATAAATTTCTATTTTAAAAATGTTATTTTGCATAAAGACCCGCTGTTTAATTTAATAGACGAACAGAAAAAGTTTCATTCTATATGTAGAAACTCTTTCTTTTTTGATTCACGAATATTGTAAATCTTTGAGACTCGCATTTCTGCAAAATTTCTTCAAAAAACCCTACGTTCATATACCAGATGAAATCCTACATTCAGAGAAATTTTACGATATTTCCCAAAATTCATAGAAATAATATGTAGTTTTAAATAAAGCGTTAAAAATAGATCATCGAAAAAAATGTCTAAAAGTCACGTTTTTCCGTGAGTTAAGTAGCAAGTAGCAAGAAACCCGTCAAAAAATGCTTGCTTCGATATCAATTCGTGCATACATGCAAGCGATTTTTGTAATCCGATCGTGTGTATGCAGCTTTCCGTCAACTTCACGTTACTCACCGTTTTAAAGTCGAAGAGTATTGCAACCAGCTCAGCAGAAATCGCACCGATCTCTAATTGCAACATTGTGAGCCTCTACATGTGTGAGATCGAGAGCTCGTTAGATATACAGCGCGTTCCACGGAGTCCGCATATCAGCCGAGCGAAGTGCACCAAATTATTCGCGCACGTGCGAGCGTTTTAAACGGCGTGCGCGTCATCGCGATTTATCGGCGAGGAATTCGTGGCGTTCGATTGCCGGATCATTACGTAATTCCGTTCGGAGCGTGAGGAAAAAAAAGGAGCCGATTAATCATATCCGCGAGCACTCTGGCGGTGGATCTCGCTTCTGCAACGGAGTGCAGCCGAGAAGTGCAGTTTGGTCGGACGGCCGCCCGTCCGCCCGCGCGCGCGTATGTTTTCGTTTCGCCTCGCACCTGAACTTGACCGGAAAATGCGCAGGTTCCGACTGTGCTTCATCTCGGTGTGTTTTCTCTGTCGACAGCCCGTGAGTGAGTGGACGTCGCAGAACGTCGTCGAATGGATGGCTGCCCTGAATCTGTACCGCTATGCGGACGTTTTCAAGTCGAAGGACATCAAGGGCAGCGATCTGCCGCACCTCGACCGGGAGAAGCTCTTGGTAAGTCCATTACGATACATAGATCTCACACATTCTCAGTTTCTCCAAATTTTCACGAATTTTTCAAGTTCTGAGCAAGTAGACTAACTTCATATATTATTCTTTAAACGTCGAGTTGAGAGAAAAGAAACATCTTTGATTCATTGAAAAATCCATAGGAACAAAACTAGACTAGACCTCTTCAGATAATTAGAAGTGGAGATGCACTTTTATTTCACTTCTGTTTGACTTGGAATAAGTTAAATACGAAGGAAGACATTAAACGTGTTTAAGCATATTATTAATAGACTGCGGATCATTATGCAATTAAAACTTTAAACGTCGAGTTGAGAGAAAACCTTCATTGATGGATTGAAAAATTCAGAGGAAAAACTAGACTAGATCTCGGCCTCTTAAAATAATTAGAAGTGAAGATATACTTTTTTTACTCTTCTCTTACCCTTGGATAATTTTTATTTGGCATAAAGATACGCAGTCTAATTATAATCGTGAAGACTATTGCTGAAGTGCTGGTAGCGAAGAACTCTGTGCAAAAACCGCATATATCTGGATTGTGAAAATTGTTCGATTCTTGCATCATATAATCGGCAATCTATAAAATCATGCAAAACATCAGCAAGTAGAATTTCACTGTAACTTGCCAGGTTTCTGCACCAAGTTCTTGTACGATATTTTGGCTAAGGAGAATAAAACGAATAAAAATCATTTCTGCGGGTGAAACGCTTTTGAGACCAGTGTAAACCCACTTAAAATTCCGGTTCTCACAATTCGCATCGTTCTAAACATTAGGGACTATTAAATGTTGATAAAGCTGGGCGAGACGAAGGCGAAAGCGAAAGGACTAGTCGGCCGCGAATTTTTGCCTCGTTTTTCTCGTCTCATCCTGCAGAAACTCTGTTGGTAGTCGTGGATCGTGAATGCAGTGGGGGCGGGAGAGATCGAAAATTCTTTGGCTAGTACTCAAAGGCGATGACCTCGACACAAGAGTATCTGGACGACGTTTTCCTTGGCCCGTTGACCCTGTAATTGCCCCGTACCGCTTGTACGTCTGCCTTGTACGCCACAGTCGGTCTCTTTATCGAACCCACCTCCTCTCTGCCTCGACCACCATACTTTTTCTTTTTTCCTCTCTCTCTCTCTCTCACCCCGTAATGAAATTTTTCATCGCTTATCGCGAATACTCGTACTTTCGGCCGTATCTCCGTGAAAGGATTTTCTCCTCTATCCGGCGCTTCCACTTCGGAATCTTCGAAGAGGTAGGACCATGGTCTGGGTTAGGTTCTGGTCCGTGGATCCCGTCTTTGACTGGTAATCCACGGCACCCGCAGGCTTCTCCTGTAAATGGATCAAAGGAGCCGTTTTGTTCGGGCCTGAAAGCGATCGATCGCTACCGGATGGAATTTAATAACAAAGGATATTTTTCCGGTTCGGAACGCTCCCGTCCACGGGATGCACAACGCACAGTCGACCAATTTCTCGAAAAGCTGGTCAAAATTGAATCTTTGACTTGCACACACATACACACACACATACACACACACACACACACACACACACACACACACACACACACATACACACACACACCCTGAATATTCCCGTTACTTGAGATAACACGAAAAAATATATACGAAAGTTGCATGATATAAGGGGGAATCAAATTTTTATTTTTATTGCAAACGGGTTTAAACATCTTGCTAAAATAACAAATGCATGATAAATTACAGACTGTAATAAATACCTTAAAAATTTATTCAGATGTTTCTAAAGGAACAATAATAAATCAGGCGACGAAATGAAAGACCATAGAATGAAAGAATACGTAGACTCGGTTCGTGAGAAACTATTCTTGCCAGCGAAAGTTTAAAAATAGAAGAACTAGTTGTATAACTACAATTAAATATAACACTCAGAAAGCAAACTTCATTTGTCTTCAAGTACTTCATGTCTATATTCTTTAGTCTTTCATCTTCGTTGACATTGAGCCATGACAGTCAGCATTATTAACATTAGACCATAAAAATGACGAATTTCAGATTCTTTGTTTTATAATCCGTGAAGTTACAGAAATATTTTCTCGAGTAATTTTTTAGTAATTTCTGTATTCAAGTACGATAAAGATCCTATGAAATCTGAATAAATTCAATTCCGTGCGCCGTTCGAGGGTTAACAAGCAGTTAGACATCCTTGATAACACTCCTCTTAACCTTTGAAAAAAGTTGTTCATATCAACCTGGACCGTGCGTTATCTTCACAACAGGATCAGGATCCTGACCAGAGGACTGTCGGAAGATCCTCGCAGGACCAATCCTGCGATCCTCTGCAAATACAGCGGACCCGCTAGGCCGAGAAGAATAAAAATACCAGGCCTGGCCCGGCCAAGGGTCGTCTGAGCGTAAATCGCGTATTACCATGCTAATAGACTCGTAAATCGTGAGGAAGCGTCCTTTCGGCGCGAGAAATCGTCCGATTCCCGTTCGGCTCGTCCTTCGGGAAGATTCCCGAGCCGAACAACGAATGGGACCCTCCGACAGCCGATCGTTGGCCATCTTAGGGCAATTTAAAATCGATTCGCGCTCGCTATTGAGCCTGCTCGTCCCGTCGATCCTCCCCTCTTTTCTCCTTTTCACTAAAGGGGACCATGACTGTTGCGAGCGAATTTTTATAACGACGTAGGTTGTGGAACCACGGCGTAGTTTCTTTCGATGAAAAAGCAAGGATAGAAGATCGGAGTTCGGTCGATCGGTGGTTTTCGGTGATGCTTGGTTGGGACACTTCGGGGATACTATGGAATCAAGGGAAATTTAGTGCTGCTGTTAGCCGCCTGTAGTCAGAATATTTTATTTGCCATATTCAGAAATGCACGGTGACTCCCATTAATACTCTTGGAAAGACGACAACTGTTTTTATGTTGGACTATACAACCTGAATTTTTTTGTAGAAGTTTCAGCAATTAGTTTACTACATGATGAGCAAAAGATTTATTTTTAAATACTAAAAGTTGTATTTTATACCTTTTTTATGTGGATCTATATGGAAAATAGGATTTGAATTTTTCTTTGAGAAGTTGGAACAATTAGGTTACTACAGCTAATTGCCAGGATGCCCTGAATATATCAGGCTGTTATTAAAAATAAAAGCGGGTTTTTTAATAAAAGAGCAATTTGAAGAATAATACGCATTCCTTGATACAAAAAAAACAACACAAAATATAAAACATGCTACTCGTAAGTTTTTTTACAAGTTAATCTTCCTTAGTTGTTCTAAAGGCATTCAGTTTTTCTTATACACCTCCTGTTCCGTTGAATTTACGCCGTGATGCCAAACTTTTGGCCGGTAGTGTACATTCTAAAAGTTTCATCAAAATAGATGAACGTTGCAGAGAGCTACAAACGAAAATTAAGGAACGATATTTCCTCATTCGAAGCTTAATTTCCGGGAAAACCGCGTTTGAAAATTCATTAGACACGCGTGGCATCAAGTAGGTGTCGTCTGATTGTCTGTGCATGACTCACCTTTTCTCCTTCTCCTAGGTCTACTGCGCGCCGATGTTTAAACCTCGATTTTCTCGAATCGTGAACCTCGTATAGAAAAATCGCATTTTACGCTCATCGCTCATTTGTTTATAGAGGATTGCCTCATTTCCTTTTATGTCACACTTCCTGTCTCAAATTATCATTTATAATATACCTGTTGTAGTTTATAGAAAATAAAAGAGTGTATCCCTAGATTGTTAGGTTTTTTTGCTGGCAGGCACTGTTATGTTTGTTTGAGTTATGTCACATTAAATTTATGAATTCAAAATGAACTTTTTGCGCCGTTTCTTGCGGTCGAAGGTCTTTGATATCCCATAACCGGTTTTTCGTGTAATGCAAAACTGAAGAAGTAAAGAACTACTTTCAAATTACCAAATATTTACTATATACTAATTCACTTTTAACACAATGCTGTAAGAAAATACTATGGCTCTGTTTCTTAAACAAAAGAATAAGAGGGCAGACATTCGAATTAAATTAAAAATTATACAGGGTGTATAAAAAGTAATGGTCATCCGTCCTAGGGGTGAATCTACACCACTGGATCGGTGGATTATAATGTTATAATGTCGCAAACAAATAGTTATGGAGATATAAGCTGTTAAAGTTTTTGCAAAATTTGATTGTGTGCAATTATACGTATAGACAAAAGCCTACTACTGCAGTCCACAAGTCCGTGTCAATGAGACAGAACATGATTTTGTGCGTGCCACGAAACAAACGAAATTTAAAGGGACATTTGTCGCTAGACTCGTACCCAGTCATTGTCTCCGAAGGTTAAGGCGAATCGAGCGATGAAAGAGAGGGGGGGGGGGGGGGAGGACCTCCTTAATTTTACGACGTCGCTCGATAACTCCTAATTACCGAGATCGTTGTCGACCGATAATTTCCTCGGCGGCCGTCGCGCGAGACACGCCTCCGGTTATTGAAAATAAATTAAGGGCGTGTACTATCTTTATCGCCGTGGCACGGACACGAAGACGAGAGCACGACAACGGCGACGTGTTTCTTTCCAGACGACGGAGCGTAACAATTTAACGATCGGCGGCCGCGCATCTTTCACCCTGAGGGGCTCCCGAAAAAACTTGGAGTGGCCGCGTGTGATTAACACTTGATACGAGGTGGCCGAGAGAGAGAGAGAGGAGCACATCGGAGGGGGTGTCAGCTTGATAAATTGTGCGCATCGCTCGTTATCTCGGTCGCTGATTCCGGCAAAAATTCCGAGACGATCGTCTTCTTTCGACGAGGAGAGGGGAGGGCGATTGCCGAAAATTTATTTTTCATCTTCCAATCGATGCGGAACCGAGCACGCTTCTTTGGCGCCGGTCGCAACAAGCGACGAACCAATGATGCAGGTCCGCCTTTATCATCGCGGAGATTCGCAATCCCTGGAGATATCGCTAAAGAGAAGCACCCCGAGTGTCCCAGTTATTTACTGTCGTTGGAACCTGACGAAATTTTCTGTTTGGCTATGGGTTCTTAATTCTTTAATGATGATGGCTGCGCACTAATGCTGTACTAATTTTAGTGAATAATTTATGACAACAGCCTTCATTGTTATTACGTTTTAGTGCCATCTGGCGCGATCACGATTTTCCTGTTCAGTCCTTAATATGACGATTGTCAAATATGTTTAATGTACTTAATTATTTTGCAGAAAGATCCGCAGTCTATAATAACATGCATATTTAGTAGATTCTGTTCAGAGCTGTCAATTTTAGATAAGTTATGAGATAAAAAGTGGTGAGATTATTATAGGTGATGCGGATCATATGTACAATAAACACTTTCTATCTGAATTGCACCAAACTGAGCTGAAATAAAAATTTAATTTTTTTCTTAATATGCTTAATAAATTGAAAATAATAGTAGCTTTAAATTCGTCTAATGTTTTTGTGCTATTTTAAATTATACCTACTCATTTTCTTCATAAATGCATAAAATCCGCAATCTAGTGGTGTTTTCAAATTTTCTGTACATCTATTTCGGAACGAATCTCGCCTGGAGATAAAACGGCTCTGTTTCTCATTACGAAATGTATATCGGTGGTTTAATATGCATGGAGTCGCACAAGTCTCGAGTTTCCTCGAGATTTAAGTTCGTCGGATTCCGCAGCTTCATTTCTCCGAACGTTCTTCAGAACTTTGTTACGCCGAATTAATCCTGGGCGTCTCGTCACCTACGAGAGACCGGGTTCTAATTAGGGAATCTGTTTTATGGCAACGTTCGTGATGCCATGTGCGCCGCGATGCTTTCTTTCGTTCCCTTTCCGACGATGCAGCTTATACACGCACGCGCACACGAATGCCGACACGTGTACCAGGCGATTCTTTGCGCTTTTGCCGCGCGTAATTCTAATAATAGTGATTGGCCCAGTGGCGCGACGTGGCGCCGGAACACGGTGATCGGCGCATTTTAAAATAGTCTTCGCGACCGTCAACCCGATTACCATAATTCAGGAAATGTGGGTGTCAGTGAAGCGGTCTGCCGGAAGCGCCAGATGACCTGAAGAAGCCTCATTTGTCTCTGAAAAAGGCGGACACATAATTCAATAATATTGAAGAACATAATTCATGTCAATGCACAGTCGGACATATAATTGTTTATTCACTCTTCAGAGAAGAACAACTACTTAAAAAGGGGGTCGAACGACCTGAATTTGTTTTAGAAGTTAGAACAGTTGCTTTACTAGATGACGCCAAAAGGAAATTTGGAAACATTTCATTTGAAAATGGTGTGATTCATCAGTTCCATTCTATTAAAATGCTTTAAAAACGAAATCAATGTCTACGCGGCTCCCGTATTTTGGAACGAACTCGGACAATTTTTATTTTGCATAAAAGTCATACTTATAGGATAGTCGCCGATGGTGTGAGTTGACGAATGAGAGTGCAACGACGAAAGTTCTCGCAACCAAAGTCGAAGGATGAACGGAATGGCGAAAGTTGGTTAGAAAATAGTCTGGGGAAGTTCGCTCGATATCGTTGGCTCGCTAAAAGGCGATCCATATAGAGGCGAGTACCTTATAATTCACCTTGCAAGCCTGACCACATAAACGAAGCGATCCAAGGTGGTGTTTCCAGGGAACCGTCCGGGTGTTCCATCGATCTTCACCCTCTTTAGATCGCTGGCGCGTCTTCAGCCACCGGTCGTCGATTAATCAATCTGCCCTTTTACCCTCGATTAGTTCGGGTTCGCTCGTATTTTCCTCGAAAATGAACCCTGGATCGGACGTGGATTAAAAACGTCGAGACTGTCTACAGACACAGATGCGTCGTTCGCCACCCTCGCGGCTCTCATTGTCTGCGGGCTTGTGCGCACAGGTGTTTAGCCGGCGCGAGCCACATGTACCTGACACCTGTTGACTCCGGAACGAAACGCGTCGGAAAAATAAGATGTCAGTCACGGATGTAACGGCACGTACGAATTACGATCGCCTCGTCGCTCGCTCGCTCTTTTACGATCCCCTCGGGGCTCGCACCTTTCATGCACGCTCGACGACATAATTCCGGCTTCGTTTCAACCCTGTATTCAATTTTCCAGTCCCTAATGCGTCAATCTCAAGTCTTGAACTTTTTTGATCGTAACACTTTATCTACCGGAAATTAACATTCTGAGTGCCACATCGGTCATACATGACCGATACAATTTTAAAAAGAACAATTGGATGGGTGTCTGGAAAAAGGGCCTATGCCAGGTTTTTTAAATTTTATAAGAGCACAATTAGGAGCTTATTTTGCTTTAACATTTAATAAAACAAACCGTAAAAAAGTCTCAGTTTTCAGTCTTTTTCCTCCTATAAATACCGCTCCTATAAAATTTACAAAACCTGACATAGGTCCTTCTCCGAGAGGCACCCATTTAATTTTACAAATAAAAAGGAGTGTGCAAGCAGGCTGGAGAAGCTTATTGGTTTAGATCGCGAATGGGCTTTTTAATCAGAGACGTCTTTTTGTCTGATTCGCAGAATATGGGGATCAAGGATGAGTTTCATCAGAGGAACATTTTGGCCTGCATCGAGGAACTTCTTCAGCCAGTGCCGTCTTTACCGGAGGGAGCGAGTACGACAGTTATGCCAGCCACGACCAGCGATTCCATAGGTGGCGAAACCGTGACCACCAGCAACCCGCACCCGCACACCCTTATGCCACAGAGCTTCAGCGTGCTGGAGAAGTGCGATAAGTGCCATAAATATCTCAGAGGCCTACTGCATCAAGGTTTCCTCTGTCTGGGTACGTACCGCCCCGATTATTTATCCAAAAGAAACGTTTTCTCCGTCAAAAACATGACCGATAGAAGGAACAAACTGGAATCCAGCAAACATGCATTTCTTCCTCGAATTGTTCTAACTATGCAGTGCTGCAATCTTCTTGAAGCCATGAGCGTTTTGTTACATTACACGATGTTAACAAGGAAATCATTGTGGCTAGCTAGTTAATGTGTATGCTTCTGTATTAATAACTCTATGGCTTATTAACGTAACAGTATTTCACTGACCCATTTCCATAAAAAATGCATAAAATCTGCAGTCTAATGATGAGTAGACTGCAGATCTTTATGTATTTATAGCACAATTGAATAGATGAGATTCAAAATTGTTGGAAAATTTTAAAAATTGAAGATTTCAATATATGATTTCTCCTCTATTAAAATCCTTAAGGGGAAAAATAATTTATTTTAGTTTCTATTTCTTGCAATCGATGCAGACAATTTTTATTTTGCATAAAGATCCGCAGTCTACTCAACACATGTTTTGTCGTCCGCATGTTAGTTTTAATCGATAAACATTCAAGTCGTCAGAATTTTGCATTTGCACTTTCAATCTAATTTGAATCTAACAAATCTCCAGATAACGTACATAAATTCAGTCTCGTTAATTGAAGGCAGTGCAATGTTTTGCATCAATAAAATTTTTCTGAATCCAGTACAAGTAAATCAATTTCTTGTACTTGGCTCTGTACAAAGGTTTAAAAGAATGCACCAGCGAGGCTGAATATATACGCGCAGAATATATAGCTGAATATATAGCAACCAGGAGATGAAGTCTCTACAACAAGCGCACGAGACGAACTTCTCGAGAGAAGAAACGGTCCTGAGGAGTTACTTCTTCTCCAAGATTAATTCCAAGTACTCCACCAGAGACATTTTTTCAGTCCGACTATAGTACCTACGTGTCTACCACGCGATGTTAGGGTGGTTTAAGCCGTCGTATCGCTTCGTCTGCGATGGATTACCGCGAAAATCCTTCGTGGCTCCGAAGCGACGATAAAGTTCCGAGTTTCGGCGATTAAGATTTCCACAGTGTGCTCTCATGGAGCTCGCGAAGCCTACCGATTTGGCTAGCACTGTACCGATCGTTATTTTCTTCGAGTTCACTTATCATATCGCGACCAAAACCGGAACAGTATGGATTATCGTATACTGAATCGAGGAAGAATCGAAAATAGTTTAACTTGGGATATTCTTCTTTGACAATTCCGATTTTTTCCCCAAGGAAACCAGGCAACCAATTCTTCCGAAATTTTTCGGGTATGTTACTGCATTATCGAAGCATCAACTGAATTTTTTCTACAGGGAAACAAGCATCATTGTCTCAATAAAAATCCGATCTGTTTGGGGCGAGGCGTAAAGTTGATTTCTGTCGACGCACAAAATAGTTGTTTATATTTATTCGAATCTAGAAAACTAATAACTCGTTTGACTAAATATTAATTCTGGCTACAAAGATAAGTGTTTTGAACAAGTATAGCCAGTTTCGAATGAATTCGTCCAGTAGATCTCCAGATACTAGCTGCGTTGAAAACGCGTTGCTCGAATTTCAAGTCTTCGCAATATAGTTAATATTTAGACTTCGAGGATAAAATTCACGACCAGATCAGATTCCACAAATCCTGTTCTTCGAGAAGGTGCGAAAGATAAAAAAAGTTAGTTGTTTAAAAGGTCTGACCTGACACTCGCAGACAGCGTCGGCGGTGCGATAGACCGAGTCCTGGATTTATTGAATCGATAAATAATGGTGTGTCATGTGTGCACCAACATGACAGGCTTGTTCTGGATTCATACTAATCGTTACTAATTTTCTCTATCAGATTGCGGCCTGGTGGCGCACAGGACGTGTTCAGCGACGGGCTTGCCGGCGAACTGCGTGCCAGTCGACGCGGAAAATCCAATCAGTAGATTTACTCCAGGTAAGTCTCGTTACGCTATTTATGGTCCCATGGACCCTCACGCACCACTCGCGAGGCACGCATGTGCTCGCACGCGCGTGTACAGTTTCATAATGATGACATTGATACGTGGCCGCAACACACACCCATCTACTTCCTCGGGGCGCGTTAATAGACGGAACACGGAAACAGTTTAAAAATTCAGATGTCTTTTAACCGCGGTCGTCCCCGGATTGCATCAGAAACGTGTTCGCTGACGCCGGAGAACCGTTTTGCAATCGTAGACACGCTTATGAAGTCTCCGGCAAGGACACATAACCGCTCGACGTGTCGCGTTCACGTTGCTGCTGCTCGCTCTGATATCTGAATAATTAAATATTCATGCGCGAATTTCCATTACCGCGTTCAATCGCTGCACAGCGATGATCGAATCCCTCAACAAAGAAAACAGCACGAAAAAGACCGGGAGTGCAGCTTTTTAAGCTTCCCTCCTCAACGTCTTCTTGGTCGCTCCGCCTTTACCCCCAACATTCCCGTTGCGGCCAGTGACGTTGCACCTTGATTCCCCCCCCCCAGACGTCAGTTAGTCCGCAGTCAATAGGAAACAGCCTCCGTTACACTCTAACGTCGCGTTTTGGTATTAGATCGTTCTCGATGCTGTATCTGTGAAACTGAAGATTGCAGAGCATTATATTATGGTGTACATTATGTATACTCTTTTCTCTGTCTGTATTATTATTCGTTTAATGTTTGCTAATGTCGGTTTTTAAGTGACTCCTGATTTCTTCGTTTTCGCATATACATTAATTGACAAAACTGAATATTCAACACATGAATATGAATACAGATTTGGTATTTATAATATACTTATATGTAAATCAAGTTAAACTTATTAACTTTTAAAAAGAGCTTCAGACTTAGTATACTGATCTCTTATATTCTGCACAGAAGACATCACATCTATCACGCTGAAAATCAAATGAAGCTTGTTTTTCTTCGCTGTTAGGCAACGGTTGAGTGTGGATCGCGCACACGTGCGGCGAACGGTATAGTTACGCATGAACAAAAAGGAATGAAGAACTGAAGACGTGTCATTTTGTGATAATAATACTGACCATCATTGCCCGCTGATCGTGATTACTCTATTCTCCCTTGATACCGTGGTTTCTCATATCGGAACGATTTTCGGGCGCTCGCTATCCGCCCATGCGGCTGCTGCTCGATTAGGCAGAGCGGCGCTCGGTGCGGCGTGCTCGGTTGTCCGTGAAGGTAGACAGTTTTCCGAGAAATTACGCGGCTAGTCTCGGAACAGTGGTTTGTCGGGGCAGACGACTATAATCGATAAAGCCAACTCAGCTCTTGCCTCCGCCTCTCCGCTCCTATCCGCTCGTTCGCTCGGGGATCTATTCCACGCTCGCTCTCGCTTCGATGAGCTTCATTAGCTCGGTGGCCACCGCGTCGATGACGGAGCAGGATGCGCAGCGCAATGCTCGATTTTTCAAAAAATGGGACAAAAATCAGTATCACTTGAAATAAATGATTTGAATAATAAACGTTAAGACACTATCCTATTCCTCTGAATTTCTTCGAAATAATCATATGTTAGTTTAATGGAACTGCTAAATAATCTTCTAAAAATGTCACTTTTCATTTCAGCTTTGATTTGATCAAATAATTCGTATTCTCCAATATCCGATTTATGTCGTGTACTAAAGAACAATTTCAAAAGCGAACACAACTTTAGTCAGTGAACTACAAAAATGAGCATATCGACATTTAATAATTATATTAGTTACTTCGATAACTTGAAATGAAAATACTCCGAGAACACTTCTGAAATAGTTTTCTTATTTTTGTTCCATTTTTCATGTTTATCGATAACTATAGGCCACGTGCGCGCAGAATCGCGGTAGCTCACAGCGTCAATGGTCAGGGCCGATTCGCGTGCACGCACGCGCTTCATTTGCGAAAATCGCCGACAGACAGCCGGTGATTAGAGCATCACGTTTTCCCGAGGTCTCAGACTTCCACTGTTATTCAGGGAAGTAGACTCATCGTTCGTCACTTCGAACTCCATTGGCAGACAGCGGATGTGCGAAAATAACGTTCTATGCATTAATTGTGGGAAATACGGTCTGACTACAAACATTTCTTTTACTTTCCTTTCTTGTCTGCAGTTAGCTGCAAGTATCGTGTTGATATTGTTCGATTTTTTTGTCTCGCTGCTCTTGTGACGCTTGAACAGGTACGATTTTATAAAATAATCGATTTGCTTGGTGTTGGCATCAGAATCTGAGATCGTATCCACTCATTTTAGTCATAAATGCATAAAATCCGCAGTCTATTCGTTAGGGACACCCGATCTTCTCAGTAGACCGCCCATGTCAGCCATTTTATTTCATAAAGAAATTTGACCGTCCACGTCAGCCCTTTCACTTCATAAAGAAATTTGACCATCCTTGTCAGCCCTTTCACTTCATCGAAGTTACGAACCTTGTCAAATCTTTCATCAGAGAATATCAAAATTTCTAAATGTAGCTGCACCCACAAAGTTTGGATCGAACTGTTGAGGCATCTATATAAATTCTACAAAGCATACCTAATTACTAGACAGCGGATCTTTATGAAAAATAAAAATTTTCTACCTGAATTACAGTAAACTAAAGTGATATAGAAATTTATTCTCTTTCGTAATATGTATGTTTAATAGGTTAAAAATAATATAAAAGTATTTTTAAATTCCTCAAATGTTTTTACTGTTTGGAATTGCATCTATTAATTTTTGTCATAAATGCATAGAATCCACTGGCTGCTAATTACTGCGGTTTTCTTTTATTCGGTAAAAAAAAGAAGAAGACAACAAGGGACGACAAAAAGTTGGTCTATTTTGCTTCAGTGGAGTCAGCTTAAGACAATACATATTCCGCTGTAAATGCTAGGTAGGTTTAGCTCCTTGCAGTCGGAGCTATTTTAAATCGAAAATTAAACATTTCTTGCGACCTAAAATAATTCCATTCTACATATGATTTTCTTCATTTTATGGATATGGAATTATATAATACCTCATACAATACTTAAATGTTTAGTAATTGATTAGATACCAACATATTTAATCCTCGCAAGGTGAGGTCTAACACAGTGGTTCTTAACCTTTTTGAAGTCAGGGAACACTTTTGATTATATGAAAAATTTGCGGAACGCCAAAATTAATGATCCAAAAATCAAACAAAAACATCCTGCGCAGAAATAAATATATTTTAGAAAATATATTATTAAATATATTTAATATATTTCGCGAAATTTCGCGGAAGACTTGCAAAAAGCTCGCGAAACATCGGTTAAGAACCACTGGTCTAATAACACATAAATAGTAAGGTGGGGTCTCTTAGACAAATGAATTTCATAAATAGACCCATTTTTAATAAATTTGGGATAAAGAATAACGCAGGATAAAAAGTAAACAAACAGGTCTAATTTTATTCATGCCAAAATTCTTTTCAAAAATCTGAAGCTGGGATCTCTGAAACTCCAACATTACCTTGCAAAGATTAATAATGTAAATAATATTTTGAATAATGGTAGAGCAATTTTGAATGGTGATTCTAAGTTACCACTCGATTACTAAGGGTTAGTATATAAAAAGAATGAGGCTCTGCGGTCCATACGGGATATGGGACAGCGTCCAGACATCGGATCGTCCTTTTCTACGTTATTTCGTTTGGTGGTCAGCTGGACGACTGTGACAAATATCGAGTTTCCGTAGTGTGACCTCCATCGAGGTACCGTCGCCATTAAATTCATATGTGTACGGGATCGCTTTTGATTCGGGCCTTTTTGTCCCGTGGCTCTGGCGTCGCCTCGAGCTAGTCGAAGACACGGTCACGAAGAAACAAGACGTTGCTGTCACGGTCGTAAAAATAAATTTCTCTCTCCTTTCCCCGTCGTGTGTCTCCCCACGATTCTACGCCTTCTTCGCCCCTTCTCTCCGTTGCGTCGCGTTTCTCTCCCTCTCTTTCTTTCTTTCTCTCTCTGTCCCCGGTCTCCTTTTTATGATGCATGCGTGCATGCCTTTGATTGTACAAGTGGTATGTACGCGTCATACTCGCGACGAGTCGATTCAAGTTGCAAAATTATCTTCGCGATGTTCGCACTGTTTCACAATGGGACGAAGCATCCTCCTGGACCAACACTAATTTTCATCGGATATCTGCGGCGAGTGTGATGTTCGTTCGCGACGTTGTGCTCAATTTTCGACGAGAAGACTTGTTTTGTGCGAGGCGGATTTTAATTGGTGCGAAAGAAACACGTGGCGAATCCATTAGGAATATCGAAGAGGTTTGCAATAACGTCTTCTTTAACACAAAACCTGGTCAAGTTCGACTTGTAGGAAATGATTGAATTTTGATAAACCAACCGGAGAGTGTGTCTGATCATGGCCCGCTGTTTCCACTTGATGCAATCGCGAATATACACGCGATACATTTTTAATATCGGTTTGTTTAGAAGTGAAGGTTCGTGTAGAAAAATGACAGCCCATATTTATTGTTATCTTTCCGTGTAGATTTACCCGGATATTTTCAGGGTGTACCATCAGATTGAGGACACAGTGGCACAGTGACACGTTGTCACGCTATCTTGTATAGTCATTTAGAATTTTTATGTTGTAGCACGTTAAGTACATTATTTTATGTTGGATACAGAAGAAGGATCATTTGTTATTTTCTTTGTGATTTCCTGAACCATTTAACTGCCACATGTTCGACAGTCATCCATTTTCCGTATTTGTCTATTTTCAATTTCGGTAAAAAACATTTCATTTTGTTTCTGATATAGCGAATTTACTATTAGGGTTGAACTGTGTCAACGCGAGTCGCGCGCAGAGACAGAGAAGGGCCGCCAAGGGCCAGATTAAAGTTTTAAGAGAAACCGTGACGGGAGAGAAATCTCGCCGGAAGTAGTAACAGTTGTCGTGGAGGAGTATATTGACCCGGTTCGCCCTTACCCATCTTCGAAGGGGCCATCGATTCACCCTCGAAAACTTCCCGGAATGTCCTGTCGCGTTGCGTAATTGCAGAAAATGTAACGCTCTATCTCGCGCCTCTCCTTATTTTCATCCTGGATCAGAGGAAAAGAGGAATCCTTTCTCTGTCGCAGTAGAGCATGCTTATTCTCACAGCGAGACAGAAAGAAATAAAGAAGAAAGGAAAATAAAGACAGTCACTCATGATTTTACATCTCCGAGTGTCTGGAATGTG
Organism: Lasioglossum marginatum; assembly: GCA_028455795.1. Classification (NCBI taxonomy): domain Eukaryota; kingdom Metazoa; phylum Arthropoda; class Insecta; order Hymenoptera; family Halictidae; genus Lasioglossum; species Lasioglossum marginatum. Next base: position 5,184,580 of record CM052266.1, on the reverse strand, counting down.
TCTGTGAGATGTCAGACATTTTTCTCTCGTCTTCGGTTTTCTACTGCTCATGGTTGAGAAAGAAAGAAAGAGAGAGAGAGAGAGAAAGATTCTTTGTCGAACGTGTTCCGTTTACATGTTCGATTAATTTCGTCGCGTTATTATTTTTTTCGGCGGGGTCAACGACTCCCGCGCACACCTGTTCGCACACATGATTTTTCTCCATCTTCCATGTCTTCTTCAATATTATCGCCGCTATCTTCTGCGATTGTTCCCGTTCGATTTCGCATTTTTTTTCAACAGCCTTTTCATATTGCCTGACTTTTGTGGAAAGACATGTATCTTTAAGTGCCTCATAAATCATGGGGATCAAGGTTTAAACAACTCTATATGCAGCTGTATATAATAGGAGGGTTCCTATTAATTTTCAATAATTGTGTTAATAGAATGTGAAGGATCAAAATTGATTGTCAAGTTTGACGAGAAAAGTTATAACACCTACACATGAACATGGCAGGTAAAGGGTTAAGGGTGTTTATTCTCGCGTTACCCTAAAATATAGCTTGTCCCACGAAAGTGGACATCGCGGAAAATGTTCTAGCAAGCTCGCATGTAGACCGATCGTGGATCGCGCATAGTCATTGGCGAAACAAATGAAAGTTTTCATCGGTGGTCGGAAAATTCTCACGCGACGTCTGCGCAAAAGAAGCGTCGGCGGATTCCTCGGCCACAGAGGTCGTGGCAATAAATAAAACAGTGAAAGGTAGAACTGAACGCGGCTCTTCTTTTTTTCTTTCCTTTCGCCACCTTGTTTCGCGAATCCGTCGGGTCGGGACACGGTCTTTAACAGCGATCTCTTCAACTCTCGCCCGTCTCTCCCGGCGATTTAACACGAGTTTTCACGGATACTGTGTGAACTTCTGCACATCATCTTATTGTAATAGTCCAGAACGACGTGAGTAATCCCATTTTTACCCCCTGCCTTATAGTGACGAGACTGACACCGAATATTCAATGAGTATCTATAGTATTCATTTCTTTCAAATCGTAATGCAATCACTTTTTATTATTATTAAAATGAAGTAAGTCTTGCCTTCTTTCTTCGAGATATCTAGACTGCGAATTTTATGGATTTATGATAAAAATGGCTACGCACAATTTAAAGCAGTGGTCATATTAAAAAGATTTAAGGACATCAGTGTATTAGTTTCAGTGTAATAAGATAATTAAATGATGAAAACCGTTTTTATTTGGCACCTGTGTCTTGTAAACAACGCAAACATTTTTTATTTTGCATAAAGATCCGCAGTCTAATGATAACATGTAATATATCATTTTTCACTTCATTATATAATTATTAGCAAAACCAGTCGACGTAATGAGCGAAAAGATCAATTTGTTTGAAATTTTGACTTACACCACTTTCACGTAGATTTACGATAAATATAAATTTTCTTTTTCATATAGAAGTTTCTTGATAATGAAGTAGTTCTCATTATGGTAGCTGCGAAAGAAATTGTGAAGCAAGGAGTTGAACTAATCTCATCCGTACAAAGTTAATTATTCCCGTCAACATTAGATCGATTTCCCTACCATTGTGTGTCAATCTGACATCGAGGGACAGATTAACTTCTTCACGGACGAATTTTTCAAACTAGAAAAGAATGATTTAACTCATTGTTTGCTTGATTTGGTTTTAAAAGAAGCAAAAGTACACAGCCGTCTACTGCTTGACTTTAATTGCTTCATCAACCGCAAGTCTCGACAATAAAGAATGTCTCGAAGCGCGTAAGTCATTTCCAGAGAAAAATGGACATACACTGATTGGCCACTGAGCCATTCACATATGTGTCAGCGTCCCTGAAGAGGTTAAGCTATAAAACAAGGAACGGCTGGGGGTTAAATGCCCAACATACAACGACGTTCCTGACGAACAACTTCGAATGCATAAAAGTAAACCGCCTTCCCCTTCTTTCATTGATCTCCCTCTTTCTCTTTCTTTCTTGTACTCTCTATTCCGTTCGGTTTTATTCCCTCGTTGCCACAATCCTCTCGCGTTCACGCTCGAGGCAGTGACGATCATTTGATTGCCGTTTGCAGTATTCGGGCTCGGGCTGTGCGCGCAATTCGACATCGCTGCACGTGCTGCACCGGTCCTGGTCGAACGATGCACCCGCACCATCGAGGAGAAGGCGTTCGCTGACAGCACCCTGGATCTGTACAAAGTCTACCACAGCAGTCCTCCTAACGAACAAACGCTGGAGCTGCGACAGAAATTGAACGAAGGTACTTGACCAAATCTCTCACTGGGTGTCCCTGGCCAGGGACAAATTTGAGAATTTAGACCAGACTGTCCAGGGATTTTTAAATGAGGCCGGGATTTCATTGGGGACTCAGAAATGCTCTGAATCTTTAGCAGCTGAGACTGTTCAGGAAGATTAGATTAGCGATTTATTCAGTTTTGGGATTACAGTCTCTACGAGTATGAAACGGCTGGAGTTGGTCCAAGTAGTCTTAAATCTTTAAACAATTATCATTGCGTTTCAGATGTGTGCAACGCCGATTTGAACTCCTACACCCCCCAGTGCATCGCGAGCGTCCTCAAGAAGTTTTTGCGTGAGCTGCCGGATCCTGTGATTCCTGTACTGTTTTATGATAGGTTTATAGAAGCATCGAGTAAGTAGCAGTAAAATGTAAAAACTAATATATAGGAATGTAGGTAAACATTGTACAACCAAATCTGCTGAAACAATTTTTTAACAACCAGTAATATTGAGTTCAAATTGTATACCATCTGTGAAGGATTAGATGTATTAAATTGTAGGTGTGGGTTGGATTTAGATTCAGAGTGAAATTAGATGAGTATAGTAAAATGTAAACATTCATATAGAAATGTAGGTAAACATTGCACAGCCAAATCTGATCAGGAAACAAATTTGAACATCCAGTAATACTCAGTTCAAATTGTATACCATCTGTGAAGGATTAAATGCATTAAATTATAGAAGCTATTATATTGTACCAAAATTAGGAACCCGTCATTTGGAAGCTCCCAGCAGCTCTAGTATTAATATCCGCCAGTGGAATTCTTTAGCATACAAATGCAAAAGAACTACGGTCGAGCGCAGGGGTCGCAAGTGACCCGGAACCGTCGGCACGAGGGTCGGTAGCCTAAATTGGCTCTGTATGTTTCAGATATAAGGAACGACGAACAGTGTGCGTCGCGTTTGACGCAGCTGGTCGACGAGCTTCCACACCAACATCGCAGCACCCTGTTCCATTTGATGGCTCACTTCTGTCGGATTTGCCAGTTGCAGCACGGAAGAGGATACACGGAACCGCCCACGATCCTGACTCAGGTCCTATGCCATATTTTTCTCAGGCCGCCTTGGGAACGGATCGTGTAAGTCTCCGTTAAAACTTAGTTCAGAACAAACTAGACTGCAAATCATTTTTACCATTGTCTTTTATTTACTTTTTTTTTGCAGTCAAATAGTGCATAATATCGAAGCTCACATACGGATAATGGAGATACTGTTGCTGCACGGCGACTGGAACGAGAAATTGCCACAATTTGCCAGCCCACCGCAGTTACCTCCTCGGAAAGTTTCCAGGCCGCAGTTTGCGGTTCTGGATCCGTTCTCCATGCTCGAAGACGACAGCTCTATGGATCGGTCTGTGTCGGGTTTGGAGAACAAGGAACAACAACAGCAGCACAGGTGGATTACCTATTTTTATACTGATTTGCGCTATTGGGAGCTGAGAAGACGGCAGGCTGCTATGACCGGATTTCCTTCGTTAGAACCTATTATGTAATGAATTTACACTATCGATTATTCGTAAAGACATAGGGCTTAATTCTTTACACTCTGCGGCTTCAAATCAACTGTGTCAGCAACTCGAAGATATTTATTTATTTATTACTAGACTGCAGAAACAAATCTGTTGAACCCTGTAAGTCCATATCTGCCAGTATCCTAGTTGACGATTATATTTACAATGTTCCTTTAGTCAACCATCTGTCTTCTTTTGTCAACCATATTTTCGGCTCATAACAGTACTTCACGTTTGTCTCGACAGGCCACGCACGCTCCTGGAGGCAGAATGGTACTGGGGAGATATAACGAGGGACGAGGTGAACGAGAAGATGATCGACTCCCCTGATGGCACCTTCCTGGTCCGTGAGGCCTCATCAAAAGGCGGAGAGTACACTCTAACATTGCGTAAAGGCGGGACCAACAAGCTCATCAAGATCTGTCAACGCAATGGCAAGTTTGGCTTCTCGGAGCCGTACAATTTCCATTCCGTGATCGAGCTGGTGGATCATTATAGGAATTGCTCCCTGTCGCAGTATAATTCCACACTGGACATTAAACTGCTGTACCCTATCTCCCGGTTTCAACAGGTAATTCTTTCTTTCCGTCCGATTATCATTACTAGGACGGGTAGTCTACAAAAGCATCGAGTTTTGCATTTATACTTGAATAGATCACTTCAAAGGAAAAAGTTACTTCAAATGAACTCGTTGCATGGTAAAGTCCATTTCTAGAAATTTGTAGGATATGCCTTTTTTCCAGGCATTCATTCGATTATATTCTGCTTTGAATTGAGTTTGTGCCTCAATGCTGAATCGACTGTTTTTGTGCATGACAATCAGGATGACGAGATCGCGAGCACCACCGACATGACGAACGTCATCCAGAAGTTCGTCGAGCTGGACAAGGACACGTCGCACGCGTTAACAGAGTACAAAGAGTATTCGGAACAGTACAATAGGACCTCGTTCGAGGTACAGCTGAAGCGGCAGGCGCTGGAAGCTTTTACGGAGGCCATCAAGATGTTCGAGGATCAGATGAAACTGCAGGAGAAGTTCCAGAAGGAAGCTCAACCCCACGAAATATCAACGTGAGTGGATGCTTCGAATAATAAACGTCTTGCAATTAACACGTTCACGGCTATGTTGGTCATAACCGCGGATTTTTATGCAAAATAAAAATTGTTTGCATCGATTATAATAAACAGGAGCCAAAAAGGGATTTCTTTCTCTTTTTAATAATTTTTATAAGTTAGGACTAATACATTGACACCTTTAAACTCTTGTAATCTATCTCCTGATTGAAATTGAAGCTACTCATTTTTACCCTAAATACATAAAGATCCGCATTCTCGTGATAAACTTGAGCTTCGTAACTTCGGCCACACTATCTTCATTGCTCAGATATTATGGGACTCTTCCTGGTACTTCAGCAATGAACGTGTTCATTTTATGTGATGAGGACAAATACCCAAATTTATTATCACGATTGTCAATTTGATTGCAGCTTAACCGATAACGCAGAATTGTTGAAACAAAGACTGAAATGCTTAGATGATAGCAAGGAACAGTTGGATCGTAGTTTAAAGGAGCAAATCGCTTACAATAGAACCTTGGAGAGGGAGATGCAGAAGTTGAAACCGGAAATTCTCCAGCTTGTACGGCAAAGGGAGAAGCATCATGTGTATGTATATTTCGATACCATCGCGTCTCCGTCAACCGAAAAACGGAGAGAAAGAGAAAGAAAGAAAAAGAAACGATTCTTTACCGAGGCTACGGTGTTTTACGAGCGTTCTATTTTCGTCTTACAGATGGCTGAAGAAGAACGGCATGAAGCAAAACAAAATAAACCAACTCGTGTCGAACCATTCGGTCTCGGATTCGGTGTTAGGTGATGCGGGTTACGGAGATCTTCAAGAGGTTGACCTTGACGTTCATTCCGATGAGAAATCGTGGCTTTCTCTCGACTGTTCCCGTACAGAGGCAGACCGTACACTCGCTGACCGGCCGGATGGCACCTTCCTCGTTCGGACATCAAGGACTGGACAGTATGCATTATCAATCATGTATGTATTTACACGTTTCTTCGCAATTTTAGGGAGTAAACAAAATATTGTATAAACTAGAACCTAAACTGGTAAATTGTATCTTTGAGGACTCATTTGACGATCTCTTTTAAATTCCTCCATGCACCCTTCAAACGATCAGAACGCCACCTTGTATCTCAATATTCAGCAATATATTTTCCGTTTCAGGTGCAATGGTACCGTGAATCATTGCATAATCTACGGCACGGAGCGCGGATATGGGTTCGCGGAGCCGTACAACATTCACAAGAGTTTGAGACACTTGGTGCTACATTACGCTCAGAACTCGCTGGAGGAACACAACGAGAGCCTGAACACGACGCTCGCGTACCCGGCGTTCGCCCCGGCGGCGGCGCTGGCGCAGTTGCAGATGCAGCTTCAGATGCAGATTCGCCCGCAGAACCAGCTGCAATTCTCACACTCCCTCGAAAACCAGCATTACAACATGTCGCACACGTAAGGCCGCCACCCGTTTCTCGGCCACACCGTGATCATTCTCCGAGAGCGCTACGGGGCGCGTATGCGTGAGCGGGTCTTCGCGAGTACACCGCAATCCGCACGCACCATCTTCGAAAAACGATGTTCCTGAACCACTTTTGTCACGGATTTCCCTAAGTTCCCTACAACATGTGATCGCATAATATTCACGGGAGGTCGACGATTGATCGTTCTGCTTTTGTAATTGTGAAGAGACGTTTCTCTTCTGGGAACTCCGTCGTATTGAGAGAGAAATAGAGAGAGAGAGGCGGGGGGAGAGAGAGAGAGAGAGAGAGAGAGAGGGGGAGGGGAAGAGAGCAGAAATGTTAATGTTAAGTCCTCGGAAAGTGTGCACAGTGATAAATTGCATGCTTATGTGAGGAGTTGCGGATTCCGGTCGACAAAACCCACAGCACGTCGCGATTAGGTTTTACAATTAGTCTCTCAGGGTCTGCAGGCCTTCTAAGTGGGTCCTGTCGATTCGAAACTCGACTCCTAAACGTGCACGTACGAGACGATACGGAAGAATGAGTGAGACAAATCACGAGGAAAAGGTGGTTTTTATTCAGTTTGGAGAACCGCTAATCTGCGGGCGCGGCTCACAACGTACAGAATAGCAGAGGCATGTATCTAGTCCTACAGACAGAGTTTAACGGAGGGTGATGTTTGGGGGGGGGGGGGGGGGATCAGAAATCCGACTCCGCTCAAAAGCTACTTCGAGACTGGCGATCAGGTTGGTTTCAACGTCGATGGACGAATCTTTGAAGAACTGGACAGAAAAGGATGAGCCGGCGAATAAATGAGGGGTACTCTTCGCGATTTTCTATATTCATCGGCACATTTTGTACGCGAGCGCGGGCACGCTGCTCGCGTTGCAATGGCGGTCGCCGAGACAAGATCTTTAAACAGTGATATTAGAGTATAATTAGCAACGTTGCGAGGCGCGTTAGTCGCACGGATGCGCGCGAAACGTTTTTTCTAGCGATTTACAATGATTCTCGTAGCGTAAAGCCGTCGATCCGCGGGTTGCGATGAGATGGGGAGAGCCAATTGTTCTTTTTTGTTCAGTTTCTCGGACCTCGCCTTTCTCGAGGGTCCTCTTTCCTCTTGATGGGAACCTCGACTATAGCGAACGTCGCAATGAGAGCGCGCGGTGGGCGATTTTTTATACGTTAGATTTCAAAGTGCTGTGCCAGAGGGCTGTACGCGTGTCGCAAGTGGAATTCGGCACGCGGAGAGATTAATTCTCGAGAAGCAAATGTATTTGTCTGTGATTTCGGATTGCCTACGAGGAGGATGATATCGTGTCTATTGTTTTCCAATCGCTTTTTTAAATGATATTCGCGCTTTTGTAGGGAGAAGATGAGAAAAAAAAGATAGAGTGAGAGAGAGAGAGAGAGAGAGAGCGAAATGTAGAAAGAGATGGGAGTTGCAGTTTCGTTGGCGTTCACGGCGCGAGCGCGCCACAGTCGTTCGTAATTTTATTCGTGTATTTCATACGTTCGAAACGATCGGTAGTTCTTTTTTATATATCGAAATCTTGGTTACGCGTTGCGGCCCCGCATCCATAAGGGTGTATTTGTGTTATAGCTGTTGTAAACAATCAGAGCAACGATAAGCGTGGGAGCACTTCCTATTGTTTTATAATGAAAGTGTCTGCACTGAAGCAATAAGCAGAGTAACGCTTAATGACCAACCGATGACTAGCTTTTATCGCTGCTCAACTGCAACATAAACCCACTCTTTGATAGATTCTTTATCGATTTTGGCTACCGGATGCGCCGAAGTGTCTCGCTGGCGAGAGTCCGGGTCCTGAACGCTTTAATCGAAGCCTGATTAGGTCAGTGAGTTGCTTGAGCCTGCTTCATGATGCTCGCAGAGTATGTCAATCATAAATGCGAGTCAACATACTGCGAATTTTGACGACGTGCGCAATTCAGAATGGACGTGAAATGATCGTCATGTATTTATTATTCTTCGCCATCTCTGCGAGACAGTTCGGCTCGTCCTGTACATCCTTGGACGTCGAGTATCGGTCGGAGATCGGATCTTCGTCGCTTGTAAAATTGGAACCCACGCTGCCTTCGAATGATCTCAAAGGCAGCGGCGATCGCTGGTCACGATGACGATCGATACAACTTCTTCACGAGATTTCGAGTATTTAAAATGTTAAAGAAATGGTGATCGTGGGCGATAGACTGCTCGGGAAATTTTGCGTATTACATAGCGGTCGTAATCGCAAAAGTGTACCGAACACGAGTCGCTTGCGATCGAGAGCATCGAGGAATTCATAGATGGAATAAGAAGTTGTTTGGAGGGTGGTCGTGATTCGCGATTTCCGCTGCCGTAGTCAGGAAACGAAACGGATGCAAGTCGATTGGTCAAGTGTGGGGAAAAAGGTCTGGAGATGTTGGAGGAGTCGGGCGCCGCGACGTCGCGCATTCTCTTTATTACGATTAATTATTCTCTACGATTAAAATTTACGTATTAGAGTTTGTTCGCGCGGGTGCATAGGGTGACAGAGAAACGACGAGAATTGACGCGCGCGTTACGGGGGCGGGGAGGGGGGAAGGAAAGGAAAGGCTCGTTGCTCATCCTAAAGGCTTCGAATTACCGTAGGTTTAGGTAGCTTAGGTTTTTTTTATACGAAAGAGATATTAAGTGCCCTGGCGCCGATAGGCTTTCCAGATTCCGTGTTCGTCCGATCGCGTGCCGGTGCAGTATTCGATCGTTCTTTCCTTCAGAATGCCGTCGGATCGTACGTTTCCGCGACATCTGCGCTATATTTCATCCGAATACTGGATTCCAACGTCGCTTCCGATTAGGAACACGTCTCCGCTTGACTACGCAAGGGCCCGCATGCGCTGGAGGAACGAAAAAGAGCCACGTTGGAATGGACGTCAGAATTATTTAAATTGTAAGGCGAGCGTGGAGCAGAGCGTTCTTTGCCCTGGGAGTGCTCTTTCTTTAAAGACGAACATCGTCGAAGAAGGAGACTCTCAATTTTGGAAAAGAAAACTCTTCTATCGTGCCCCTGCTGTGGGCATGACTTCGTTCATTTAGATTCCAACGAAGCCCCACGGGACAATCTTAATAAATGCTTGGTCTAGATTCTACATCCAAAATGTATCTGTAAAACAATTTTTTACTCTTAATTTTCCTCTCTCATAAGAATCTGCTGGACAGCTACTGATAGAATCTAGGCCAGGCACGTGCGCTGTTTACCCTGGGAGCGCACTGGATTGCCGCATGGGGCACCGTTTACTTTCAGATTATAGAGAATATACTTCAAAATTGAGAGTTTTCTACTTCTTTTGTCGTCGAGTGACCGGAGGGGGCGTGGCGTGATTGCCCCCGACTTCTGTAAAGCTCTAACAATGCCCCACAGGGCAATGCGTGCTACACCTATTATAAACCACCTGCTTCACTTCCAAATTAGGCCTGAAGTAATTTAATTCGAAATTCTGCAAAATGTATAGTAATATCGAGAGAATATTCGAGAGCTTCTTTGGTTGCGAAGTGCTCAGAAGAGGCGTGGCTTGATGGCCCCGATTTCCGCAAAGCCTCAGCAGTTCCCCATGGGGTAGTGCGTGTACTGACTGCCGTGAAATCGCTGTTCTTTTTTGGAAGAATCTGCAGACAAAACAGAAAACGGGCGATCCGACGCCGAAAGCGCGATTTTCGCGCGTTACCAAGCTCCAGCGATTACGGGTTTCCGCGGACACCCCGTTTCGCGATTTCCGCACGCAAGAGACGAGTCGAGTGTCCGATTCTCGACGAACCGGACGACATTTTTTCTGATCGAAATAAAGACACTGTACACACACGCGCACACATTGTAGACCCTGGCGTGTTTCTTCGGGCGATTTTCGCACGTGTCTTGACTTTTTCCATTCTTCCGCGGACAGCCATCTCTCTTTCTTCGTCGTTGCCATTGAGCCTCGACGCTCGCCCTTGTCGTCAGAACGTCGCGCGACGTGACGCGTCGCAAACAAATCTAAACACACACATACAAACTCCACATGTGTGGACATACAGAGGGAGACGACAAATATCACACGCAGGTGTACACGCGCAATATACAAATCGAAGATACGAGACGCAAAATATATATATACATATATATATATATGTATGTATATAGTCGTCGCAATTGGAATGTGGTGCGTAGTGAAGAGAACGAAAGAGAGAGAGAGAGAGAGAGAGAGAGAGAGAGAGAGAGAGAGAGGAGTTGAAAGAGTATCAGCGAGAAATACAAAGAAAAGGAAGGAAGGGGAAAAATATATATATACATATATCTATATATTTTTACTTACTTTGAAAGCAAACCTTTAATTGGTTATTTGTAATATTGTAATGGTGGGTGGGAGGAAGGTGCCGACTGATTGACAGTTGGTTGTCCAGGTCCTCGAATGAGATAACAAGCCCAGTGAGTGACAAAGACGACGTGTTTACTTTATTTCCGATTTAACTATTGTTACACTAAGATTGCTGGCGGTGGCAGCGGCCCAAACGCTGTATGGAAAGAGATACAACCATGGAAAGCCGGCCGCAGCAGCGGCGAACGTACACGTTCTGGACTGACTGGGATGGCACAGTTTCTAAAAACACTTATCGCAAGGTAGCAATAGAGAAGGCGGGTTGGCTGTGCTCGGCCAGTCGGATTCGGAGACGGCGCACAGTGGGACAAAGCGATGAAGTTTGCGCCAAAATCAAAAAACTGTTGATAAAAATGAGATGGAGCGATACTTTTTGCAAATCCTGAGACGGTAGACTTTTGCGGCCAGATTTGAAATCGGCGTGACGAAATCTACGGGAAATTATGTATAGTATGTCAAGAAAAAAATCTATCCGTACATGATATTATATAAAGCACAATTTTCTTGTAATTCTGCAAGTTCAATATAGATTTTCAAAGTTAGAAAACGTTCGTACCATAATCTCTCTATTTTTCCGCTTTTTCAGCTTCAATTTGAAAAAAAAATCATCAGTCTCTCTCATTTCTATCGAAAGTTCTTTGATTTTGACTGTACGGCGCACAGTGGTGCCAAATGGCCAAAAAGCGGCAAAAAATCCGTAAAAATGAAACTATCCAACGAATTTGTTTGAAAATTTGAGGATAGATTGCCACAGGCACAATGCTTATTTGGCAAAAATTTTTTTTTAAGTTAAACATTCAGTAATATGGGCTAATCGGAAATCTCTGTTTTCTGCTCATTTTTTATTTATGGAAGCAAAAAATTTCTATTTATGGAAGATCGTTGTGGCATGGTGTAATACTGTTAACTAACTCTGTGTAAAAAATCTCGGCCTACTTTGGACCACTTTGACCGCAATTTAAGTTTAAATATCGACTTTAAGAATTTCCAGAAATGAATCGTGCAAAGGTTACGATGTATCTGAGGTTTTAGGTGAATTTGTTTAGGAATATTTCTAAATAATAAAGAAAAATATGAAATGCTTACGATTTATTATGTATAAAAAATATCATAAATAACAATTTTATGTTACATAAATTATTTGTATAGCGTTCATTAAACCACTGTCAGAAAAATGCCTGTTGAATTTTTCCGAAAGTGAACGAAAACTTTGATTATTTAACATAAGAAAATTGTTATTACATATTTTTTTATGCATATGAATTTCTTATTTTTCTTTATTATTTCAGAATGTCCCTTAAAAATTTCACCTAAAAGATGAATTTTCACCGCCGCTGAAGGTATGTAACCCCTTAAAGTGATATGTAAATGCAAGAATTCAGTCATTCTGTTTTGTTACACAGTTTATTATGCGGACATATTAAAAAATCGATTACACCACTGAACATAGACAAACAATACTAATCACACACGAGGTACAAGTCCGACCGTGCAACCTTCTCGTGGTGTATCTTGCGTTATTCTAATGCCGGTGGTACACTTTTCATTCAATGTACGATAAAACGGTAACAAATTTGTTGGATAGTTTCATTTTTACGGATTTGTTGCCACCTTTTGGCAAAATACAGTGATCTAATGAACGAAAACTTTGTTTATTTAACATAAAGAAATTATTATTAATTTCTTTTTGTTTAAACAATTGATTCTAGCTAATTATTTTACATTTTTCTTTATTATTTATGATATATCCTTAGAAAATTTCATCCTAAACATCAAATAACCGTAATTTCCGCGCGATTCATTTTTTAAAATTCTGAAATTTGATATTTAAACCTAAATTGCGGACAAAATGATTCGAAGTAGGCCGAGATTTTTTACACAAAGTTAGATCAATATTACACCTTTTTTGCCTTGGCACCACTGTGCGGTGCACAGTGGGCTATTTCTGTTAAATAGACGGAATTAATTAAAAAGTTTTCATGTCGTGAGAATAAGTTAACATTACATCTTATCGTAAGCTAATACCTGATTGAGACAGACTGAAAAGGACATAGACTTATATCTGATCTCATTTGTTAAATAAATAATGGTCAAGTCTCTTGAAGCAACGTGAGCAAAGTGAACGTGTTTACATGGGGGAGGGGTGGGGCATTGGGCGGGGGGGGGGGGGGGGGCGGGGGGGGGGGGGGGGGAGGGGAAGGGGGTGGGGTGGGGCGGAAAATGTTGCGAGAGGTGAAACAACCGGAAGGATATCGATAACACAATATTTACGTTATTAAACGAATGTATGATGTCCCACTGTGATAAAAACTTTTGTTTTTGCATGTAAAATATACTATTATTGTCATAAGTACGAGATAAAGAGACGAGAAAAAGAAAAAAGGAAATCATATATTAACGGTACATACACATGTAGATATGTATGCGCCGAGGCATGCTCGATCTTAGAATGATCCATGGTATGTACCTATATATCTATATATGTGCAGGCACAGAGACACATATATATCTATACACAACACATTCTACATGGAGAAGAACATGTACACGAGCTTACACGTGACACGGAACGAGATACATACAGTAACCTGGACATACAGGTAGTGTTGGATCACCGAGCCGCCAAGCAAGTTCAAGCTCACGGATTGGCTTGAATTGCTTGAAAGGGAGGTTCGTCCAATCCAAGCAATTCAAACGAACCCGTAAGGTTGATCGCGCTTGGCGGCCTGATGATTCAATACTACATACAGAATTCGCAGTGAACGTTGAGATTGTGGATCCGATTTTGGAGCATTTGTGAGGGTCAATCCACATTTGTGGAAAGGTAGTTGAGAGAAAGAGCCGCTACAGTCACAGCGATGTTTTTGATGCATCGCGTTACAGTTGCGTTTTTATTGGAGGCGTGGCTACTGGGCGGACAGTGGGCGGAGCGTCGCAGCCTCGGGGCCAGAATTCAACTAACCAAACATAACACTAAACACGTGAAACGTACACACGCGAGCATACATACATATGTGGAATTTTAGGAAAAAGAGGGAACCGGGCAAGCGGGACTCAAACCCGCGTTCTCGAGATTTGGACTGGCCGGTCACGTGCCTTAACTAGTCGTCCTGCGCTTCTGAAAGGTCTGAGGTTCGCGTCAAACCTCCAGATTTTGACAAAAAGTGACTATGGTTATGGCAAAAATGAGTAGTTTTAGAGGATGCAACATCAAAAAGAATTTACGGTGAAATGTTACGACTTGGACTTATCAACGGAAATCAATTTCTATTCAGCTTCTATCCGTCGCAACCGATGCCGAACATTTCCATCTTTCATACATCGATTCTTGGACAATTTGATTGTATAAATTTGTGCGCATAATCGTCCGCGAGCGTGTCAAGATCTGGAGCGTTCGAAGCGATGTACGAGACAGATTGTGTTTCATCACGAAAAGTAAAAAACGAACGACAGTTTTGCGAATGTTGATAATATATCCTACAATTTTGGGGAAGTCTGAGCAAATTCGGGTCTGAAAAACTTCGAGTCTGAAAAAGATTCTCAAAAGTGAAAATAATGAATATAGTGGGGAAGATAATTAGTTAAACTCGCAAGTTCCCTGATTAAAAATTAATTAATAATGGGGATTCCTAATTTAAATTTGCCAAACAATTCGATACAGCTGAAAAAATATTTGCAAGTACTTCAGCAGGCAAGAAATAACGAATTCACCATGCGTTCAGGGCAAGAGATCAGTTGCATTTTCAAGAAGCACATGCAACGAGCTTTTCCGCGTTGAGTGCAGGATTTTCGCCGAAATTGTAGGATTTAGGGAAGAAGAGACACTCGAGATCGGACTGGCCGAGTCGTCCTACGCTTCAAGGGTCTGGGGGGTCCTGATCCCACGCATTATGTGATCAAACGTGCACGCGGGTGAAAGTGCACGCTGCTACAAGGAATAGAAGAAGAAAAACATTTAACAATCGGACGGCCCCTGACCTATCTTGACCTGATGCGCTTGCAACGAGCGTATAAGCGCTCAATTTAGTGCACTCGTACCAACGGAACACAAATGCTAACGGCTGCTCTACGTTTCTTTTTTTCATACAGTCAAGTCTTGATCTAAGTCCCACGGAGGTGGTCGATCTTAGTCCGTTCGCCTACCCCTTTCACTGGGGAGTATACCCCGCGAGATCTACTACTAGTCCAATTACAAAACTTCTTTATTTTTCATTACTTTTTTATGGGACTTTCACCAACTTATTTGTGGCATTTTTCCTTCACGATCTATGTCCCAGCTCCATAACGAGGATCGGACTTCGATCAAGACCTTACCGTATTGTATTTCTCACGATCACAAAATCATCGAAATTGACGAATCTAGCGTTTAAGGGAGTATCCGTTCGAGAAGGGATACTTTTAACTGTAGCATTGTCGTTGCGATTGATCATCGGTTTCATTTTGAACGAACGCGTGAGATTAATCCGAGATTCGTGACCAACCGAGGGAGCAAGCGTTCGTGGAGAAAATTTTTACCGCGTCACTTTTTATCGGTGCACGTGACAAAAAAGAAAACCGTTCGTGTGCGAGTCATTTTCCCTGGGATCGGGACACGCGTAATTTCACTGGACGAGTCTTGGACACGATCTTCTTTCCGTTTTTGAATTCGGCATCTCTCAAGTGCATGGACACACCGGTGGTTGACATATGTGAATGTTTACTCGCTTTTTCTTGCAACGGTCATCCTCATATTGTACCGTTAATTTGGTAGTTCGACCATGTAAAACCATTTATATTTGAATATGATTAATATGTTTTACTTATAATACTCTGTCGTCTCTGCTATCTATTTCAGCCTGCCCAAACGTCCCTTCCTTGAAACGATCCAGACAATCCATCCAACTGGAAACGGGATCCAGGATCCATTGGACTCAGAATCCATTCTCTGCAAAATAAGAAAATTAAACATTTCATCTCTTCTTTTAATTGTAAACAATTTACTCCATGATTTCCTTATGCTCTCTTGCAGCTCAAAAATTTGCTCGTTTCAGATTGTTAGCAGAGATTGAACGTGGATTGCAAATTCAAGGTAAGGACACGCGCAAAAGATTCTTTTTATGTTTGGAATATGATTTTATCTTCATTAAAATATGATTATTCAAACAGCTATTTCCGCAGAAGTCAACCAAAATAGTAATATTAAAAATCACGTAACCCAACATGAATGTGAGGAAACCTTGAGAATTTTCTATTTTTTTTTGATACTCGAGAAAGACGTTCGAGAAAGAAAACATTGTTTTATGTTCCCTTTAGTGTTTGATTAGAACGGTAATTTTCGGGGATTCCAGCGTTAGAATTCGGTGCATCCAGACTTAATGATTCCATGAATCAGTGTAGCCGGGCTGACACTTGGGGGTGCATTAGAAATCAAGTTTAAACGAGATGTAATATATTCAGCGGTTTACCGCCGGGTATCGGGCGACGAAACCGTCGAGAGCCGGATGCATAGGGAACTCGACGATAGTCAACGTCGGTCTGCGGTTACGGTGAGTAGAAGTGACAGGCAGTACCTGCATAATGACTCGACTGCAGCCGTGCAATGCGGCGCGCAAGCTCGCTACGCGATGCACACTGCCAATCGGGACGTTGTTTCCACACGTAGGCACACACGATACGCTCGGACCGATTTCCAACCCTCTCTCGTTGCAACAATGCTGCCTCGAAGAACGGTAAAGGTGTACACTGCTGCTCAAAAGTATCCAGATACTCTCTCAATTGAAATCACTCACGAACATTCACAAAATCACCAATCAATTTTATTCAATTCGATGCAGCACGTTTTTCTCAATTATTGAATTATTGGGTTAATTCGTGGCACTCGGAATGAATCTATTGCGTTAAATGGAAAGAATTCGGAGGTTGGAGATTCGGAGGATATAATTATGTTGCAAAAATGAAGCAGTTTGGAAGAATAAGATTAACAAAACTTAAAAATGTGGATGTATTTCTATGGCATCGAAGTCATTAAAGAAAGGAAGAAAATTTCTACTTGGTCCCTGTTTTTTAAATTGATATAATGTTTATTTTGCATAAAAATTTGCAGTCCATAATTACATTTTATTATTGATATTGATCAAAGCGTATAGCGACTGTAAGATACAGTATTGATCGAGCACCCTTTGAAACGGAATAACTTTTTCTAGATGGACTAAAATGTACTCTAGATTGATTAGTTTATTAGGAGACAAATGAAAAATATTTTTGGAGAAAATTGCGATTGGTCAGGATCGCAAAAAAGATAGTAAAAGTCGCTCTTCACATGTTTTCTGAATGAATCGGCGATGTTTCGTGATATGGCTCAATAATGCCAATTTATGGAATGAATTCAGAACTTAAAACTGTCCACATACTTTTGAGCGGCAGTGTAGAATGCAACGCGATGGCAGCACGCGATTCTCACGGTTTTCTTTTCGCAATCCGTAATTCCGAGACCGATAACTCACGGACGATTCGGACCCCGCAATTTCGACCGCCTATGCAACCCTGTCCAAGCTGCTCCGTACTGCTCGCGTGCGTTCGATCCACCTCGTTGCAATTCCGTGTCTGGAACAGTCGATTTACCTACGGGACTCTGCATTAATTGCGCTACCCCTCCGTATATGCATTCGGACCCTTATGATTTCGTGAAAAAATACGGAAGTGACAATCGTTTGAATATTTCCGGGCGAAATTATGGTTGGGAATGCAGCAATTTCACTACTGTGTTCCTCGTGATGAATTCATTCTTGTCTTTATACAAGCCGTTTCGTTTATTTAGTCTGCCTTGGCACTATCGTTTGTTTTGTTTTGCTCATGTAAATGTCATTTTGTTTCGTTTCTTTGACGTTATTTTATTGCGTTTCTTTATTAATATTTTTCATTGTACACAACTATTCTTTTAATTGTCAATTTCGCAGGAAAAGTGTAGATCGCTTGTTGCTAAATGAATATGTTGAACAGAAGTAAGAAATATCTTTCAGATCACAAATATCGTCAAAATGTAATATTAAATGCACTGTAAATGCATCATTGATGGTAGAAAAAGCTAAAAAATAGACATGACAATCATGTAAATAAAGAATAGTTAGAAAATTTAATCGGAAAACTTGTAAGTCGTTAACGAAGTCTGTTGATTGTGCTACTGTGCAATCATGCTAATTCTTTGATGCATAATCTTTCTTCAGAAACAAATTTCTGTTTGTTTAACGCTGCCGTGAAAAATCGTGCATTTCCCATGCAACAATTGCAGGAATGCAAGAATTGTTTAGGAAAGCGAGAAAGAAGGGATCTCGCGATAGAGACCGATTGTTTGTGTAGACTCGATCCGTTTTCGCTGGATCCTAATTAACGCCGGTAGTTTAAGGATCCCGCTTATATATCTTGGAGAATGGGGCGAGCAGAAACTTCCTCGGTTGATTATTCGCGTAAGTGCTGACTGGTGCTCCTCGACAAGCGATGTAGCCCGTTTGACCGTCGTACAACTTCCACCGGCGTGGATGTACACCTGGTCTGTCTGACCAGCGCAGGGTTTGTTCTACTGACTCCCGGCGCGCCGGTTCTGTCCGACCAGCAATTTTGCTTTACTACTCGAATCGACCGACTCGTTAGCATTCTCGTAATTGTCTGCTGAAGCATGCAGCCTCCTTTCATCGTCTTTCTTCTTTCTATCGTCCTTTTATATCGCGCGTATACGTACGTCAAAAAGAACGAGTTCGTTTACGGCTTCCGCTTCTTGGATCCGAACGATTATTTTTGCTGTTTGCATCCGCGTATGCGACGCAATTCATCGCTTGGTTCACTATTGCTAGCAGGCTTCTGTTTGTTTTCGGCGTTTCATCTTCCCTCGGAATGTTCGAACTTCAAAACGGAAGATATCTTAACACATTAACGACCGTTGATTATTGCATAATTTTGAAAATCTATGGTACATGGCAAACAGTTTTTAATGGAACCTTCAATAGCAACAACAATTTTCATTGTGAACTAACAAGTCATCCTCAATAATGTCATCTAATAGTTTCATTTAAGATTACAATGCAAAAGAAAATTTCTATGCTTTCTTTTGGTACAGCACAATTATTGAGAATCCTATTAACAGGCTTCCGATAGGTAAAGTGTTAAGTAAGGGACTGTTGTACAAGTTGGGACACGTTTTGTTTTTTAGCTATAAAATTTCATAGGATCAGAATTACGCAAGAAAATGTACACCATTGGAAAGGTATACTTGCTAGCAATGTTTCCGCTGCAGAAAGTATCATGATAGCGTTAACGGATAAAAAGTTATAGCCAATTTTCTGAATACAATGTCCATCAAGCTACTCCGCTCGTTAGACGACGCGCGACGTTGGGTACATACTAGCATATAGCGGCGCTCTTACCTGCCAAAAACGCTGAAAATCGCTCAAGTTTAAACACGCATCACTTTTAAACCACTGATCTCCTAGGATTGAAACTTGGATTTTTGACATTTCCTCGCCAAAATCTACAGGATTACACGAGGAAAAGGGAAAAATTTCTGGTTTTGCGACAGTAAAGTTTAACAAAAAAAAGCACTGTCCCATCTTATACGGTCTCCGAACCTTTACAACAGTCCCTTACATGACTGATATTGAACTGTTTGTACGTACATCATCGTTTTGTCTAATAACTATACTGTGGTGTAAAAATGGAAGGATCAAATGCAAAGTAGGAAAAATATTTAAAAAAGTCAAGACTGATTTTGATGAATTTATTACAAAAATTAGTAAGTGCAATTTATAACAGAGATTGAAAGACTTTAAGAGTATTAATGTGCCAGTTCGCAATATATTCAAATCATTAAAGGATGAAAGATGCTTTTGTTTCTTGCAATTGATGCAAGAAACTTTAACATCGAGATGTCTGAAAACACTGAGCACGTAACGAAAATTACTTTCACCATGTTCCGTAATACCAGCAATACCAGGTTTAGCAGCAAAAATGTAATTGTTAGGTGGTATGCAGTTAACGCTTTCAGCCCTGCGAGAATTATGCATCGGATAGCGCGTTTTTCACCCCCCCGGCTCGGAATATTGAATTTTCAGTAATGCTCGGGCGGAAATTAATAACTGTGTTTGCCGTGGCGTTCCGCGGCGCATCTCGATCGTTCGTCGCCCGTGAATTCTGGCAATCACTCTTCCTAATTGATAATGTTTGATTCACGGTCGATAATGGGGCTGGCAACGCCATCGTCCGGAGCGTTCTTGCGACGTGATGCACCGAAAGTTGCATCGTAAGTTGCATCGTCCTGCTCGCGGATACAACTTCGTCCCCTAATTATTTATCCACACTAGTCCGAGGGAGTCCTTAAAGGATCCTAAGTCCAAGCCCCTAAATATGCTCGTGTTTGTTAAAATTGCAGCTGGCCGGAGTGACGATGATGGATTAATGAAATATTGATACACGGTCTCTCAGACCAGCGAAACGACGAACCATGCACACGGGCTTTCATTGATTTTTAGTCAAGATTGCTCGCCGAGGAAAAACGGGAGCCCAACCAACCATTTCGTTTTATTCTGTTAACTGGTTCGCCGCTGGTCTCTATTTTTAGCTGCGGGAATATTTCGAGAACGGGTCAACGTTATTCGGTGGATCAGGCGTCGTTTTAATTAGAATCTCAGACTGTGTATTTTAACGTACACGATATTCAGCCACTCGATGATTTATCTGTAACTGGAAGAATGGGTCACTCTGCTCGTCTTTATTATTCCACGCGGACGGGAAGCTGTGGGAATCCGCGAGAGAGAAACATAATACTGGCGATTACGTTTGACAGCAGACACTTTTCGTATCAGAACGGTCAAAAAGACCGATCCAAGGAATTCACCCATTTTTCATTTCTCGGATCTTCATTTCTGCGGATCTTTATGCAAAATAAAAATCGTTTGCATTCATTCCACACATAGGAACCAAATAGGAATTTATTCCTCTGTATAATACTTTTAATATACTGTCAGAAATGTATTGATGTTAGGGGTGAATGGGTACCCGAGCCTAGGGTTGGTTCGGAACCTGAACCCAAATTTCCGGGTACCCTTTTGTGGTTTGAAATTACACCCACCCAATTTTGCCATCCATGCATAAAATCCACAGTCTACTCATTATCAGCTTATTTTTTACATTTTTGTTGCGAAGAGTCTAGAACAATATCGTGAAAATCCTTTCACAAGCGAGAGAACTTTGTTTTTCAAACCCACGAGGATTCGAGGTAAAAGATTTATTAAACGTTGCAGAGACCTTAGAACAGGTCAAATTTTCAAGAAAGCAAATTATCTTGACTTTCCCGCTACGTTCCTTAGCGCAGAAACATCCTCAAAGAAAAGCAACTTAGTATAGATGAAAGCAGAAGATTCAAAATGAGCCTTGATAGATTGTTGTAAGATTCTTTTTCACAAAGTTGTAATATGTAGATTGAATTTCTAGAAACGCACGATTGAAACTTTCGGCACCATCCCACTATGCTGTTCAAATTTTAAATCGATATAACTTCGTCGATTTTCGAAACTCGAGAACGCCTTATGGGATATGTTCTTGAGACCTTATTCTTTAGGAAGAACCGCTTTTTGCAAACTTCGGTACTAGACTATGGTTTTGGAAGGTTTTTTCCATTGGTCTGTTATCGCAGTATTTTGTGCATTCATAAGAAAAGTGACACAACTCAAAATACAATCCTACAAAAAGTATAATAATAAATATATAAATTGTGGTGTACTTTCTAATGTACATGACAATTAACCCAGTACCTAAATAACAACAAATTATTTTACATTTCTGAGTTGGCGATATACAATAAATAAAAGTTGGCAATTTTAGGTAATTTTCAAGTCTCCTGTAAAATTTCTTTTTGTCGATTTATGTCACTTTCTTAACCCTCTATTATTATTATTATTATTATTATTATTTATTTATTTAATGCTTTAAACCAAATATGGTTTATGTAGCACATGAACATATTAACGTATTACATAAGCTTGCATGAATTTGTATGACGAGTTGGAAAAATAAATATGATCATGAAATAAATAATAAAATTTTATTAGAAAATGTTATTTATTGGATTTTATAACTGTTCCTGTATGGGAACTTTATACAAATGCGATGTTATTCATAAGCGCAATGTTCCCACTTGGAACTAACATGCTCAGAGTCTTCAGTATTGTCTACTTAATTTACTATAGAACATTTGAAATTTAAGTCCCTAATTGGGAACGGAATGCAATAGAGGGTTAAGAATGAACGATTTATTGATCTTACAGATTAACAATATTTAATCAGATAGAATCGTAAGTTTGTAGAATTTGCTGACACAGTTTCGGGGATAACAACCCCTGATCTGCAAGAAATTGTGATACATGTCACAGAATACGGTCATTTGACCGTGGTAGGTTTAGTATTAAATTTTACGCATTCGTTTTTTTCGTGAAAAGTTGCAGTCTACTAATTCGATGAATTTCGAAATTTTCGGAGGGTACCACTTCAGAAAGAACTGAATCTGCAAGAAGTCTGAAAGGACTGAATTTTTCCATGTAAAAGTACTACCCTAGAACGCTTCAAGCCTCCCCGCGATCGCTCGGCAATCCCGATAATCGATCGCATCCCATCGCCGGTCATTCGAGTTCAATTATTTCAACATAGTTCCGTCGACCCGAATTTCCGCGCCGCGCCGGCATCACGGAATCCGTCGTTACAGGGGTCTCGGGGTTCACGCGCGCGCCGCAAATCCTATCGCGGTGAAATCTCCGGAGTGATTGGTGAAGCTCGCCACTCAAGATCGAAACCGAGACAGAAACGAGAGAAACGGAAACAGAGGACAACCTCAAGATCTCACTCTCTCTCTCTCTCTGTCTCCGGTTCGACTGTCTGGCCGCGTTCCTCCAGAGAATGTTCGAGGGATCAAGGGGATCGCTCGCCAGCTGTAACGCGACAAAACGGTTAAGGGTTAAGACAGTTGCGCCGGGTTGTGTCGTGTCGGCCGGTGTACCCGTCGGACGGGGCCCGGCGGGTATTTCCGCGTAACCGACCTCGACAAACCGAGCGAAACGAGGTCAGGAACGGCGCGCGTACGAGGAACAAGGGTCGTTGGTGGGCTGCCCGCTCGGTCAACCCCCTTTTGCCCACGGGGGTGAGGGGGTGGTTGTTGGAGGGGGATAGGGTGGCTGCTCGGAATCCGTCGGATACGATCGTGCCTACTCGGTTCCACGAACCCGTGCGCCGCGACGCCGGGCGTCCTGTTACACCGACCTGTAATACACACATACACGAAGAGAACGTGGCCACGCGCACGCACGGCCAAATACGTGCCCGACCGGAAGACACGTACACAGCCAGCCCGCAATAACTACGGACACCAATATTGGCCCGAGCCGAACTTACGGATAAGATGCACGCAATGCATACGAGCGCAATTGCACTGCGCGAGGCTACACGGACCAACACGTGCGAACACGTACGTTCGAGTCCGTGAAAGTATTGGCCGCATTAATGCGGATCCAACTATCGCAAAAATGGATTATTGGGCCTGGGGACCGGCTTCATGGGAAATTTCAGGGGGATTTCGGGAAAGAGGTTTGGGGAAGTTTGTGGCAGTTGAGACAGTTTGTTGCTCGATGCTTCCTGCGAATACGTCATTGAAGAGAAGATAGTTAGGGGTGGGTGAGAGGAGAAGGCTCACCCTACGAAATAAGCCCAGGTAGATTATTGTAAAGCATTTTACCACAAAGTTGTAACAGATTGAATATTGAACAGTTATGATAGATGAACGTAGAAGGTTCACTTTCTGACGAGAACGCAGGTAGATTATTGTAAAACATTTTTTCACATATTACAGATTGGATATCGAACAGAAAGTATGATCAACAATTTAAATACATTTTTCTATGTCACTTGTATCTTCAATATCATGAAATAAGAACAAAGTGATTGTGAGTAATTGTTTCTAACAGTGGATTAGCTTCGAATCACGTGAAAATTAGCCGATTTTGAAACTTCCCTAAAAATTGGCAACTGGTATAAAATTTTATAATGCACATTAAGTGTGACAGAACTGTCAAGTTTCAATGATCAGCCTAGCAGTCTCAGAAATATGGTTAATTTTGTAGCGGCCGAGTTGCCTCGATCGAAATGGTCGAGCGAGTTTATGGATCGCATTGTCCCGCAATTTATTTTGAGAAAGCCGTTACTCGTTTTAGTCATTCCCACTTATTCCTACAATTTCTACCTCTAATATTAATCCCTTGCCCTACGATTTATTTGACGATTTCAGTGATTAGAACATTTTTTTAGATCGTAATTTCCTAAAAACGGAGAACATTGATACAAATTATATGCCTATATGTTATCTAATAGCTGTATATTAACAAAACCAAAATAGAATTTTATTTCGGTTTAAAGGAAATTATCAACATATGTTTTTATCAGAATCTGTTCAGGATCTTTATCACGAGTCAGTTTAATATCAGTCAGGTTAATATAAATAGTTATTCTGATTTCTATTCGATATGAAAGTTCTTACAAAACATATGCGAAGCAGATAGAACTTGTTGGAACACGGTATCGGTGTCCGAAAGTTACGAACCCGTCGATGTATTCCGAAAAACCGCGCGCCTCGACTAATGCAGAAAATTCGCGGAAAATCGCGCGGTGGTGGTTTCCCGGGTGTAAAACTGGTGGCTGGCGGTATCCGACAAACTCGTCGGTGTTCGTGTGTACGCCGATCGGTGTCATGAATATGAATATTCTTTCGCGGAAGGGGCCAATAAAATCGAAACTCGTTGCCCGCGGGACACGCGTCGGATCTGTCGTTTCCAGGTCGTAAAACGCGATCGCGGATCGTCGAAACGATCATTTTCCCAGAAAGCTTATCTCCTAATGAGCCGTCTTAGCTTGGATGCTTGGTCGCAGCCTGGCACGGGGACCCGTGTAACATCCTGCGTTACGTTGCATTAGGCAAATCAGGGACACCGGAACACCGTGAACGAGCGAAGACACGAACGCCAGCTGGTCGACCAGTGTAACACGAGGAAACCGCCAGTTAGACGCGATCCTGGGCTACCTTCTCCGTTCCCATCGCCTGATACCGACGTTTTTCTTGATTGCGATCCTGTCGCGTGCCGTGCCAATTAATATCGTTGTCGCGATTATTCGCGAATTCTTGACAAAACTCAATCTAAATAACTTATTCAATCTAGCACGATCAGATCATCATCAACTGCCGAACAATTGCAATTACATGTGGCTTCAAACGGACCCACGCTTCGATATTACAATTATTAGAGAAGCACGAGCAATTTTTAAAAAATCTTGCTTTTTGTAGAAATCGTACTTTTGTAGTAAAAAGAGATTTAAATATTTTGCAAAAATCATACGAACTCCCTCAGACTTTGTAAGAAGGAAGAATCCGTTCAAATATGTAAAAGATACTTATGCCACCAGATTTGAAAATTTGATTAACTGAAAACAAGCTTTAAAGTTTTAGTTTGATACGTTAGCCGTGTAAAACGAGGAAATTCTAATTTGTCTTTATTCGGGGTGGCCTGATCCCTTAACCCGTTTGCTGTCAGCACAGCGAGTCAATCTGTCGGTCCCCCGGATGTTATGCGAAAACTACCACGGGCCGATTTAATTCGTTCATAAAAACGTAAACATTAACCCTTTGCAGTCAGAACTATTTTAACTCGAAAATTAAACATTTTTTCCGACCAATTCCATTCTACACGATTTTTTTCATTTTGTGGAAATGAAATTGATATAATACCTCAATACTCTCAAACGTTTAGATACCACAATATATTTAATAATGTAAACAATATTGTGAATAATGTTACAGCAATTTTTCGTGGTGCTTCTCTCAGCGTCGCCACTCGAGTGCTATGGATTAAATCAGCTCTGGCAATTTCTGCATATCCTACCTATTTGGGGGTGACAGCAAGACGGTTAACACAAAAACCTTTACGTTCACATCATCTCTCCCACAAACAATCCCACCAAAAGAAGCCTGCTTTATCCATAGGATCGAATAAAGTAAACAAACCTGGTACATAAAAAGAAGCACATGTACACAGGATAGACCGTAGATCGATTCGAAGATCTAGCAAGGGTGGTGTATGTCGAAATACGGAGACAAACCGTGAGGCTCGGCCCGATGCCGACCCTCCACGAGGAGAATGGTCGTTGCAGGTGTACGTTTCCCTGCGAGCAGTTGCACCTGAACTCGGAGTTAGTCTACGAGGCTAGCAGGCGAGAGCTATGGTAGTGGGGAGCAGGGTTGAGAGAGAGAGCGAGAGAGAGTGGAGGCTGTTGCGGGGGTGGTTGCGCACACGGTTGAAGCGTCGCGTGCAAGGACACGGGCAGGTACAGTTCCGCGGGCGCACAGGTACAAACGTACAGGTACAGGCGCAGGTACGTGCAACATACAAACCTATATATGCTTCGTCCCTCCCACCCTTCCACCCTCTTTCCACCCCTATCTCTCTCTGTCTCTCTCCTTCGTTCCTGGCTTCGGAACGCGGGGAACGCGCACACTTTCGCGCAGAAACTATCGTGTGTAAGTTGACGGGGATAGGGGGTCGCTCGCAGGTAGAAAACGGGGGTTGATCGAGGAGATGGGGAGGGGTGGAGGGGGTGTTGGAGCGCGCGGCCGTCGTTCTAACGCGGTGCGGCGTAGTCGTCATTGGGCGTCGGGACACCGTGGGCGACGCGGTCTCGGCCCGACAGTACGCTCCCAAGGTGAGCACGCGCGCGTCGAGTGTGTTCCGGGCCGCGTTTCGCAACGTCGCGACGCCGCACCACGCGAGGATCCGCGACTCGCTCTCTTGCCGCATCGTTTCACCAAACAAACAAACACACGCACACACACATACGCACGTACCGACCATCCATCGACAACTAAATTCACTCGCTGTTACACTCTATTACACACTGTTACACTGACGCAACGATGACGGTTCTCGGACCGCGAGAATTTTAAAGTGCCGACCGAATCTGTGCGCGCCGCGAGTGTCCTAATCCGAGGTATAAAAAGAGGAAGTTCATTTACTTCGACTAAGTTTGTTAGAGGTTCGACCGGAGCCTTTATTAAGAGGTTCATCTGCTCCGACCGAGTTCCGTCAGAGGTTCGCTTCGACTGAATTGGTCTTAGTTCGGTCTCTTCTTCATACTGGGAAGAGCAGCTGTGTGACCCGGTCGGGTCCGGACCCGAAGTGTGCGTCATCGTCTGGTCTGGAAGATTCGATCAGTGGTGATCCGCCACGAGTGTGCATCGAGTTCGTCGGTTCGGAGCGAAGGTGGAGGAGGCAGCTTACGATGAGACGGACGACGAGAGGATGCCGCGCGGGTTCGTCCTGCGGATTCGTCATCGTCGTCGCCGTCGTCCGGCACCACCGGAGTCCTGGATCGACGGGGCCCGTGGTCTGAACAACAACGGGCCGCCTTCTTCGGTGTGTCATGATCTGATGGGACGAGTCATGTCACGTGTCGTCGGGACGCTGATAGCGCGGTCCGCGCTGCTAACCAGCGTCGCCGCGGCGATCGTTGTGCTATCCTGCTGCTGCAGGTACACACGAGCTAGCGAGTTCCCCGAGAGAGAGTGCTGCGACCTCGTTTTCCCCATACAGGAGCCTGCGGGAAGGTCCACATCTGCACCGACACCCACCGGCAGAAGCGGTGAGTCCTTCTATGTTGTTAGCTTCCGAGGTTTGATGGAGTCTTTCGGTTTGGGCTGGTTTAACCCTTTCCGGTCCTATGTCGCGCCAGACTCGATAGTAACTTTGCACCAATTCATTTCACTGGTTTGCAAAATATTTCACAATTCCATGTCACCTAACAACA